>CAWUFW010004013.1:1200000-1655376 GCA_963921515.1 Calotriton arnoldi | reverse complement strand
CACTTTAGCACTGATCAGCAGTGGTAAAGTGCCCAGAGTCATAAAACAGCCAACAACAGGTCAGAAAAAATATAGGAGGAAGGCAAAAAGTTTAGGGATGACCCTGCAAAAAGGGCCAAGTCCAACAGTTATTCAGTAGGGGGCCCTCCGGCTCCCTCGACTGGTGAGCTGCTATAACCTAATGCGGGGATGGCAGGCATCTGAGAGAGTACCTCCATTCCGACATATGGTAGGGGGGGGCGTGGATGCCTTGTTTGCGGGTTCTAGGATAGGATTGTTAGTCTGGACCTCCTCAAAGATGGCCCATAGTTCTAGCAGTGCCTCTCTTCTGGTCTTCTTTAGTCCTATGTTTTTGGTACGAATGTGTGTTCTTGTGTATTCAATTATGTTATTGACAAAGGTTCTCCCCTTTGGCCAGGGGAACGCGTGTGTCTTAGTGTGTGCGTGCAATTCATGGCAATACTTGCTATGTTTTTTAATCTGTGTGGTGAACCTAGATTGCATGTGCTTTAGTGGTGACTACGCGATAGCTGGGAACTTTTTAAGGGACTGATAAGCTCTAGCTTCTTGGGATCAAATTATATCAGATTCTACTCTGAACGTTGGGGGAAATAAATACACAGGATTACTGGTTGCAACTATTTCTACAAACTCAATACTATTTATATAGATGCATTTCACAAACAGACAAAAAATGCATATGAAGGATCACAACCTGAAAGAAAGTGCAATTGTTAGTTTAAAACGTGTGAATTCAGCAGAAAAACAGCAAATATGGAAAAGCGAATGAAAGAATCAGCAGCGCTTTCATAAGGACATTGAGTCATTAACAAAACACAACACTCAACAACAAGAATGCATCAATTAATAACCAAAATGAAGAAAGAGAGAAAAACTGACAGAGAACAAATGATGACTTTGTAAAAAAAAAATACCTTAGCCCCCTCCTTAGTGCATGCTACCAGATGATGAGGGGAGGCTTTGCGCGGTACACGTGACTAAGTGAGCCCGATAGTCTGTCAATATTGGCTCCGGGACAAAGATTGCAACAATTTATGCGGAAACGAGGAACAACGTGACAACCGCAGGCCCTCCTTGGCCAAGCACAAGCTACACCTAATCTCCTAGGTCCAAATTTTCCCTAATGTCCGAATTACACCCTATGTCAAACTCAGGGCTCATGCGTACCATCTATATCACGCCCAGCGGTCTAAGCAAATAACACCTCTTACTTCTTTTATATACCAACACTGTTAAGAAACCAGTAGCACTGAGAAAACCCTTTGAAACAAAAAAATAAGCTCAAGCTGCTCGTCCTATATCACGCCCAGGGCCTATGCGTACCATCTGTGAGGCCATACCCCTGTTTCACACCTAGGGGACAAAGCATACCGGCGTTACACCCAGTGGTCCAAATGACAAATAACCTTCACCTTTCCTAGCATGCTGGCTATCGAAAAAAGGTGATCTCCACAGGATAGCCTCCGAGTCCACCTTGCCATCAATCAGTACAGACAGATAAAATAGGCAATATGTCACATTTTTGTACGTTGCAGGACGCTCAGGCTAAATTTTTGCGCTTCTTCCTAGTTTGCCATGCACCATGTGCCAAATGCTGGGACTATCCAATTAGCCATTTGACGGTGGCTTCAGGATGGACCTCCACCCCACGGATTCAGCAGAACTTTCAATCAATTGTGGCATCTGCTCACCTTCCTTGCTGCCAGTGGAGGCCCCTCCGCTGAGGCAGAGGAGCGTCGCCCCACTGCTTTTAGCAGTGTAAATGAAGAAAAATAAAATGATAATAACTGGATGTTATTGTCATTTTATTTGTTCCTGTGTCTTTGCGGGGTGGTGCTGCTCTGCTCTTAGAACAGGGAAAGGAGTGGTGGCTCTCTGTAAAGTGTGCATTACAGCCTGCATGGAGAACATGTCCAGGCCCCCATTCCCCATCTTAGCGCTGAACCACGGTGCTCAGACCAATCACAACGCTGCATTACAGCATTGTGATTGGTCAGGGGAGCCTGCATGCTTACCAATCGCAACGCTGCATTGCAGTGTTGTGATTGGTCAGGGGAGCCTGGCTGCTTCCTCTTCCGGCTGAAGTGGAGGGACGAAGACGACGAGGGACGACGCAGAGAGACGCGAGGAGGTAAGTTTTCATTTTTTTATCTTTACTGCTGCCCTCCCCACCACCCTCAATCTGTGTCAGCCATTACTGCTTGCTGCGCTGATTAGAATCCATCAGAGCTGGGCCCTTTCCTTCGGCTGCAGTCTGGCTTGAAGCACCAATTTCTCCTGGCTGGCTCGCCAAAATGTTGCTCGAATATGAATTTTACCTGGAAAAAACAAAGACAAGAGGCAATTGGCAAAACAAGAACAGTTGGTTTAATCAACCATTATGACCGGGAGCACAGTTACAGAGTCAGGGTCTGAAGACTGTCTCAAAGTACAATAGATTTGAGAGTCTTTATAAACATTACTTGAAGCATCATAAAACAATTCATAGATCCTGTTTTGGGAAAGGAATATAGAACTAGTCATGGAGTCATACATTTTTCCCACCTGATGACAAAGGCAGGTAGGTCTCAACCTTGCATAGACACAATGAGGGCCGTGTCCAAATGTCCAGCATGGGGAGCATGTGATCACCGCTTGTGCTGGGTTCTGATTGGCTGAGTGTTCCTAACTTCATGTGGCATCTAACTTTATGGTGTTTTCGGAACGCTTCCCCTCCGGCCAAGTGTGTTTAATTGGGGCGAATCCCCCGGGACCATTGTGGTGTCGCTGCCTATCTGTAAAAATAATATGTTAGCACGTTTGTCCTGCTGGTTACGTGTTGCCCTACCTGCAATCTGTCAATCAGTAGCCTCAGGCCTAGGTCGCAGGTCCTACCTGACCATGCATTTCTGACTCTGGGTTGATGGAGAGGTAATATCGGTATATTTCGACAACAGTGATTCGATTTCGTTTTTATACATACATGTATCAATGCATACATCAACATCAATATTAACATATGCACGCAGTGGCTGGTTAACTGGTTTGTAAAAATAACCCAAGGGCAAGGAAAAAGTTCTAGGGGAGGATTAGTGGTACCTTAATAGCCTTCATAATGTAGACGTGTGACAAAAATTCACTACCAAGCACTCTCCCTGAATGGTCTTTGGTAGGGACCAATCCAGCCGACCCTGCGCACTGTTAAAATCTCATTCCTCTCTGCTGAAGTAAAGTTTTTGTGAACACCAAGGCAGTGTGTAACTTTATTATGAGTGTGTTCTCCAGTCTCTGGTTTGGTGGGCTTTAAAGGAGGGATACCAGTACCAGCACATACGGGCACACCTCAGGTGGGAGATTTAATATTGCAGTGCTGGGAACGGTGTCTACACCACTGTTTGCTTCAGCCACCATTTCTGTTGGCCTCTGTACACCTTCTGTTGATATTAATGAAGAGGCCTGATTGCGCATACCAGGGGCCGTTCCACCCTGTGCTGCCACGGCAATACTGGTGACATCGCCATTGTTCCTTCCTGCCTCATCCTGTGTTGATATCCTCTCATTCTGTGGCAAGGTAGCTACCCTAGTGGCTTCTACCGCCACTGGCCTGTGGGGTTTACATTGACAAACATGAACGACTTCAGACAGATTAAGAACATTCTGTCCATGTACAGACATTTGGGCTTTAGAAAGATGAATCAATTGGGCTTCAATGGCAACCAAACTTTCCTTAATTGGTTTGAGATGCTCTTGCAAGATTTCAACAAATTCCCCATAAATTTCCTCAAAGCTCAATGCTTCCACCCCCAGCCCGTTCTGTCCCATGCCATCCTTTAAATTTGGCTATTGGAGCGATCTATGCATTTGCGTGTTAGGCCACTTACCTTTGGCAGCTGGTTTTAAGGGAGAGTTAAAACACAGGGGTTAACCTCTGCCACTGTGACCCTATCCATGGCTCCTGCAATACTGTGAGTAGGTACCCCATTATCCTCCCTTGCTGGGCAGTCATTCTCCAAAACGGGGAGTGCATCCTCCAACGTACTATTACTGGCTGGCAACTCCCCATGTCCCTCCCCTGACCCCTTGTTCCTCTCCCAGCTTCCATGGACAATCTTCGTTCAGTCAGAGTTATTTCGTTTGAAACTACCTCTATGGCCCACTCAAGCATATTTTCTATGCTTGTGAGCCTACGTGGAAGCAACGTTCTCCCCGCCTTACGCTTACCTATGGCATGCTATGGTCTGGGTGCTAACCCTGGCAATACCGATGTCAGAGGTGTGGCCCAGCCCAGCCTTCTCTGGTCTCTGATTGACATGGATGGAGCCTGCTGGCCCAGGCTTTGCTCAGGCGCGTCCCGCGATGCGGGAGGCAGAAGCACTCTTTAGCATGAGGGATGCTGATGGCCCCTACCCCTCCTAGCACGATGCAGGTGCTGGGGCTTCTGGACACAGTGGTCCCACCAGGGACAAGCAGTCTTCCTCAGTGGTCTGTGACCCAGTAAAGGTCCTGCGCTGCGTGAGGCAGGAGCACGCTTTCAGCATGAGGGATGATGATGGCCCCGCCCCCTCCTAGCACGATGCGGGCACTGGGGCTTCAGGACATAGTGGTCCCACCAGGGACAAGCAGTCTTCCTCAGGGGGTCCTGCGCTGTGGGAGGCAGGAGTGCGCTTTCAGCCTGAGGCGTGATCATGGCCCAGCCACCTCCTAGGTGGTGCAGGCGCTGGGGCTTCTGGACACGGTGGTCCCACCAGTGACAAGCAGTCTTCCTCAAGGGTCTGTGACCCAGTAAAGGTCCAGCGCTGCAGGAGGCAGGAGCGCTCTTTCATTGCGAGGGAATATAATGGCCCGCACCCTCCTAGCACAATGAAGGCACTCGAGCTTCTGGACACGGTGCTCCTGCCAGGGGCAGCAGTCTTCCTCGGGGGTCTGTGACTCAGTAAAGGTCCCTGGGATGGTGTTAAAGAAAGGAAGTAACTAGGAAGTCCTGCATCAGCTTAACTTCAGGAACACCTTCATTTTTAAAGACATCTTGCAGCAAAAGTGTAAAAATACGGCAGTCTCTTCAAAATTCAAAAAGTGTATTTTAATAACTTGCGGAACCTTTTCACTTTAGTGCACCAGATTATATGAGTGCATTGAGAAGCATTCATTAAAAAGTGGTAGTTTTCAAACATGAATTTAGAAACATTCATTGTTCTCACCACCCTGATAACAATGCCAATAGTAGCAAGTCAGTTGCTATGTGCACTCTTTGGGCGGCCTGGGTTCCTATTATATATGAACAACATTATAGTTTCTTAAATCAAACACAGGAGAAGGTTTAGTACAGCGCACATCCTGAGGTCCTCTTATATTTGATAATGAAGAAAATGGAGGGAAAGTGAAATAAACATTTTCCTAGAATCACACAATTTGATAAAGTTGGGAAGCTGGGATTAATCCCAGGTTTTCTGGTTTCACATTGTTCAGTTCAGCCACTAGATGTATATGATGTGCTTACCTTACATCCACATTACCATCAATCCTCCCCACCACCCCTTTGGCATCAATGCGGCCCCCGGTCACATCACAGGCTGAACGTTTTGGCCCCTGGGAAAATGTTTGTGACTACCCATGCTATAGATGGTCCAGAACAGAAGATGATCCCTCCATCTCTGAACCCGTCTGGCTTCTCTGAGGAGCAGGAAGGTCAGTGCTGGACACAGCATCAGACGTACTGCACTGGCTACTGCTCTAGACGCATGCGGGGGTGCCATACAGAGCCTCGCCATCTGAGCAACTTTTCTTTCAGCCCAGTGCGTTTAAGGCTGTGGTTTAACGAAATACATTGCTCCTGCTGATCTTTTTTTCAAATAGATATAAATGAAGTTCTATCCAGTAGTTCTGTAAACAATTATGCATTCACTTTGTATTCACAGTTTTGATAAAAACGGAGTAGATACAACTCTGTTACAAACATCACCCTGAATAACGTAGGCCCTGAAGAGCAATCAAAGAATGATCTGCTCACTGCTGAGTTCTGTGCCTCACACCGACTCAGCCTGTCATTATTCCTATGGCAATTTTAGTAGTTAAGGTAGATACATTAACACGAGTAATGGGTGGTCCTATAAAAAGGCAAGACAATGTGTCTAGGTACTTTAACACATTATGGATAGTGCTATAAAAAGACAAGAAAATGTGTCAGCGCTATATGGAAGCAAAAGTTATCATAACAAAGAGATCTCACACCAAAAGTGAAGCTTTTCCTTTACCCACGTTAATGCAGCTGATGTTATCCGTCACCCTACCATTCCTTGTAAGTGGGATGATAGCAGAGCTAGAGGAAACCATAATTGTCTGCTGGAGACGTTGTAATTCTGAAATGCTATTAGGTAACTCCGGGGTCAGATTTTCAGCAGCGAGCACTTTGCAAATACCAGGCAGCCGGAGTAGCCTTTCATTTGCACAGACCTTGTGCCCCGCGCTGCCTGACATCGTGTCATCAGACCTGGCCCTTAATGACAGTGATGATGAGGAGGGAATGCAGCGAGTCATTAAGTGCACACTGTGCTTCCTCTCACCGTCTGACAGGCAGAGGGGTCCCTGCACGCGGCCACTAACAAGCTTCTTTTCGCCTCCTTTTAAATCCCCATTAAATTCAAGAATATTGCAAAACTGGCACAAGGAGGCACGAAATATGTCTATTTTCCTTTTGTCTGCCGAGAAATGTTGACCCATCAAAATATCTATGTATTTGGAAATAATATCTGAATTAAAGGTAAGATAAAGGGGAGCTTGCCAGTTATTTAATGGAGCGTCTATTTCTACACCGCACAATGAAATTACTATGGTTTTTACAGCTTAAAGATATGTAAAGGTCCATATCAAAATGCCTCTTTTCTTTTTAAATGGTACTTTAATGAGCCATCGCGATGCGCAAATTAACTACCCTTCGGGATCTGTTCTCATAGAGATCTCTGCTGCAGTGGAAAGGTTGCGTCCCATTGAGCAGGGCATTCACTATCCCACCATTGAATGCCCCTGCGAAGGTAACTTACCTGGGTCAGTGGGTAAATACTGGAAGATAAGCGCCAAAAGGTAAAAGAGGATTCATGATGAAGCACAAACACACCTTTAACTCTATTCATTTCATTGTAATCGCATTTATATAGCGCTTACTACCCCTGACGAGGCATCGAAGCGCTTTTTGGAAAGTAGCACACTACTCCGGAACCCAAAAACGATTAGAGGCTATTGGCAGAGTTTCCAGTGTTTTTGGGGCTTTCCAGTTTAAGGAGTATTTGTGTGTCATCTGCATTTTATCGCATGTGAGGTGAAATTCATTGATCAGTGCTGGTAATGACTTCATGTAGATGTTGAACAGCATGGGTGAGATGAGAGAGCCTTGAGGGACCCATGCTTTTGTGAAGTATGTCATGGATGAGAAAAGGGGGAGGGGTATGGATGACATTAGTTCTGTTTTGAAGGTATGATGTTATCCAGTCAAGAGCAGTCCCCTCTATGCCTGCTTCGTAGACTATTTGGATTAGACTGTCATGGTCAACTGTGTCAAAGGCAACTGAGAGACCCAAGAGAAGTAGTGCAGCAAACCCGTTCTGGTCAACTGTGTTCTTAAGGTCATCCCAGATGGCAATAAGGGCAGATTCTGTGCCTATTCCTGGACGGAATCCTGTTTGGAAGTCTAAAAGTATGGAATTATCTTCAATGAATTGTGACATCTGGGCAAATGCTGCTCTTTCTATCAGGTTACCCAGAAAAGGTCCATTTGTAAGCGGTCTGTAGTTGTCAGGGTTAAGAGGGTCTAAGTTTGTTTTCTTTAGTAATCGTCGTATGTATGACTTTTTTAGGTCTTCTGGAAATATTCCTGTAGTTAAGGAATTGTTGATGATTCTTCTTACTGGTGGGGCAGCAGAGGTAGTCAGAAGAATTTTCTTGAAGATCTGTGGTGGACATGGGTCAGAAGAGCTGCCGGCAGGCCTGCTTGCTTTGACAAGGTCCATAAATTCATTGTGTGATATTTAGTGGAAGGAATGCAGAGGCTAGGTTAGTCTACTCTTGGAGGTTTTTTTGGGAAAATGGTCGGCGCTGGTGGTTTTTCTTTGTTTTAAATAAGAGTCCAACTCATCTGCTTTGATTGTGTAATAGTTTGCCAGTTTGTCTGTGAGTTCTTGAGTAATGGGATAAGCTCATTGTAGGCAATTTGGTTTACGAAATTCGGTATGAATTTGATAGAATTCTTTATTTGCACATTTAGCATTGTGAATTCTGCCCGAATAGTATCTTTTCTAAGCTTTTTTAATTGCTGACTTTTATAATTTGTTACGTTTCTGTAGGTGAAGTTTGTCTTGATTGGTGTTTGTTTTGAGCCAGGTGCATAGCAGCTTTCTAATTTGCTGTTTTATCTTTTTTAGCTCTTTATTTCTCCAAGGTGCCTGCTTTCTGTTGTTCTGTTGTGTTGTTCATAGTGGTGATAGGATGTCAAAAGCTTCCTGTAGCCATATAGTTTTTGAATGGAATTTATTGTGTCTAGATCTGTATTGGATGTTAGTTGTGTTTCTAAGTATTGAGTTTGTTTCACGGCCAATAGGTGGATGCATGTAAGGTTGATTTAGGTGTGTTGCTTTGTGCTTTTTTATTTTGGAAAGCAAGCAAATGGTAGTCTGACCATATCACTGGAGTAATCGTTTGAAAGGTAACTATTTCTGGAAATGTGCACAAATTACATCTTGGATGAGTCCAGTGATGTGTGAGGGTTTGTGGACGATCTGGTGTAGGTTTAGTGAGTCTAGGCCAGTGACAATTGTTTTTGGATGGGGCATATTTTGTTTGTCAAGCCAAATATTTAGGTCATCAACAATGCATAGGTTGGCGCGTAGTGTTTTCAGGTTTGAAACTGTGTCTAGAAGTGTGTCTGGGAATGCTGCATTGCTAGGTGGAGATCTGTAAAGGAGTAGGAAGTTACAGGAGGAAGATGGTGTAGGGTTGCATCTGGTGAAGAGGGCTTCACAACCTTGTATAGAGACGTCGTCAGCTTTAGTGGCATTTAATGTTTGCTTGATCGCAACAGCTAGGCCACCTCCTCTTTTGCCTATACAATTTTGTGTGATAGTTTGATTGCTTAGAGGAACAGCTTCATGCAACACTGGAGCCATGTCATCTCCCAACCACAATTCAGTTATG
The DNA here is from genome assembly GCA_963921515.1 of Calotriton arnoldi. Taxonomy (NCBI): domain Eukaryota; kingdom Metazoa; phylum Chordata; class Amphibia; order Caudata; family Salamandridae; genus Calotriton; species Calotriton arnoldi. The sequence continues at coordinate 1,646,196 of CAWUFW010004013.1, read as the reverse complement.
AAGAGCAACTCAGGTTGTGCATCAATGAGAAGGTTGTAGATGTGATGCTTGTTTTTTGACAGTGCTCAATCATTTATTAGTAGGCAGTTTAGAGAATGTCTTTTGGTGATGATGTGGCTTTGTTTTGTAGAAGAGTGAGCAGTGTTTTGTTGACTTGTAGCAGGTGTGTCCTTAGTGCTGGTATTAACTGTATGAGGATAGCAATAGTGTAGGTGTTCTGTATCGTATTCCTCGTCTAGTAGGCTAAGAAGGCATTTTGATGGGTCTGCATGTGTAGGTGGTGGAGATGGTGGTTGAGAGTGAGTTGGTGAGCTGTGTTGTTTTTGTAGAGTAGCCTTGTTGTGCAGTAGACATGGAGATGCAAAGTTGTGAAGGGTGGCATGTTGTTTATTTTGTTTGAGTCTGTTTAGTGTGGAAGGTGTAAGAGTTAGGGTTGGTGGTGCAGCATGTGGGTCATGTTGTAAGGTTTTCAATTGTCCAATAGATGTGAGGCAGTTAAAAGAGAGTTGCTGTATGTCTATTAGGCTTGGGGGAATAGAGAAAGCTTGGCAGTAGAGTTGGTTTAGGGTGTGTATTATTTGTGTTGTCAGTAGGGTGGGAGTGGGTGTATATTTCTGGTTTGTGATGGTAAGTATTATGAAGTAGTATGTTTGTGAGATTTTGTTGTGTTGGTGTGTGTGTTATGTTTTGTTTTTGAAGAGTGGTGAGAGGAGATGATGTATTTATTTTCTGATAAGTATTTGTGTGTAAAGTATTGTTGGCAAGTGGAAGCTGCAAGGTAAAAGGGTGATGGTGTGTTTTGGAAAAGAGTGTATGAGGTGTGTGAGGGAGTATGGACAAGAGTTAGGAGTGTTTGTGTTAGATTTGATTGCTGGAAGAGGTAATATGTGTGGTGCAGTGGAGTGTAAGGATTGTGTGGTTGTGTTTTTGTGGTAAAAAGAGGAGGAGGGTGTTGGTGGATGAAAAGATGGAAGGTTGAGGATAGGTTTGTTGGTGACAGAAAAGGGTCTATTATGAGTAAACAGAGGGTAGGGCTGGTGATTTGTATGAGAAGGGAGTGTGTGTCTGGATGGGATATAGTTATGTATGGTGTGGATTTGGGTAGTGTTGGCAATGAGTGGATTGGTTAGTGGTATATGATAGAGTGGTGTTTTGTTTATGAGTGAAGGTGCCATTGTGTGTCACTTGGGGTAGACGGGTGTATAGGTGTGGATTGTGGGGTTTTGTAGTAGGCGTTGAGACATTGAAATGTGTGTAGGGTTTGTTTGTAATAAATGTGTGGAGTGTATTTACTGTGAATGTGTTAATATGTTTGTGGATGTTATTGAGTTAAGGTGGGTGCTGGTGAATGGGAAAAAGGGTAGCGTCTCTGGCCCTAGATAAAACTGCAGATTTTAAACTACTAAGCCCTCAAACCAACAGGTAAATTTAAGGAAAACACTTTTAAAGTTTCAGGAATAATCAGACAAAGTCTGTCTTCTTACCACTTTCTGGTTGTTTGTTTACTGGGATATTGGGCACATGGAAGCTATGGCTAACAAAATGGATGTGGCTGTCTTGGGGTTCTTTCCAAAAACCTTAAAGGGCAGGTGAGTGGGGAGGGCTCAGGGTTGCTTGGGAGCTAGAGAACAAATCAGCAAGCTCAGTCTGCTGGGCAGGGGGTTGGGAGCTGCGCCTCAATTCAGAATCTCCTTGGAGAGAGACAGGTTCAATCCACACCCTAGAGTTCCTGTTCAATCTCTGCAGTTAAGGACCAAATCTAAGTCACTAACAATACTGCTTTTCCCACACGTAAACAACTCACTGTCCTAACCAAAAACAAGTGCTACATACACTTGCCAAACATTGTTTAAACTCTAAGAGCAGATTTCTGCACTCTGCTTAGCCTCTGAGGAGTATTTTGACTTTCCCCCCTTCTATGACAAAAAGGGAGCTGGGGATGGATTGCTTTTGCACAGGTCTTAGCACAGTATAGGGGTAAACTAGGAGGGAAATGTAATCAGTTACAGGCAGGTGAAATAGCAGTTTTAAGGTACAAAGCCCACAAACCAAAAGGTAAATAAATTTAAGCCGTCACAGCCAGGTAAAACAGCAGATTTTAAACAACAAAGCCCACAAACCAACAGTTAATTTAAGCAGTCACGGGCAGGTAAAACAGCAGATTTTAAACTACAAAGCCCACAAACCAACAAGTAAATTTAATGTAGAGGAAAAGCACTTTCAAAGTTTCAGGAATAAATAGCACAAAGTCTATCTTCTTCCCACCTTCTGTATTTTTACTGTTTGTAAAGCACTGGCCAAGTCTGAAAGGGCTTCAAAGCACTGTAGAATGGTGCCAATAGAGCAATAATAGTTTAGTTTAGAGCTTTATGCGTGGTAAATAGAATTCAGCACATATCTAAAATCACCAAATATTTAGAGTGCTCGCCTCTTTTCGTATACGCTCACACTTCATGAAATTGGGACTGCCAGCTCATGCCACCCATGTTCACATGGTGCAGGTGCCAACACTTGGAGCACCGCTCCTTATCCCAGCTCCGCACAAGAGCGGGGAGTGCATTGATACCTACCGCACTGCCCACCACCAGCCAACGCTGTAGTGTGACTAACTTGCAGCAAAGCCAATAACATTAACTTTTAACTAAATAGATCAAAACAGTCACTGTTTTGTGGAACAGCTTTTTATAGCAAAACCAGCAGGAAGCCCAGGAGTAGGCAAGGGTTTGTAACGTGTGAAAAAGGAAGAAAGACTTGGGGCTGATTTTGGCAGATAGGATACTCCATCACAAATGTGATGGATATCCCATCCACCATATTACAAGTGCATTATATCCTGTGGCACTTGTAATATGGTGGGAGGGTATCCGTCACGTTTGTGACAGAGTATCCCATCAACCAAGATCTATATCAGGCCATTAGGCTTCTTCTAGGTTAAAGAAACATCTTGTGGAAGTGGTTGTCTTGGGACGGGCAACCTCGTATAGTCAGGACTGGGACAAGGAGTACTACAACTCGGGGTAATGAAGTAATAGAACCATTCCCATTCTGTTTGCTTGATTGTAGCCTGTAAACACAGGTTCAGGGCCACAACAGAAGATCTTTTACAAGCACATGACTTTTAAAGTGGCATGTGGGATGGATGGGGTAACAGTGTTGGTGTAATACTGCACAAAACACAATTATTGGTTAAGCATCATCCGTTGGCTTGGGTCAAAAGTTGAGGTCAATTCCAATGGCAAGCATTATTGGCCAGCTGAGTTGTCAATACTGCTCCAATAATTGAATGGATTATCCTTCTTCAATGTTTTCTTTTTTCCTGTTAATTAGAATGTAGCTCCAGTGAAACAATAGACATATTTACAGCGGACTAGATACCTGTGCGAATCATTTCTTGATATTTCAATATTTCACTGTGAATTCATCCAATAACAAGAAGGTGGAGGTTGCTTGAAAATTATGTTTTTGTAATGTATGCTTCTCACAGAGTGCCACTAGCATGATTACCAGATGCAAAATCGGTTTATTCACCTCTATGATGTAGCAACAGGAAAACAAAACACTGTTTTGAAGTCATAAAGGAATCTCAGGCTACTCATACAGCAGTCTCAGATAGCCTGCCATCACAACACTGTCTCTTTGCTCAGATGGAGAGCAGAGAGAACATCTTCAGCAGGGGCGGAAGGAGGGTGAAGGCACATCTGGTGGTGAGAGCAGGTGGCATGAGGAGAGGTACTTTTATTACATATGAGACAGATAGGAGAAGCCATAGTATTTAAGGTTCACCCATTACCTCTCTGCCTACACTTACGAGTTGAAGTTAGGGTCAGATGATTTTGGAGGCCATATATAATATGAAAATATAGATGGGTAAAGAGTGGATAATGGGGAAGTTTATCACATCTATGTTCTGAATGACACTGAAGACAACTTGAGCTTCGCCCTCGTCTATTTGATGTCGTTCAGAACACCGCGGCAAAAATATTCCTTTATTCAGTGTTACCCATCTATAATTCTATTTGTTCATCAACAAGAAAGGGATGTCATTTTTGATAGCCAGAAAGTGTGTTGACCGTTCAGTAGTATCTTTCACCATACATGTACATTAATCAGAAGCAATTTTTCACTCAGTTGGAATACTGACTCTAGTGTGTCTCCCTTCTTATTATTTCACTAATTAATATGCCCTTGCTACAATACATACAAAATTGCCTTTCATGGGCTGTAAAGCTTGCATAATGTGTATTAGAATGCAGACAATGCTTTAGGACAATATGTATTCTGCTTTCCAGCATGTCACTAATTTACTTTTAGGTTTATAAGCCCACATATCATATTATAATGTGCCTCTCAAAAACAAAGCAATATTGTGATCCGTATTTCAAGAGTGTTGGGCAGATTTTTGGCAACAGAGGAAATAGCCATTCACCAATTATATATATAGCTGTAAACATCATCGCCTAGAGAAAAAGCACACAAGACAACATTACATAGTTAGCACATGCATTTCAACACTGTGGTATGTAACATGGAGAGAGCTGATGTGTAAGTAGAGGAAGTTCTCTGTTGTCCATTTTAACACAATTCACCAACTGACATTAGCTGCCAAGAGAATGCAAGAGCACATGTTGAGAATCGTGGGAATGCGTTAGAGCAATAGCAGACGTACTGGAGCAACACTGCTGATTTCAGTTGGATTAAACCAATGACCAGGGTCAGCACCAATTACCCAATTACCAATCCACAAAACAGTGATACAAGTTACCATGATAGACATTTGGTGTCTCAGAAAACCAACAACATTAGATTTTACATTCTCTCATCAGTCCATGAAGGCTATTCCTGTACAGACTGTTGGCTGTGGACAAGTGATGCACTGCCTGCACAAGTGTAAACACCTGGCATGGGCAATCTCTGACCATGCACCAGTTGCCTAAGAATAAGACCTTCCCACATATACCCATAGTGCGTTCAGGTGGAGAGCTCCATCAGAGGCACTTCTAGACTCAGTCTTTAAAACCAATAGAGGATGAGAAATTACAGAGTTCCTCTGCATCAATCAGATCTCACTGGATGGAAGTGAAACCCTCAGGAAGACATTCAGGGGCAGATTTACAAGGCCCTTGCGCCACTTTTGCGTCACTTTTAACATGGGAAAAGTGACGCAAAAGTGGCGCAAGGGGCTTGTAAATCTGCCCCTCAAGGTTTACATACAGGGTGTGCGAAATTGGGTTATTGGTTGAGGGGGGTGTGAGCCTTCTCAAGCAACAGCCACAGTCCTTGTCAAGGTGAAACACAATAATAAATTAACATGTGCTTAACCCCCTGGTTGCTTGCCATAAAAGCAGTCAGGCTTAACTTAGAGGCAATGTGTAAAGTATTTATGCAGCTCTCAAACAGTAATAAAGTGAAAACACAACACAAGAAAAATCAAACACTATTTAAAAAAAATATAGTAAACGTTAATAAATTATTTGACACCAAAATGACAAAACTCCAATCAGAAGAACTGGAGTTATGACCTTTTAAGATTTTAGTGCAATCTAGAACCTAAAAGCTCAAATGCAAACAGTGGACATCTAGTCTTGCGAGACCCGGGCAAATTTGAAAGTTATTGCCAGCCACGATGGAGCGTGGTTCGGATACATGAAGTGCATTGGGTCTCAGCTTACCTTCTCACTTAGAAGAAATTTAAAAGAAAAATGTCTGGGAAGGTAAAGTTCAATGGGGCAAGGCAGGTGGTGGTGTCTGAGGACGTTGCATCGTCATTGTGGATCACTGAACGAAGTTGCTGTGAAGATTTCTACATTTGGACATAGTCTCTTTTTTGGAATTCAAAAATCTCCATTCAGATGAAGCTGCAGGCTGTATCCGACGTGGGCTCCAGGAGGCCGGATGCCCTTCCAGAGAGGAGCTACTGAGCAGGATTTGCTGCTGCGGAGAAGAACTAGTGGGAACTACGGTGAAGACAGGTCGACCGGCGATGCTCTTTGGGTGGATCGGCGATCAGGTAGGTCCCAGTCTCCTCTCGGTTAGCAGAGCACTTTTTGGCAGAAAACTTTCTACGTCCCAAGTTTTAGATTTTGTTTGGTTGGGCATCATTAGCACCACTTGCAAGGGTCCAGGACTGGGACGGCACCATTTAGAGGGTCAGGACTCACTTCAGGCTGGGTCAAGGTGCCCTTAGAAAGATGTTGGAGATTTTTGTGTCCTTGTAGTTCTGAAAAGGAGGCCAGCAACTAGCCCTTTGAGTCACTCTGGTGGTCCTGGGTTCAAGCAGAAAAACAGGTCTCCAGCAGCAGGGCAATCCTCTTGGGGACACATGGAAGGCTTCAGGCAGCCGGGCAGTCTTCGGAAGTACACAGAAGGCATCAGGCAGTATGGAAGTTTTCTTGCAGTCCTCCGCGGGTCCATAAGTGAACTGAAGAGTGGGTTTGAGGGTCTTATTTTTATAGCTGGTGTCAGGTTTGAAGTGTAAGAAACACATGGTTCTAGAATTGCCCTTCCACCTGCTATTTCCCCAGGATTCAGTGGTGGCAAAAGGCTAGTGTGAAGTCCTTTATGTGTGCTGAGGCAGCTGATTTGACGTATAAGTGGGGCTCTGCACAGCTGCGCCCCTCCAATCCTGTCAGGATGGCCCAACCTGCCAACACCTAGACCCCCTTTGTGTGACTGTCTGGGAGGAAAACACAAAGGCCAGCTGCCAACTACACCCAGTCATGTGACCCAGGGTAAAGGTGGTGGGCAACAAATGATTAGGATAAGAAAATGCCAACTTTCTAAAAGTAGCATTTTCAGAATTGTGGCTTAAAATCCAACTTTATCATTAAAGAGGCTTTTAAATTACAATTCTTTAGACACCAAACGTGATATTCCTACCTGTTCCCAAACTAAAGTTATCACTTATTAAATGTAGTAAGGGAACACAATTTTATCCTATGGGAGAAGTAGGCCTCACAGTAGAAAAAAATAGTCACATTTTTGAGTTTTTCACTACCAGAATGTGAAAAATGTAAAAGTGCATGCCCAACTCTTTAAATAAAATGCTCCCTGTCCCAGGGGCTGTTTAAGGCCTACTGTAGGGGTGACTTATATGTAATAAAAAGGGAGATTTAGCCCTGGCAAAAGACTTCTTTTTCCATATTGAATTGGCAGTTTAAAACTACACTCAGGCTGCAAGGGCAAGACTGAGACATTTTTTAAATGGCTACTTAAGTGGGTGGCAGGATAAGGACTGCAGGTCCACTGTTCGCATTAAATTTACAGGCCCAGGTTCATGTCATACACTTTTACTATGGATGTATAAGTAAATTATTCAGATGTAGGCTAATTGTACCATGTTATAAAGAGAAAGCACAAGCACTTTAGCACTGATTAGTAGTGGTAAAGTGCACAGAGTCCTAAAGCCAACAACAACGAATTTTAGCAAACAGGAGAAAGGAAAACATTTGTGGAAAGACCACCCTAAGGCTGATGAGTCTCACACTCAGAAGCCCTCGTTGAAAAACATCCCTGTTATTCACTTTCACCCATCTATAAATCTAAATATTATTCCTTCAGGGATGAATATTAACAGCAATGTATTTGAAGCTACTAATGTTTTCTCTATATATCTTATAATTTTATTGTCATGTAATAATATTGTCATGCGATAATAGCGTCATGTAATAGGCGGCGCTTTATATCAATGTTAATATCTAAATGTATCATTTAATGAAGCTCTCCTGATATTCAAGTCTTTGAAATTTTCTAACGCCTGCTATTTGTAATTTGAAGCCACGCTTTGAATCTCAAAATGCTTTTCTACCGTCCACTTGTTGCAGTTTCCTTCAAAGCAACAGGTTGGCCTCCAGGTGGCACTAGGTACCTGCTGAATAACTGGCTGAAAGAACTTTTTTATATTAGTAAAGTCGCTTGTACTTGCCATATGAAAAACGTGTTTGGTTTTCCAGTTCTAACTGGTGCTTCAGCAGTTTATAGTGTGTGATACACATTGCATTATCCAAATCCTTCCTCATGGTAGCTTTCGTGTTGGAAGCGCTGCTGATATTGTTCATTTAATGCAAGGCAGAGCTCCCCAGCCCACACCTGCGAGCTGACAGTGAGTAGACATAGTTATGATATGAGCCTCAGTCTCTGGAAGGTCTCTTGAGAGATTCAGAACTTAGAGACCGAGAGATAGAAAAGGCCAATGAGGCACACCCTCTAAAGGACTCAAGTAGATTTGGGAAGTCGGGCATGTTGGCACACAGTTGTGGAATGCGTGCAAGTGCCCATCTTACCAAGCTAAAGATTATTCTTCCCATTCAGGGCAATCATTGTAGTCCGAGGGAGATAGGTTACAAAATCCACCGTCTGGAATGCAGCAGTAATGACACCCTCTTCCACACAGAGCAGCAGCATCTGATGAATGTGTCAAGGGAACAAATATCCAGGTTAAAAGGATACTGTGCATTGCGGGAAAGTCGTTCTACAACGTGGTGGTTCTTCTGGTGTCTTCTTCCTGTCACTCCTACAGGATGTCCTGGATCTGTGCTTGAACTGTGGGTGTTTCAGACACACAGGCAGTGCCATCAATAAAGGCAGGATTTGAGTCTTGTGGTTCTGAAAGCAGATTTTCTTTTTTAACTCTGACAAGTATATGTCAGCTCTGTGAGTCGATTCCTTCCACCTGGATTGTTTCCACATTTACTGACAATCCTTACAACTTCTTGGACCTGCACTAAGCTCAATTCACCCTCTTCTTCTCACTCCTTCTTCCCTGAGGACATCCACTCACCTTCTCTGGGTCAGCACTGCACCCTCACAGCAAGGACCATATCTATGACCAGCTCTGCAAGTAACCGAGGCTACACGGTAGCAAACACCTCGACAATCACTCCTGAGACCTGCTCCCACAGTACGTCAGTCATGCTGTCTCCACTGCCAATGACTTTACACACTATTTTTAACAGAGGTCGAAACCACCAAGAGATCCCTCCCTCAGTTTACTCTCTCACCCATCAGATCACTCCCTTCCCATTCCCCTCTCCATACTTTCTCTTTCCCCCTCTTCGGCTCATTGCGCCCCAATGTTACACCTGCTCATCGGTTCTCTTGTCTCTTTACCTCCCACCACAGTTGATTTCTTTTCAATCAGCCCAAACTCAGTGACATTTGCCTTCTTTACTTCAAAACTGCAATTATATCCTTCCTGGGTTGACTGGCTCTACTTTTGATAAATTTGACAAAGACATCACTGAGTTCTGCAACATTCCCAACGTGCCCTCCTTGTTTCCTCTCACCTTGCCCACCAGCCGTGGTCTGCTTCAGGGAGATCCTCCGGCATCAGTCCAACCTCACTGCAGATGGATGTTGCTTAAGACCTTGTACCAGCTTCCCACTCTCTAAGTGACATCTTTATGTCTACTGTGCCCAGGGTCTCCCGCAGTCTAACTTTGTTCATGGTCCTCTTTTCGTCTATGGTGTTGATGGAGCAAGGTTTCGCAAATGAAACTTGCTCGGATGCAATCTTCCTCATTGTATTAATATTAAAACTTGTATTGTCTGTATTAATATTTGCACACACTACATGAATAGTTAGGAAGCTTGCCTATGTTGTTTTTCTAACAAATAACGCTTGTTCCTAGTCTAAAATGGCCGCTTAAGCGCGGGATTTTAACTGCGCATGTCACAACCTGATCACATGGTGTGACGTCTTTCTTTGCTTGGTGGGAATTTCTGCTTCTGCGCAGTGTGCATTAAAATGGCTGCTCAATGTTCTCACATGCTTAAGCTTGCTCTCGTGTCATTATTAAATAGTCATTTATTAACGCAAATAATGCGGGATAGGTTTTTATAATTAAAAGGGATTAGAAATAAGATAAGTGGTATACAGTGAAACGTTTTATTTTTGATATTAATATTTCCTTCTTGCACTTTTAGTAATTCGTAATCTTGGGCCTGGGTTGGTGACTTGAAACTTGAAAAGCAGAAGGTTCTGCGCATGACTCCTGAAAGACTGCCAAAATGAAGTCAATTTGGACGTCTCACAAGGCCATGACCTATCGGCCGAAGAGGATGTTCTAAATGTACAAAATTGTAACAATAGATACAATTGCTGTGAAAATTGTATATAATTTGTTGTGAGACGGGTGGGAAATAAAGTGAATGTATTAAATTGAAGGGGCGGGAACGTTAATACAATAGGCTTCACAAATTAAGCCAAATTTGTCATGGTGTGAGAATCTACCTCCTGTCCCTGCCCAATCAGAGGTAGTGGTCCCATATTTTAGCAACATTAAGAGGAGGTACTTGGGCGTAGAAGGGTATAATAGAATATAGCATTAGTAGTTAGTTTAGCTCAGAATTTTAGAACATACAGAAGAGCTCCAGGCTGCCCAGCTGATCGGTTGCTGACTGAATCCCTATCCAGAAGAGGTCCTGAGGAGGGGGCGGCGGAGTCCATTAGAGGGAAGAATCGAGGAGAAGTCGAGTGCCAGAGAGGGGAACGGCGCAGGCGTCGTTGTAGAGAGGTCACCGGTCCTATCCTGATCTTGAAGAAGGTCCTTGCTCTTCATCCTTCCAGAGTCCTATCTTTTCAAACTCCTTGGCTAAGGGTTTGGTTCTCGCATTTAGGTAAATATATGCAACCTTTAGTTGCACTGCTGTTCCTATCTCCTCTTTTCCTTAAACACCATCATTGATTAGCAATAATCATTCTATACTTTTCTTCGGGTATTCTGATCAAATACCGTGTCTTTTTCTGTATTTTACTCTGCTAAAACTTTAGATAAACATTTTAAAATTTCCTGACTCTGTGGTTATTTCAGATTATGTACAATAGTGAATGTCACTCATTTTAAATTTCCCAATTAGCAAAGGATCCATTGGTAAGTTATTACTCTTCAATCAGAAGGTAATTGGTAGCAGGGATTTTGATAAAGAGTACATCTGACACCCAGCGTAAGTATTAGTGTAGTATGAATGTATGGGCCCAAGTGAGTATATGGAGTATAAATGTTGTTTGCTAATATCGCGCTGGATCAGTTTTCTGGTAAGCAGAGGACGGTTTGTGTTACTCTTTGTTAATTGGGTAATGAGAATTTTATTTTGTATTTTTATGAACTAATACCTGTTATTTTTGAGTATTGTTTTATGTTGTCCAGAATACCCCGGGGAAAAAGAATAGTGGGTGGCAAGTAGAAGCCATACTGCAGTGAGGTTATCTGTCAGGCAGAATTAGTACTGAATAGTTAAGCAGGACTATCAGCACTTGTTAGGGATTCTATGTGTATAAGAATAGTGGAAGAAGTATGCTGGTGAAAATTTGATGTTATATCACCTAGAAAGGGTAACATTGAAGAAGTAACAGGTAATTCAGAAGCTTGTGTGAAGAGTAAACGGAAGGGTTTTACTCGTAGTGTATGTTTTAGTAAACGGAAAGGTTTTACTAAATGTGTAAGAGAACCTATCTTTCTGAATTAGAGAAACTGGCACGATAGCGAATGTTTTATGTTGTTACTGAATTTTAATTAACTATAGAGAAAATCGTAAGATTTTTGTAAAGGGAGGGTCAGTTACCGGAGAGGGAGCTGACGTCACAAAACGCCGCGCTGAGATTGGTTGGATCCGCGTGTGTGGGAAAACCCTTGTAAAGGAGGGGTCAGTAGTCAGGAGTAGTACTGATGTCATAGGTGCCGCGCTAGGATTGGTTGAATCAGCGTGGGAACAGAAAAGAGAAAGTTGTAAAGGAGGGGTTGACAGCGAAACGTCACCAAAAAGGCCGCGCAAGGATTGGCTTAGAATTTAGAATTAACAAAGGTTTGATTGGCTGAGAGTTTAGAAGCAAAATTATAAGTGGATAAGGATTGCATGTTAAAACGCGATCCGACTTTAACAGGGAATCGTCCAGATAGGAGATTTCTAGGGTTTGCAGAATATAATTTTATACATCGGTATTTGCCTAAAATGTACGGAGAAAAGAAAAAGAGGTCAGTTTTACAAAAGATCAAGAATTATTTCAAAAAGGACAAACCAATCAAGACTAGGGAGGGAATTATTATTCCCCAGCCAAAACACCCGCATCATATATGATGATGGAGAGAGGTTATCATACTTGTGTATGGATAGAAAATTGGAGAGAATATACCAAAAATGACGGAATATTAGAATTTCCTGAAAATGGCACATTCAATGGGCGAATTCTTCAAAATTTTAGACAAAGGATGAATGATTTAGAACCTAAACCCAGATTAACTCAATACGAAGCTTTAGAGGAGTGGGAAACCGAAGCATTTGAGCGTGATCGATCTCGAAGTAATGGGAGGTATCCAGGATTTTTCCCCACATATATGCGTGAAAATAGGGAAGGTCAGATGAACCAATGGAGAAGGGCAATGCTTGTTGAGGGATTATATCCACTACTCACAGAAGGAGAAAAATCAGGAGGCAAGTGTACAGAAAAGACTAAACATTTAATGAGACACGAAGACTCAGAAGATGAGTTTATGGAAGAAATATTGAGGAATCCTCCACCGTATCAGGAAGGGTCAAGTGGAATTCCTCCTAGTGCCCCACCACAAACACCAATGGTACCTCAGGTATTACATGAATTTACCCCGAATAGAATACTTCATGAGAAAGAAAAGGAAGCATTAGAAAAGACCAGAGCAGAATTAGTAAGGAAAATATCCCAGATAAAAACACATCCTGATTCATTGACTATTCCTGTAACAATTGGTCCAGTAGTGCCATTATATGGTATACAAGGAAATTGTCCTCCTCTGATACCCGTATCTTCTCCTATGAATACTCCCGAAAATTTTCAAAAACTTGAAGCTCCAGTTATAATTGAAGATCATTTTAGTGATTGTGATTCCACAATATCTCTCATGGATTTACCTGTCAGAGGTCCAGTAAAGGGTACTCCAAGAAAAGAAATACCTGAGCGTTCAAAAGATGTAAGTTTAATAACTTCATCAGGGGCAAAGAGTGCTACAATAGTAACACCTGAAGATTTAGAAAGGTGGGTACAAGGATCAGATAAATTGTGCACTCCTCCAAAATTGTTAGACATTCAGAAATTAAAAGCTGAGTTAGAAGAAATGATAGCAGGAAATATAGGAGTAGAACGTTTAAACACTTATGATGAAGAAGAATTGCTGTTCCTATGCAGGAGTATCACTAGAAATGTAAGGTTATTTCATGAAAAATTGTCCAATCTAGCCCTACAAATGGGAATCGAAATAGGGAAATCAAAAGTACTACAGAAACCCTATAGAGCAGAATTTTCAGACAAAGATTTAGAAAATATGAACGCTTCTGGAAGAAGACTACAAATACGAGAATTAATGTTAGTTTTGCAAAAATGGGGAGACCTAGATAAATGGAGAACTAGGTGGTCAAAGAAAAAGGAAGAAGCTCGCTCAAGTCGAACAGCTTCTGAATATGTGATGAAAGAAATAGAAAAAGTTGACAAAATGTACCCGATGCGAGAAGTTGCAGGAGGAGGTTATGTACATGTCCCATGGAGTAGACAGGATATTTTATCATTTACGAATGATTTCCCAAAGCTGAGAGAAAAGCCAATTGAATGGTACAAGCAGGTTGAAAGGTTTGTGAAAGTATCAAAAGTATTGTTGAAGGACTTGGATGGTCTGTTTGACATAGTGGTACCTGCAGATTTATGGACAGATTGTAAGATCACAGTCGATTGGCCGAATGATGAATATCCCAGAGATCCAAAAACAGGTGCCCCGTCAAATGATGTGATGAAAAAGTATCAGCAGGTGATAACATACCTGAAAGGGAAAATACCGCCGAAAGAAACAGATTGGGTAAAAATAGATCGAACTACCCAAGAAGCCAGTGAAACAGTTCATTCATATTATGAGCGCCTTTTGCAGGTGTTCAAACAGTACAGTGGATTTGAGGACATTGGAGACAAAAACATGAGTCAGTTTGTATACCGATTTGTGTATGGTTTGAAGCCCGAGATTTGCCAGATGATTAAGCAGCATATGCTCTGTTGGCAAGGGAAACCAATTGACGAAATTTTGAAATATGCAAAATATTGTGGGGATGACATTGAGGATAGGCACAAGAAATTACAAGAAAAGGTAATGTGGGCACAGGTGAAAATGGCTGAGAAACAGGGAATTAATTTAGATAATCCTAATGAAACTCAGGGAAAAGACTCTGGAACGAATGGTGATTCTGGAAATGGTGGAAGAATGAAAGGACGAATGAGTAGAGAAGAGGCTAAAAAGAAATTTCCTTGTCATGGATGCGGAAAATTGGGGCATTGGAAGGATGAGTGTAAAAAGATTCGAAATAATAATGGCCCAAATCAAAATTTAAATTCACAGACACAGAATGACTCACAGCAAGGGGTAAATCCTCAGAGTCAGTTGCCACCTCCATCTGTTCAGGGTAATGTAAACAGAGCAAAGCACGGTACAGACATCGGTTACTCGGGGGGAAGTGGTAAGAATGATTATATGACCTCACAATTTCTTTTGCAGGATGATTTTTGCGGGTTCGACGCATGACGGTGCCTAGGAGAGGGGGAGAAGGAATGCGTACTTGGCGCATCCCTGCAGGTAGATCAATCAGGTCCATATGTTGAAGGAAAAGTGAGAGGTAATGATATTACTTTTCTTTTGGATACTGGTGCTACCAGGTCTACTGTGAGAACAGTAGACGTCCCAATCCTTCCTCTCTCTGGTGAAGATATTCAAGTTGTAGGGGTTGCTAACCAAAGAATTAGAACACCACTTACCGAACCAATGGAGGTTAAAATTGGAAATTTCAAAGAAATGCATCAATTCGTAGTATGCGATTCCAGTCCAGTAAACTTGCTAGGTAGGGACTTGTTGTGCAAAATGAATTGCACCATTTTCTGCACGCCGGATGGTGTGGCAGTACAGACACCAGATGAAGATCATGTATATAAAATTATGGTCGCAAAACAAGGAACAGAAGTAGATGAAATGTTTTCATTAATAACAAAAGATGAATTGCCAGAAGAATTAAAAGATACAGTAAATCCCATAGTATGGGATCTCACGGGAAAGGAAGTAGGATTCATGGCTAAAATAGACCCAGTTCAAGTAACTGTAAAAGAAGGTGCAATTTTCCCAAATACAAAACAGTACAAAATGAGGGCAGAAGTAAAAACAGGTGTCATTGAAGAAATCAATCGGATGCTCAAACAAAATATACTGAGAGAAGTAATGAGTAGTCCATGTAATTCACCAATCATGGGACTAAAGAAACCTAGTGGTAAATATAGGATCGTTCAAGATCTGAGGAAAATCAACAAAATTGTAGAGCCATGTTGTCCTATAGTGCCAAACCCTGCAGTAATTCTGTACCAGATTCCTTGGAATGCTGGATGGTTTACAGTCATAGATCTGTGTCAAGCCTTCTTTTCAATTCCGTTACACCCAGACAGTCAGTATCTTTTCTCATTTAAATTTGAAAACAAGGTCTATGTATGGAATCGTGTTCCTCAGGGGTACACAGAAAGTCCTTCTATTTTTAATCAGATATTGAAAAAGTGTCTCGAAAAATTAGTGATGCCAGGAAGCTCAGTCTTAGTTCAATACATAGACGATTTATTAGTGGCATCAAGCACCAGAGAGGACTGTATTGTTGATACTATAGCACTCTTGAATCTTTTGGCAGACGAGGGACATAAAGTTTCACCTGAGAAATTACAGTTTTGCACAACAACTGTTAAATACCTGGGACATCAAATTGAGAGAGGTAAAAGAAGAGTAACCTCTGAAAGAGTAGCATTAATAAAAAGAATGCAAATGCCAGTGACGCAAAGACAAGTAAGAATGTTCTTAGGAATAGTAGGTTACTGTCGACAATGGATACCAGGATTTTCCATGTTGGCTAAACCCTTGATTAACATGACCAAAAAGAAAGCAAAAGATCCTGTTGAGTGGGAAGATGAAAGTGTAGAAGCCTTTGTAAAATTGAGAAACTCCCTTTGTTCAGCACCTGCTTTAGGCATGCCAGATTATAAAAGAGAATTCGCATTATTCTGTCATGAAAGAGAAAATTGTGCACTTTCAGTTTTAACTCAAAGACATGGTCTGGACAGACGTCCTATAGCATACTTTTCCGCTACACTAGACCCTGTGGCATCTGCGTTGCCAGGATGTTTGAAAGCAGTAGCAGCAACATGTTTGAGCATCGAACAAAGTGAATCAATTGTGATGGGACATCCTGTAAAGGTATATGTTCCACATGCAGTGGTGATTCTGTTGACCAGAACACGAACTCAGCATCTCACTCCTAGTCGGCTGACTAAGTATGAGAGAATAATAATGGGTGCTGAAAATGTGACCATGGTGAGGTGTACAATAATAAATCCAGCAAGTTTACTACCAGATCCATATCATGAGACAAGTAAAGATGACGAAGAAGATGAACATGATTGTATACAGATTACAGAACTATGCACAAAACCTCGCCCAGATATAGAGGAACAGCCTCTTAAAAAGGCAGATAAAGAACTGTTTGTTGATGGCTCTTGCCAGAGACATGAAGATGGCAAACTAACAGCTGCCTATGCAGTATGTGAATTAACTGGAATAGTCGAAGCATCCTATTTACCAGGGGTAAAATCTGCACAAGTAGCTGAATTGATAGCGCTGATAAAAGCGTGCAAAATTGGAAGGAATCAGAAAATAACCATATTCACTGATAGTCAATATGGTTATGGGGTTGTGCACGATTTTGGCCAACTGTGGATGCAGAGGGATTTCATGACTTCTTCAGGATCCCCCATTAAAAATGGACAATTTGTAAAAGAATTGCTAGAAGCAATACAATCACCAAAAGAATCGGCTGTGGTGAAATGTGCCGCACATCAAACAGGAGATGCCTGGGTGGTAGTTGGCAAAAAAAATATGCAGAACTGGTGGCTCAATATTGTGCCAAAACCAGAACATCAGTGAATAAGAGGGTGGAAAGAATGGGAATCAGCTGCCAACTTATGCTGTTTATGCCACCTGAAACCTGGAATGAAGTGAAAAGATTACAAGATGAAGTGGATGAGGTTGAAAGAAAATTGTGGATCAAAACGGGTTGTTCTCAAAGAAAAGAGGATGAAGTATGGGTCAGTACAGATGGCAGACCAGTCATGCCAGATTGTTTACTCTCACAAATGGCCAGAATGTATCATGGAGACACACACATAGGGAGAGATGCAATGATTAGACTATTCAGACAAAATTGGTACAATCCCAAATTCAGAGCTGTTACAGAGAGTCTTTGCCAGAGATGTCTAATTTGCCAAATGCACAACACAGGCAGGAAAACGATAATTGGGTTTGGGAAGATTGGAAAAGCAGAGGGTCCATTTATAAGACTACAGTTTGACTTCATACAGTTACCACCATTCAGAGGGCTGAAATACGTATTAGTCATAGTGTGTCTGTTTTCAAAGTGGGTGGAGGCATATCCAACTAGGAGAAATTACAGCATTACAGTTGCCAAGCTGTTATTAAGAGAGCTCATACCTAGGTTTGGTTTCCTAGTATCTTTGGAATCAGATAGAGGAAAACATTTTAACAACGAAGTGATCCTGATAATCTGTGAAGCATTTCAAATCAAACAGAAACTGCATTGTGCATATCGTCCAGAGGCTTCTGGAGTGGTGGAACAATTGAATGGCACCATAAAGTCAAGATTGGGAAAAATGTGTGCATCAACATCATTGGAATGGCCTGATGCATTGCCACTCGTTCTGATGGGACTCAGAAGTATACCTGATCGAACAACAGGTTTGAGCCCCCATGAAATTATGATGGGAAGAGCGATGAGACAAACACATGTCCCCACAAATAGACTGGTGAATATTTCTGATGATATGGTGTTGGACTACTGTAAAGGATTGGCTGACCTAGTGCGTTCTGTCTCTCACCAGGTTGGAGAAGACGCAGTTTCCAGACAGCCTGAACTAGAACATGATCTGAATCCTGGTGATTGGGTGGTGGTGAAGAATCACACCAGAGAAACGTGTCTATCACCCAGGTGGAGCAGACCTTGTCAAATCATATTGACCACAAACACAGCAGTGAAGTGTGCCGGATTTCCGAATTGGATTCACGTAAGTCACACCAAGAGAGTACCAGACCCAGAAGAAGAAAACACTCAGACGACACCAATCACTGAAGAAGCTGAAGGTTGCCAAGCTGAAGAATCTCAGGCTCGAGGTTCAAGAGAGGCTGACGGAGAACAACCGAGCACAAGTCAGGATTGGATACCAGTGGTCGAAATTCCTGAGGTTTTCCACCGAACAAGAAGTCAAAGAAAATTAAAAGCAATTGAAGAAGATCTGATAGGTGAAAAAGAAGGGGTTCAGGATCAAGAAGACAAGCTAGTAAACGACCCTGAACCAAATCAGATAGGGAAAGAAAACTGTACTGAAGACAGTGAAGAATTAATAGAATTTGAACAGGGAAAGACAGGTTTAGAAGAAGCAGGTCAGGCTGCAGAAGTACACAGTGCAATAAGTCCTGATCAGAAGCAGTCAGGTCAAGAGGAAAATACAGAAGAAATAGAGACTGAGAAAAGTGAACATAAAGAAGTAAATACAGAACAAAGTGAATTATTGGAAACTCACAGTGGAGCTGCAAATGAGAAACCAATAAGACCAGAAAAAGAACAATTAGATAAGTCGGAGAAAACAAAGAACAAAACAGTACCAACCAGTGAAAATAAAAAGACACCTGAAGACGAAATTAAAGAAACGGTACAAACAGAAAAGCTAAGAAAAGGAGACCAGTGGCCAAGTTTCATCAAAAGAGTAAAGTGCCACATAAAAACCAGAAGTGAAGATCCAGATCAAGTACCTGAAATAACAAGTCAAACTGATCAAGAGAAAAAGTCGGGAAAAAGAAAAAGTAAAGATTAAGTCTTGTGAACAACAAATTCAAGGGTCCTGATTGGACGTATATTGTTCTTGAAGACTTTGAAAGTTCAGAATCAAGTGACAGTGGTGGTGAAGGAACAAGTGCAGAACTAACTTACGAAGAAGAAACAAGACCACCCTGACTAAACAAAAAAATCTACTGAAGAAAAGGAAGAGAGATAAGAAGAGAAATCTTCCTTGTCGAAAAATGCCTGATGATAGGGATACTGGGAGACCAAAGAGAAAATGTTGTAGGAGATGCTGTGCAATTTGCATATGTAGTCTAGTATTGGTGCTTATAGTATGGTTAGTCCTGATTGTAGCAATTCCTTACCTGATGATAATAGATAAAAAGAACAATAATGAAACTATAGGGAGGACAGCAAACATGAAAGGAAATAGGGTAGAACTAATGGCAGAAGAGGATGAAGGAATTCATCATGTGATAGCTGATAACGACACTAGTTTAAATGTTTTCACGAAATTATTGTTTCAGTATGTAGACACCATGGAAGTTAGTAATTGTTATGTCTGTATGAAATTACCTGAATCAGTAGCAGAAGGATTAACATACATCATTTACCACTGACATATGGCATTTCATGTAGCGTATTAACAAGTTTATTTTATAGTACAGGTAGATTACAATATTACTATTCCAATATAGATGTTGTATTTTCTGAAGTTCCTATTCGCAAAAGCATGAACCCAGTACTTAGCGCGTTAGATGCACAGTTTATGGGAGAATTTTTCTTAACAATGAAATCAATAGACTTAACACACGCACGTAGACACAATCTAACATGTTCTTTATTAGAAGAAGAGAAAATATTTTTGAATTTAGTAGAAGATAGAAGACAAGATTTTCAAAAGAAAGCTACAGAGCATAAGGCTCATTTACCACCTTGGGCGGAAAAAGAAGGAAGTTACACACCTGGCAAAGATCAAGCTGCTAGGGCTCTGGATTTCGAAAAGAAGGGAAAAATTTGTCTTCATAGGTTAAAGACTGACTATAACAATGTTTTCATCGGTACCAGTGATTGTGAACACAATTTTTTAATATTGGGAGGTTGGGGACTCAAAGGAGGAACAGATTCAGTTTTTCCTGGAATCTATTATGTCTGCGGGAATAAGGCTTACTTTAGGCTTCCTGCACGGTGGTATGGAAGTTGTTACTTTGGAATAGTCTTTCCAAAGATATACCACGTAAAAAGAAACACTGGAAGCAATGAAAACAATGGCGAATTAACACGTAATAAAAGAGCTAGTTTTTCAGAAATAATAGGTGATATATTTGGTGCATTGATACCTTCAGTGGGAATAATTCTGAACTCAAGGAAGATATGTAAATTGTCTACAGTGGTTGATCGTTTATCAACGAATACTGCTGGAGGGTTTCTAATGATTAATGCAGAAATGGTTGCGATTAGATCCATGGTAATGCAAAATCGACTTGCTCTTGACATAATATTGGCAAAAGAGGGCGGAGTCTGTAAAGTATTGAAAACAAAACACTGTTGTACATATATTCCTGATAAGAGTGCAGAAATTGGGACATATATTCAGAATATAACTAAACTTGAGCAGGAACTTAAACCACTGGAAGTTGATAATGTATGGGAAAGATTGACAAATAGTA
This sequence comes from Calotriton arnoldi, assembly GCA_963921515.1. NCBI lineage: Eukaryota > Metazoa > Chordata > Amphibia > Caudata > Salamandridae > Calotriton > Calotriton arnoldi. The sequence goes on along the minus strand of CAWUFW010004013.1, from coordinate 1,625,647 downwards.
TATCGTCAATCGGAACCTGGTTTTCTAATATAGGTAAAGGACTTATAGGTCAAATATTAGTTCCCTTAGCAGGGATAGCAATAATAGTTCTGACAATAGTATTCTGGTGTAAATGCTGCAGAAAGAATGGAACGTATAAAGTGACAGACAAAGGAAAGAAGAGAAAGAGAGACGAGATTGAACTAGAAGAATGGAAAAGTGAATTATACAAAAAGATGAAGGGAGATTGTAAAAATAGAAAAGCTAAAAATTAAAATGAGAATGAAGTGATTTGCTAGAAGTTGGCATCTGATTGAGGGTACTTTTTTGATGGCTCAGAAACGCCATCAGAGAGGGGATTGATGGAGCAAGGTTTCGCAAATGAAACTTGCTCGGATGCAATCTTCCTCATTGTATTAATATTAAAACTTGTATTGTCTGTATTAATATTTGCACACACTACATGAATAGTTAGGAAGCTTGCCTATGTTGTTTTTCTAACAAATAACGCTTGTTCCTAGTCTAAAATGGCCGCTTAAGCGCGGGATTTTAACTGCGCATGTCACAACCTGATCACATGGTGTGACGTCTTTCTTTGCTTGGTGGGAATTTCTGCTTCTGCGCAGTGTGCATTAAAATGGCTGCTCAATGTTCTCACATGCTTAAGCTTGCTCTCGTGTCATTATTAAATAGTCATTTATTAACGCAAATAATGTGGGATAGGTTTTTATAATTAAAAGGGATTAGAAATAAGATAAGTGGTATACAGTGAAACGTTTTATTTTTATATTAATATTTCCTTCTTGCACTTTTAGTAATTCGTAATCTTGGGCCTGGGTTGGTGACTTGAAACTTGAAAAGCAGAAGGTTCTGCGCATGACTCCTGAAAGACTGCCAAAATGAAGTCAACTTGGACGTCTCACAAGGCCATGACCTATCGGCCGAAGAGGATGTTCTAAATGTACAAAATTGTAACAATAGATACAATTGCTGTGAAAATTGTATATAATTTGTTGTGAGACGGGTGGGAAATAAAGTGAATGTATTAAATTGAAGGGGCGGGAACGTTAATACAATAGGCTTCACAAATTAAGCCAAATTTGTCACGGTGCGAGAATCTACCTCCTGTCCCTGCCCAATCAGAGGTAGTGGTCCCATATTTTAGCAACATTAAGAGGAGGTACTTGGGCGTAGAAGAGTATAATAGAATATAGCATTAGTAGTTAGTTTAGCTCAGAATTTTAGAACATACAGAAGAGCTCCAGGCTGCCCAGCTGATCGGTTGCTGACTGAATCCCTATCCAGAAGAGGTCCTGAGGAGGGGCGGCGGAGTCCATTAGAGGGAAGAATCGAGAAGTCGAGTGCCAGAGAGGGGAACGGCGCATGCGTCGTTGTAGAGAGGTCACCGGTCCTATCCTGATCTTGAAGAAGGTTCTTGCTCTTCATCCTTCCAGAGTCCTATCTTTTCAAACTCCTTGGCTAAGGGTTTGGTTCTCGCATTTAGGTAAATATATGCAACCTTTAGTTGCGCTGCTGTTCCTATCTCCTCTTTTCCTTAAACACCGTCATTGATTAGCAATAATCATTCTATACTTTTCTTCGGGTATTCTGATCAAATACCGTGTCTTTTTCTGTATTTTACTCTGCTAAAACTTTAGATAAACATTTTAAAATTTCCTGACTCTGTGGTTATTTCAGATTATGTACAATAGTGAATGTCACTCATTTTAAATTTCCCAATTAGCAAAGGATCCATTGGTAAGTTATTACTCTTCAATCAGAAGGTAATTGGTAGCAGGGATTTTGATAAAAGAGTACATCTGACACCCAGCGTAAGTATTAGTGTAGTATGAATGTATGGGCCCAAGTGAGTATATGGAGTATAAATGTTGTTTGCTAATATCGCGCTGGATCAGTGTACAGGGTATCCTACAGTTTATCCCTGCTCATAGTCCGCTTTACGTCTATGGTGTACAGGGTTCCCCACAGTCTACCCCTGTTCATGGTCCTCTTTAAGTCTGTAGTGCACAGGGTCTCCCACATTCCACTCATGTTCATGGTCCTCTTTACCTCTATGGTGCAATATGTCTCCCACAGTCTACCCCTGTTCATGGTCAACTTTGCGTTTATGGTGAACAGGGTCTCCCGCAGTCTACCCCTGTTCATGGTTCTCTTTACGTCTATTATGCACAGGGTCTCCCACAGTTTATCCCTTCTCATAGTCCGCTTTACGTCTATGGTGTACAGGGTTCCCCACAGTCTACCCCTGTTCATGGCCCTCTTTAAGTCTGTAGTGAAAGGGTCTCCCACATTCCACTCATGTTCATGGTCCTCTTTACTTCTGTGGTGCAATAGGTCTCCCACAGTCTACCATTGTGCATGGTCCTCTTTACGTCAATGATGTATAGGGCCTCCCACATTCTACCCCTGTTCATGGTCCTCTTTAAGTCTGTGGTGCACAGGGTCTCCCAAATTCCAATTATGTTCATGGTCCTCTTTACCTCTATGGTGTAATATGTCTCCCACAGTCTACCCTTGTTCATGGTCCTCTTTGCGTCTAAGATGTAGAGGGTCTCCCACATTCTACCCCCGATCATGATCCTCTTCATGTCTATGGTACACAGGATTTCCCACATTCTGTCACTGTTCATAAGCCAAAGATTGAAATCTTTCCAAGAGTTGTAACTGCACACAATAAAAACATTGAGTGAGAGAAGCAACAGTGAGTAGATGTGACATGAGAAGATGTGACAAGTGTTCAAAGTCAACAGCACCATTTTTTTTCAATACGCCTCACGAATACGAGAGGGACAGTCAGGTTTGAAAGATCCGGGCAGTTCTTTGTTATAATTGTCCACCAATCCGGTAAGGTAAAAAATTATCAAAGTATGAAGTGCAAGTATGTGTGCAAATTCTCAGGGGCTACAGGAAAAATGAGCCTTAGGTAACCTGTTATTGGCCAAGCACAGATATCATGCCTCATACCCACCCACCGCCCACTTTGTTTTTGCTGTGAATTGCGTTTTGTTTTAAACATATTACTAAAATATGTATTTCTTGTGATTGCGACACCTCGGATGTTAGAATCACAGTGCGGCTATGCGAACCAATGCTCTCAGTTGAGTTGTGAAGTCTGCATAATTGGCACTATCTGCCCCGTTTGATCAATAAAATGTTCAGTTTGAGCATGCAAATACTATGGATTTTAATTTTTTGGGCCTCTTACTTTTTGGTTATTGTGGCTTTGCTCAATCAAACCTGATATCTTGAGATATGTTTTTAGGAAGAATCATGCCTTTTCCAGTAGTTGACCTCTTTAATTTTTTATAGTTTGTGATGTTACCAATGAGTTGCTGGTTGCGGTGTTTGGCTGTCACATTTTATACTTATACTGATCTTTCATTGTCACTGGCTCTTTGGCATGGTTCTATTGGAAGATGAGTGTGGGCATAGATGATAACTTAGTGATGTCCTGGCCCACTACATTTTTTTCTATCTGCTTTGAAGGCTTACAGTTTCACACAGCACCCACCCAGGTCTACTTTGTTATGTTATGCTATGCAGATTTGTAGAGCGCTCTATTCTCCCGTTTGGGTATCCAGGCTCTTGGGCAGGTGTGAAGGTGTTTGGTTCCCGCAGTAATCATCAAAGAGCCAGGTCTTTAGCTTTTGGTGAAACTCCACTGACGTGAAGAAGGCTCTCATGTTGTGGGAGGTTGCTCCATGTTTTGGGTGCGATGTAGGAGAATGAGCAACCTCCTGCTCTGTTTTTGTCTAAGCAGGGGGTGGGTGTGCAAGTGAGAGTGAGGCTGAGTGTAGGTGTCTGGATGGATTGTGAAAGTGTATGTTGAGGCATGCAGGTCCAGTGTTGTGTTGGGCATTTTGGATGTGCATGAGGAGTGTGAACTGGCTGCGTTTGTGAATAGGGAGCCAGTGAAACTCTCTGAGGTGAGGTGAAATGTGGGTATGGCGGGGAAGGTGGAGTATGATTCTTGTGGCAGCATTCGGAATAGTTTGAAGTCTGTACAGGAGCTGCTTGGAAATTCCGGCATACAGTGCATTGCCATAGTTGAGTATGCTTCTGATGAGTGCTTGAGTGGAAGTGGAAGCCACTTCAAGATTTTTCTCAGGACCCGCAGGATGTGAAAGCAGGCGGAGCTCACTGCGCTGACTTGTGCTTTTCTGTTGAGCTTGTCATCCAGAATGACTCCCAGATTTCTAGCATGATTGGTGGGTGTAGGTGCTGGTCCTCATTCTGTCAGCTACCAGGTAGCCTCCCAGGGGGAGTTCCTGTTTCCAAAGACCAGTATTTCCGCTGTGTCAGAGTTGAGTTTCAAGCAGTTGGTTCAAATCCATACTGCTACTGAGGTCATGCAGTTGGTGAAGATGGTTCTGGTAGTGGGTGTCTTATCTGTTAGGGAGAGTTTGAGTTGGGTGTTGCATGCGTAGGAGATGATGGTGAAGCCTACAGATCTGGTGATGTTGATGAGTGGGGCTATGTATACTTTGAACAGGGTAGGGCTGAGGGATGATCCCTGGGGAACTTCGCCTTTTAGGTTCTTGGCCTCTGATATGATAGGTGGCAGTCTGACTCTTTGGGTTCTTCTTGTAAGGAAGGAGCAGATCCATTTGAGCGTTGGTTCTTGGATGCCAAACTCAAAGAGTCTTCTGATGAGTGTGTTGTGGGAGACTGTGTCGAATGCCACTGAGAGTTCAAGTAAGAGGAGGGCAGCTGTTTCTCCTCAGTCTAATAACAATAATAAGGATATTTATTAAATGCATGGCTGATCTAATGGGGCATCCCAGCGCTGTGAGAGAGGGACCAAAAGGAAGAATATCAGCTGATACGTCCACCTAATTATAGGAGCTAAGTTAAAGTCTATGCTAAAACATATCGGAATAGCCATGTCTTTAGCCTCCTTCAGAACAACAGCTCTGATGGTTCCATCCTCAGATGCAGCCGCGGCCCGTGCAGGTTAGAGCGGTGGGGCCGGGTGGGGGCGGGGGGAGGGGATGTCGAAAGACGACGACGAGGGAAAATTAATAATTTTTTTCATTTTCCCTCGTGGTCGTCCGTCGAATCTCCCCCCAACACGGCCCCACTGCCCCACCGCTCTTACCTGCACGAGCCGTGTCTGCTCAGATGAAGAATCAGAGAATTTCAGGCCTTAGCAGCTAGGAAGGCGAAAGAACGTCCACCCTATTTAGCTTTCCTTACCCACAGGATGACTGACTGGTTGGTTCCTGAGGATCTGAGATTACAGCTGGATTTGTGGCGTCAACAAAGAGGTGAGGTATCGTGGACCTCTTTCATTAAAGATTTGGTGGCAAAAGCCCATGGCTTTAAATAGAATTCTCTCTTTGAGTGGCAACCATTGCAAACTAGTTAAGGCAGGCCTGGTGGAAGCACGCCTCAGAGATTTAGTACTAAGCAGGACACAGCATTTTGTACTATCTGTAATTTCTGCAGTCTCACTTTAGTAACTCCTAGATATAATACATTACAGTAGTCCAACTGAGAGGTAACTGATGCCTGTACGATGATTTCTCTGGCTGGTCCTTACGTCATCAGTGGCTTAAATGAGTGCTGTTTCTGTGCTGTGGTTCTTTCTGAAGCCTGATTGTATATTATCCAGTAGATGGTGAAGCTCGTAGTGGCTTGTGAGTTGTTTGTTGATGGACTTCTTGATCACTTTTGCTGGGTAGGGAAGCAGGGAGCTAGGGTGGTAGTTGGCCAGTTGTCTTGGGTCGGCTTAAGGTTTCTTGAGGTGGGCATTGACTGCTCCATGCTTCCGGGAAGGTGGCGGAGGTGATGGAGGAGTTCAAGATGAGGGTGAGGACTGTGTTGATTATTGATGTGCCAAGGTAATAGATGTGGTGGGGGCATGGGTCCGTACTATGTCTACCTCCAAATGATCTAATATGAGTATTGTCTGCCTAATGTCAATATTAAGAAGGCACTGTTAAATACAAATGTTAAGAGTCTACTTGCCACCAGCATCTCCAGAATCTAAGTATAATAAAAAAATAATTTCATCATAAATTTCTGGCTCAATGAATTCAACCTCGATGACTTCTCCACCCATCGATGGATGCTCAACAAACAGTCACTTAGTTTCATCCTTGACACTGACCACTCCTTCAAAGAACATATTGCAAGAAAAACAATGTCCCCTCCATCCTGAAACTGACTTCAGGACAATATTTCAAGTCTGAATACTCACGTAGAAGGACGTGCCGCCCTACTCTACTGTCTTGCTGACACCGCATTTGGAACCCTACATGATGCAGTTTGTGGCATCAAAAAGCTTAAGGATCTACTCTAGCTCACCATACAAACCTGTATCATATTCACACACCAGCTGCACCACATACAAAGATTTCAGAAATGGCACTTGTGCATACATGACTGAGAAAATAACCGCCTAAGGCACACACCAAAATGCAAGAAGCCAGGAGAACGCCGGTCTGGAAACAAAAACTTCAAAAATGGTAAGCTAGAAGACAGGCCTTTTCACAGGACCTAGAACAACACCCCTGTTAGAATCAGATTCGCTCCACTCCTACAATTCATAAGTAGTCTGACGAGTCCCCTCTTGGGAGAATGCTAGGCTTTAAACAATAGAAACCACACCCTCGAATACCATGAATCTTCTAATCGCTCATGTTAGAACTGGGGGTCTCTAGTTGGCAGAGGTAGGTACCTTTGTCCAAATAGGGACCCTTGCTTCTAGTCAGGGTAAGGGGGATACACTACTAAAATAACCCCTGCTCACCCCCTTGGTAGCTTGGCACGATCAGACAAGCTTATCTCAGAGGCAGTGTGTAAGGCATTTGTGAACACATACAGTAATCAAGTGACAACACTACAGATGGACACCACACCAGTTGTATATTAAAAATAAGTATTCTTTATATAGATTTAACACAAGACCACAAACGACAAAAATCCACAATAATGTACTTCAAAATGGTAGAAATAGCTTAGTTCTCTTTAGATGGTAAATGCGACACTTTGAGTTCAATGTACCTTTGGATGCGTAACGCTATACAACGAAAGTGTTGCAGGGAAGGTGATGCGTCGGTTCCTTACACGCAAGAACGGTGATGCGTCGGGTCCCTACTGATGCGTAGGGGATGCGTCGGTTCTTCTCAGCGTGGGGAGGTGCTGCGTCGGTTTCTTACTGCGCTTCCGTGGCGATGCGACCAGCAGCGCCGTGATGCGATGAAGATCCGGTGCAATGAAACAGAAATGGCGTCTTCTTCTTGATGCGACACGATGCGTGCATGCCCGATGGCCGTGCGGCAACTCAGCGATTCTTCTGACAGGCCCTGCGACACGCTTCCCGGTGATGCGGCGGCGTCTGATGCGACATCGATCCTCTTCTCCGGCGATGCGAGGCGCTTCGGCGATGCGACAGCTGCAGTGGCGACACCCTTCTTCAGTGATGCGACGACATCGGCTGCGGCGGCGACACGCTTCTCCGATGATGCGGCGGCGTCTGATGCGACGTCGATCCTCTTCTCCGGCGATGCGAGGCGCTTTTGCGTTGCGAAGCGACAGCGGCAGCCGCGACACCCTTCTTCAGCGATGCGACGACAGCGGCTGCGGCGACGACACGCTTCTTCGTGAGTTGCGCTTCCAGCTCCTTGCGACACGCAGTCCCTCAGAAGGCCCAACACAACAGCAGGCACTACAAAAGAACTCTTGGGGAGCTGGTGGGTGAAGTCTGTTGTCCCTGAGACTTCAGCAGGAGGCAAGCTCTCTCTCAAGCCCTTGGAGATCCTTTACAAGTTGAATTGAAAGTAGCACAAAGTCCTTTCTCCTTTCTTTGGCAATCAGGCAACCACTGCAGGCCAATCCCCCAAACAGCACTCAGCATAGGGATAGTCTCCTCCTGCAGTCTCTCTCTCTAGTTTCTCTCCTCAGCAAAGGTTCTTCTTGTTTCCCAAAGTGATCTAAAGTTCTGGGGTTTGGGTCCCCTCTTTTATACTAATTTCCCCTTTGTTCTCTGAAGGCAGAGAGGCCTTTGCCTAGTCCAAACCACTTCTGGTCAGTCCTGGAGCATTTTGTTGACAAGACTCCTTCTTTCCTTTCACAGTGTAGGCCAGGGACATCAGACACACCACAGGAGGTGGAGCCAGCATTGTGGAGGGAAGGCACAGCCCTATTCAGGTCTCAGGTGCAACTCCTCCCACCCATCTACATGCAGATCTCTCTATTCAGCCCTGTGCTGACTCACCCTGTCTCCTGGAATCCCCCAGCCCCTGTCACTCAAACTCCAGACAAGGAATACACAACCTAGCAGAGTCAGGCTTGGATGGTTAGACAATAAAATACCTACTTTCTAAAAGTGGTATTTTCAAACACAGAATGTTAAAACCAACTTCACTAAAAGATGTATTGTATCATTCTGAGTTCAGGCATACTAAATTCGTTTTTCTACCATGTTCCCTGGGTCAGTTAGGATTATAAGATGTAATAATCAAACTGCCCATTCTGGCCTATGGGGAACAGGTAGCCTTGCAATAGTGAAAAACGAAAATGGCTGTAATTCACTATTAGGACATGCCACACACACCAGGGCATGTCCTACCTTATACTTACAATGCACCCTGCCCTGGGGCCTACCATAGGGGTGACTAATATGCAGAAAAGGGAAGGTTTAGGGACTGGCAAGTGGGTACACTTGCCCAGTCAACATGGCAGTACCAGACTGCACACAGGCTCTGCAATGGCAGACCTGAGACACACTTTTACAGGCTGCTTCTGTGGGTGGCACAACCAGTGCTGCAAGCCCACCAGCAGCATTTGATTTACAAGCCCTGGGCACACACAGTGCACTGTACTAGGGTCTGACAAGTAAACCAAACCAGCCAATCATGGAGTCACTAATCCATACATCAATTTATAACAGAGAGCATATGCACTTTAGCACTGATCAGCAGTGGTAAAGTGCCCAGAGTCATAAAACCAACAAAAACAGGTCAGAAAAAGTACAGGAGGAAGGCAAAAAGTTCAGGGATGACCCTGCAAAAAGGGCCAAGTCCAACAGCTCACATATCATATATTAGAATTCCTGCCCATATTCGGCACCTCCTTGTTCTCCAACTTGATTTGCGTTTTATAAACACTCATACGTAGGTACATAAGATACATGCAGGGCGTATCACTGGCCCCTACAACTCTTGTACTGAAGAAGGCCCCTCATTGAGCCTAAGGTCTATAAATACTCTGGAGATATGGGAATCTCAGGTGTTCCTCACCACATTCTGCATGGGGTTCCTGACATTTTGTGTTTGGCCACTGCACACATACATACAAAGATACATAGGGGCAGATTTAGCATTATTTTGCTCTTCGCAGCAAATCACCTTGCTGTACTGCACTGCGTGAAAGGGAAAGGGCAGGAATGTGCCATATTTACCATCATATGGCGCATTCCTGTCTTTTCCTTGCGCTGGTGCATAATGTGCTGCCTAGTGCCAACGCAGGCACCCTTGCACAGAGGTGCAAGGGTGCCTGCGTTGCAGACAAAATTGTTTTTGTGCAGGAAGGGACACCTTCCTGTGCAAAAACAATCATCTGAGGCATTTTCCTCTTTTTATGCTTGCTGCAGAATGCAGCACGCATAGAAAGAGGAAAAAACTAGGAGAAATAAAGATGTTTCCCCTCTCATTACGCCTCACCTGGGCAGGCGTCACATTCTGATGCATTCCTTGATCTACCAGTAACGGTAAATCCGGGAATACGCCAATATCCATGGGTGGGTGCGTGGGAACACCCACGCTCTACCCATGGAACGCCTCGCTGGGGCAGATTAATGCGACGCAGCGATTTGTGCTGCATTACTCTAGGTTTATCAAGCCACACAGAGCTGCGCGGCTTGATAAATGTGACTTAGTAGTTGCGTTGCCCTAGCATCCCCTTGCGAGGCGCAAGGGTGACGCAACTCAATGATACATGTACTGGCGAGTTCTTGCGTTTTCACAGTATTTACAGCAGTCAATAAGTAGTTGCATCATTACTTTATTGATTTTGCCAGTGGACTCAATCCTTATATCTGGGTCTTCTGATCGGTATGTTGCCTGACGTTAATTCCACTGGAAAGAGGATGTTTTTATCATGTTCACTTTCTCTTATGATGCTTTGAATGCAAATGTGAACCCCTGTTAAAAGAATTGAAGTGCTACATTGTAATCCTTGCTGTGAGCTCATCGGGTTTCACATCCAGATGGGCTTCCCCTCTTTAACCGGGTGGTAACATGACTTTACATAAGTATGCTTTAGGCATAAGTGCCACCGTCTCCCCTGGAAGCTCTACAGTAATAACACAATTAAGGATATATTGTACTTTAGTGGTATTCAAGTGATGGGAAATATCGAAATTTTGCAGGGCCTTTTGCATTTCTGACCCCCATGCTGCTGCTTTTTGCGTGATTTCATACAAGACAGACGCTGATGTTACAGCCGGGACCCCAGTGAGGTTCATGCAGTATTTTTCATATAATGATCGCTTCTCCTTTCCTGACAATGCATTTGTGTTTTTATTCCCCCAAACCATGCATGACATCATCATGCCTTCAGCACCTCGCCATCCCTCACCCGCCCTATCAAACGCCATTTCATCATTATACCCAACGCTGCTCTCTGTGCGCCACTGAATAGCCGCATTAACGCGAGCACAATAGGAACCCAGGCCTAAGCCCGTTTTTTTGTCGATGGCCAAGTTTAAGCGGAGCTGAAAGACTGATGTCATCTTGTGACTCGGTGACACTGGCTGTCACTGGAGTCAACCGGCTGCTTCCAACCCCATCAGCATCCCTGGCGCATTGTTTGCCCATTGTCAGCAGATTCAGCACCGGCCAGGTGGGGGCCTGGGCGTGGGCGCGCGGACAGCAGGGTGACATCGTTTCCTTAGTCACGCGTTGGCAGGGGCGGCTCGTGTTTGGAAAGGGTGTGGAAACGCGCTCTGTCACAGTTTGTTAATGAGTAATGTGTTCGCCGGTGCTGTGCGTGGCCATAATCATAACCTTGTGTAGCCTGGGAAATAGGACAATTTGTTTTATCTCAGCGTCTGAATCATCGAGTTTTATTCTCAGGAACCTGCAATGGGACTCATTAGCCCTTTGCAGGCAACGCGCCCAGTAGAGACGCAAAAACAATTACGCCATTTCACAAGCAGAGCACATTAGTTTCTATTTTTTTTTTCCAGAACAGACCCCACAGTACAGAAAGACGCCACATATTGGGGCAGATTTACAACTTCTGGCGCATCCCTGCAAATCAGCAGGGATGCGCCAGAATAGTTGCGACACGCAATTCTCTCCTTGCGCCACCACGGAAGCGCCGCATTTACAATGCGGCGCACCGTGCGCAAGAAAGGCCGATGCGTGTCGCATCCTGTGGCGCAAGGGCGGCGCATTGCTGGAGTCGTGTTGCAAGCGCGACGCAACTCCAGCAATGCTCGTGGGCCGCCCATACCTAACGTGGTGCGCCACTCCTTACGCCTGCTTGAAGCAGGCGTAAGGATTCGTCGCAGCGGCGTCGGAAAAGTGACTCAGTGAAATCTTGTAGATTTCACTGCGTCACTTTTACGAGGCATTCCTTCGACGGAACGCCCACCCTGCGCCGGCACGCCCACATGAAACCTGACGCAGGTTTCATGTGGCGCAGGGCTTTACAACGTGACGCATCTCCCTAGATGCGTCACGTTGTAAATAATGCGCAACGTGGCGCATGGTTTACGTCGCCACTGCGTCACAAAAGTGACGCAACGGCGGCGCAAAAGTGGCGCAAGGGGCTTGTAAATCTGCCCCATTGTTTTTAAACTCTGGGGGGCAGATTTACAAGCCCCTTATGCCACTTTTGCGCCGCCGTTGCATCACTTTTGTGACGCAGCAGCGGCGCAAATCATGCGCCATGCTGCGGGGATTTACAACGTGACGCATCTAGGGAGATGCGTCACGTTGTAAGCCTGCGCCACATGAAACCTGCGTCCAGGTTTCATGTGGGCGTGCCAGCGCCAGAGAGCGTTCCTGCGCAAGGAAGCCCCGTAAAAGTGACGCAGTGAAATCTACAAGCATCTGTGGTGGCGCAAGGGTAAACTTGAGTCACGCATCTTCCCTGGCGCATCCCTGCTGATTTGCAGGGATGCGCCAGGGAACGTAAATCTGCCCCTGGGTACTGAGTTATTCGACTGAGCAGGAGTCACATAGCACGGTTCTCTCATATATATATAGAACAGGTAAAACACAGGTAGCTACACATTAGAGAGAGGAGTTAAAGGGCTATTTATTGTATGCTCTGTGGAAACATGCTAGAAGTACAGAACTCATGGACGAATCACCCAAACCACTTATGCAATTACCATACAGTAAAATACTCATATGTAGGGGAGAGAATGTGGCCTAACAGCTAGAGTGGTTGACCTTGAAGCTGGGGAACCGGGTTTGGGTCTCGGCAGGGACACTCAACATCCTGTGATTCTGGGCAAATCACTTAATCTCCCCATGCCGAGCTAAAATGAATGTGTCAGTCTGTAACGCAACTGGTGCTCCTGTAAAGCGCTCTGATGCCTTCGGGTCGAGTTCGCACTATATACAACTAAAAAAAATGTAAATGCGGCGCATCTGTGGTGGCGCAAGGGTAAACTTGAGTCACGCATCTTCCCTGGCGCATCCCTGCTGATTTGCAGGGATGCGCCAGGGAACGTAAATCTGCCCCTGGGTACTGAGTTATTCGACTGAGCAGGAGTCACATAGCACGGTTCTCTCATATATATATAGAACAGGTAAAACACAGGTAGCTACACATTAGAGAGAGGAGTTAAAGGGCTATTTATTGTATGCTCTGTGGAAACATGCTAGAAGTACAGAACTCATGGACGAATCACCCAAACCACTTATGCAATTACCATACAGTAAAATACTCATATGTAGGGGAGAGAATGTGGCCTAACAGCTAGAGTGGTTGACCTTGAAGCTGGGGAACCGGGTTTGGGTCTCGGCAGGGACACTCAACATCCTGTGATTCTGGGCAAATCACTTAATCTCCCCATGCCGAGCTAAAATGAATGTGTCAGTCTGTAACGCAACTGGTGCTCCTGTAAAGCGCTCTGATGCCTTCGGGTCGAGTTCGCACTATATACAACTAAAAAAAAATAAAAAAGTTAATGATCAATCTGCATGACCTAGTGTGGTATTGTTCAACAGTAGGTTCAACATCTTATACTGGGATGCATTTGAGAGTACTGCTGTTCACTAGCAGTGCACTCTTCTTGTTATGGGTTCTTTAGTTTGGATGAGATTAGGGCACATGTCAACATTTAAGTTGCACCTTTGTTAAACTGCTAGACCTAACCTAAAATTATGTGTGGGTGAGCTAACAATGTTTTTTACTGGCGTGCACCTACTACAATATTAAAAACAGAAGGACTGAGCAACCGACACTGCTTGTTAGGTCTCGCGCCTAGCGTTGCATTGCGCAGCCCTGCTCGCGCAGCGCGAGACCTTTAGAAAGGGCTTCTGAAAACGACCCACACGCTCGTGCGTGTGGTTTTGTTTTCAGAAGCCCACATTGGCTGGAGCGTGCGTTTTTTTAAAAAAAACGGCACGCGATTGGGCAAAGGCGGGCGCAAGTCCCGCTTTGGCTCCTCCCATTCCCGATGGTGGCCAGAACGCGCAGCAGCGTGCGTTCGCCTCGCTGCCGCTGCCGCGCTCCCTCCCCCCGCTCCTCTGTGGTGCGCGCACACCACTAGTTATAACAGTCAGGCGCAGATGTTATGACTCGAACTCTCCTTCCCATGGACTGGGCGGGCGGTCACGTCGGCCTTACGCAAGTATTCACGAAGAACATCAAAGTAGAGCTCCTGTGTAAAATACCTCTAAGTGATTCATACATTTTAACAATAAGGTGCCCACGTATTTAATTACAAAATTAGTCCTCTACAACTCCCTTTGAAGAACAGAAACAACACCAGCCGGATTCAGTGCTAAGATGCTATGGAACTTGGAAGACCTATGCGCGCATGTTTACGTCACGAGCCTTAAAGCACACGATATACAAAGAGCCCCATAAAGCCTGCCATAGGAGAAAGCATAAAAAGTGCCGCCATCATGGAGCTGTGCTGTCTTCAAATACTGAACTGATCAGAACAGTTAATTAGGAACGCAAAGGTGTGTTATAGATAGCCCAGGCTCCTATCGTAAAAGAATAACACATTGTTCGTGCTACAAAAATATATTTTACCTCTATACAATTCTTGTATATTGTAAAACTAAAATGTGCAGGATCTTTTATAAAGGCTCCAGATGACTAGGCGGTTACATGTTCACACTGTAAATTCCAACTTGAAGATTAGCAGTGTCAACATTTTATGAACATCACGCTAACAGCAGCATTATCATATTCCTATTTGCATGTCTGTCTTTTGTGTCGGTGGTCTTAACTATACAGCTTCAATATTTATTTAATTTAAAAAACGCTCCTCCGAATAGCATGGTTAAATCGAGATAGAAGTGGTGGGAGGTTGCAACGCCCACAAGCGGCATTCGAACAGTTCACCTTGTTGTTGCTGAGAACAGAACAGGGGAGGGCGACCCACCTTGAATCTCGTATTTTTTATAACATTAGCCAACGCAGTACAATAAAACGGCACTTCCTTCCTTATATTAAAGTACAAATCTAACGCCCATGGTGTTTTACCTGCGTGGACATAAAGTTGTGGCTGTAAATTCTGAGGTACGAGCAGTCTAGACGGCTCTATTGACTTGGGGGTTTTGTACTATAATATCTCTTTTTGTGTGCCTTGCCGACCCCAATATTTACCAAACGAAGGTCTTGAATGCCGTGCACCACCTCAGACAGATTTTCTGCATCTTGTTTTGCCATGCCTGCGATCTCATGAGCACCAGTTCTTTCTTCCCAAACACTCTGTCCTCGGAGCGGACTGGTACTCTTTTGCCCTTCTACACTTGTGATTTCCTCATCCTGTCGCGTTTGCAGGATCAGAACTCGTCTTTTTGCCCTTTGGTGTGTGCACAAGAGAACCCTTTCATGAGTGCCAGACACTAAGGGTGGACTGTGCAGAGTCATATTTCTGCAAACTGGATTAAATTAGAACAGCCAAGTGGCGTCTTCTGAGCGAGGTTGATTCCAAGGACATGGGTATATGGCTCCAGAGCCGATTGACTGACTAGTGTGTGAACACAAGAGAACCTTCTTGTGAGTGCCGGATACTGAGGGGTGGACTATTTGCTGACCTTTTCCTACTAACTAGAGTAAATTCCAATAGTCAAGGGGTGCCCTGTAAACCAAGCTTATTCAGAGGGCATTGCTCCAGAGCAGCTCATTAGTGTTTGCACAAGCGCAAAAGAGCCCTCTCCTAAGTGGTAGATAATGAGGGGTATACAGCACAGAGTCCTATTTCTACAAACAACAGTAAATCACAGAAGCCAAGAGTCAGATAGGTAATCACACTTATTGAGAGAGCATGAGCATGCTTCCAGGGCAGGTTCACTATTGTGTGCAGAAGAGAACCTTTTTGCGAGGGGTGGACTGTGTTCAGCACTTCTTTTACAAACTGGAGTAAATTACCACAGCCAAGGGGCACCTTGTAAACCAGGCTTATTCAGAAGGCACGGTTCAAGGGCCAGTTCAGTAGAGTGAGCAGAAGTAACACTCTTGTGAGTGCTGGATGATAGGGAGTGAACTGTGTGCACCTATATTTACTAACTGTATGAAATTATAGCAACCAAGCCACGTTGGACACAGCTCTACTTTTGCGTAAGAGGGGTGGCCTGTGTGTGTTCAAGGTTATGCGTTCTTAAAGTTTACACTGCTTCACTGTTGCACAACCTTAGTGAGCAGTTGCACTTTAAGTTTTGCCACCATTTACCATATATCTGCAATTAAATTGTGTACAAAGTTGTTATCCTCTTTGATAAATACATTACAAGCGGCACATTTTCTTTACTAAGCGTTGGGCACACTGTTAAAAGGTTCACTTTCACTGAAACAGTTAAAGTGCACCTTTAGGGGTGCTAACAAGGTAACCTTCGGTTCCTTTAGGCATTCTTTACTTTGAGTCATTTCTCAGCTCGTTCATCACCTTCTGTGTCATTTACAATAGCTGAGCAAGGCACATACACGCACTCTGCAAATTTCTCTGTGTAGTAATGTTCATTAGAACATTGGAATGTGGAGCACTCCATTGAATACAGTGGAGTGCTCCGAGCTCTACGGGCCGGTAAAAGCCTGCAGAGCAACATTTCAATGTTGTTTTACAAAGGCCTCTCGGAGTACGGGGGGATTTAAACCCCCTCGGACTCCGAGAGGCCTTTGTAATAGCCGTATAGCCCTCCGTAGCTGGGCTATACCGGCCATTAAAGTCCTGCTCCCTTGTTAAACTCTAGAGCGGGCCTTTAATGGCCGGTATAGCTTGTACGGCAGGCTATAAGGCTATAATGTATTCCTAGCTTTTACATAGTGCTCAGATTCCTTGGAAGCACCCCATACCATGCTTTCAATTTAATGTGGATCGCGCACCTTTCTTTAGATTAAGGTCATCTAAAGATCGGGTATGGCCGCCACTAAATTGAAAGCGCGGTATGGGGCGCTTTTACAAACAAGCATTTGGATTGCAATAGGTCTCGCATTTGCGATAGTTTAAGCTATTGGCATTGTAAATGACAATGCCTTTTATTTATCTGTAACATAAATAAAAGGCATTGTCATTTACAATGCCAATAGCTCAAACTCACGTAAATGCGAGACCTATTGCATTGCAAATGCTTGTTTTTTTATTTCCGGTGGACATGTTTTGGTGATTAAATGTCCCCACGCAGTCAGTTGCCTTCCTCAGCACTACAAGGGAAAGTATCTCACATCAAATATTGTGAACTAGTTCCTGGTTCATAGGTCATTTTATGCAAGTGCATTTAATATATAATTTGTTTAAGAAAGTGGATTATTATTTTGGGTGGGTTTTTGCCCATCTCAAGGAATAATAATACTAACCGGTCAGTGATAACCCAAAAAGTCACTAAATTAACCTGAACTCAAACCCCTGGTAGCTGTGGCAAAAATCAGATGACCTTAAGTACGGGCAATGTGCAAAGTATTTATGCAGTACCAAAACAGTAACAAAGTCAAAACACCAAACAATAAAAATCCCAAACTGACTTAGAAAAATAGGGTACATTTTAGTAAACAAAATGATCCCAAAATAACCAAAATCTAAAAAGGGAACCTGAGGGATGGTTTTTAAAAAAGGTTTACGTTAAAATAACACCAAAAAGCACTAAGTACCAAACCAATGATAGTCTGTAATGGTTTTAGTCCGACACCTACATGCACTTTGAGACTGACCGTGATGGATCCAGAGGACGGATATTCCAAGTAGAAAGGTCCAGTAAAAATTTTTACTTTTGGACTTAGGGCCTGATTTTGATTTTGGCGGACGGGTTACTCCATCACAGCAGTGATGAATGTCCTGTCCGCCAAAATATAAATCTCATTATATCCTATAGGATTCATATTTCGGCAGACTGGATATCCGTCACTGTTGGGATGGAGTAACCCATCTGCCCAGATCTAAATCAGGCCCTGAGTCTGTAAAATGCAAGCCAGAATCTATCAGCAGGACAAGGCAGCAGGCTGTATCTAGGAAGGTCTCAACGAAGTTGGATAGGCGCTGCTCAAGAACTTGTTGAAGCAGTTGATTTTGGGTGGAAAAAGTTCTGAGCATGAAAAGTCAAATTTCACGCCCAGAACCAACACCTTCCTCTGGTCAAGATTTCTACCTTAAGACAAGACGGCAGGAACTATCTGAAGTTGGGTAGGATATTTTCTCGCAGAGGGCCCACTGAAACGGATTTACTGAAGTGGAGAAACTCCAAGTGGGACAAACCAGTTTCTTCAGCCCACCAAAGTCATGCCTTTTCCAGATCCCCTCTGGTGGTTAGTCCCAGTCCTTTGGTGGCTGGAAGTCAGTATTTCTCTAAGCCCCAGAACTTGCAGTGGTAAGCCCCTTTTTCCTCAGCTCTTCACCTAATGCCCCCAGGTTCCAGAGGGGTTCTTAGGACTTCAGGGCTTGGTTCAGCAAAAGCTTTGTGAAGGATTCAGTGCTGGTCTATTTGTGATTGGGCAACTGGTCATCCAGTAAAAAGTGGTTTTGAAGCTTGATGTGTCCTTGTAATCATACAGGAGCTCAAGCCACTAACTCTTGGAGTCCACTTCTTTGTCCTTGTACAAGAGGGAGAAGATCCAGTACTTCGGTGCTCCTCTCAGGCTACAGAAAGCAGGGTCCAATCCTCTTCTGATTTTCCATAGGCCCAGAAATATTTCTGAGGAGGGTTCTTTGAGGTGCCACTTTTATGGTTGGACTAGTCAGTGAGTGGGCGGCAACTCCTGGTTCCTCCCTAACTAAAGGGTTTTATTTTCCAAAGGGTAACTATGCCCACCTTTTTAACAGCTCCTGTTTGCCCTACTGCAGGCCATCCCAGTGTACCTTACATCTGAAATCCAGGATGGGGGAACCCTTCATCCGCTGTACAGAGCTTTTGTATCTATCCAGAGGTGTGGCCAGGGGAATAAACAGTCCCATCCCCTGTGTCCTCTCAGACTGGTCTTGGAGGCAGCCTCCCACACCCATGGGTTTATAGTCAGCCTGGCTTGTGTGGCCCTGGGGGACAAAGGATTGCCTTCCCCACATCTCATTTTACATTTACTTGTGAAAGGACAGGCCTCACCTTGCTCCTTTACAAGTTAATGGTGTTTCTGCGTACACCCCAGCTGTCATTTCTGCAAAGGGAGGAAAACATCTCTCTACACCCAGGCAATGGTCTCTGCTCTGGAAGCATGCCTTATTATGGTTGAGCACTGGGAGACCATCCGCAAGCAGGCTAATGCTATTTAGCCTGCTGGAGGTTCAGGCATGTAAAAGGTAGCTTTCTAAGAGTTTCTTTTCTCACAAATTTATTATAATTATGCCTTTTCAATTAAACTGCATTTTTAAAAAATAGTAAAAATAGTCTTCAAATGACCGTTGTAGCAGTTTCCTGTCAAAAGTTACAGATTAAAGTCTATAATCTGTACTTTGACATTTCAAGGAATCAGCTACAGCCCACCACTGCAAATAGCTTTTGGGGCCTAGTCACTGGAGGAACAATCCAATTTTATTTTTGCACATGTTTCACTTTTAAATATTAGTTATCTTACCTTGTGTAAAACAAGGGTTACTTAAGGGTGACTTTTAATATTTAAAAGCAGGGTTCCCTGCCTGTCAAAAAGTTTAATTTTGACAGGTTTGTATGGCAGGTTTTAGGCTGTTGCAGTCAGGCTACACAAGGTAGGTATAAAGCCATGTTTTCCCTGTCACTGCAGTGAGTAACACTATAAGTTCTGCAGTCCACAAGTGATATTTAAATTTTCATGCCATGGGTGTATTTTCCGCACCATATATTATAGTCTTTTGGAAAGTTAAATATGTGGATTATGAACAAGCCAATTTAAACATGTTTAAAGGGGAAGCACAGGCATTTTCTCCAGTTTAGCAGGGGTGAAGTGCACGGAGCTCTAAGTCCAGGAAAAATAGAATCCAGAAAATGGTGAAAAATCTGGGGTGACAATGCAGAAAAGGTGGATTCGCTACACTTTGTTTTTTCATAAAATGGAGCCACAGCAGTGGAAACACTCTTTCTTCATAGAAGAGGTACACCTTGTGCAGAAACAATGCAGGCTTTCCTCCTTCAGAGGACACACACAGGGCAGTAGCATCGCCAGCTTTACCCATCATATGACGTGTACAGATCAGGAAGCAGCAATGCAAGTTGTGCTTCCCTCACAGAAATCAAGCTTCCTTCTCTCATAGAAGACAGAAAGTGCAATCTTCCATTCTCTGCAAAACATATTAAGCAGGGAAGACCAGAACAAGCTTCCATCGCTCACATAACATGTAGAGTTATGGCAGACGGATACGTAGGTTACAGACAGATCTCTGGGGAGAGTGCTCACTGAGAGGATTGTATAGGTGGATGAGTGAGTGAATATGCAAGTTCAGATATCATTGCATTATACACGCCACGTCAAAGCCCTGTTGCTATCACTCAGAGACCTGCATTCGTGTTGATGCTTTGGTTTTCCATGTATTGAGAAGCAGATTACTCTTGTAAGCTGTTGGTATTGGCAGCAGTCCAGCCACAATCTAAGTAGCTATGCTCTAGACAGGCACACTGTTGCCAACTGGCTGCACACCAGGCACTGTGCAATCCCAGCATCAGCACTGTACCTGTTCAAAATACTGGGGACCTTCAGTGATTAGACAACTCTTGTCATTTATCTGATCACATCCCTTAATTTAAACGCCCCATTGGGAGCCTGCCAGCATGTTCTTTTCACAGGCCCGTTTTACATCAGCAAAAAATGTGTGTTTTTGTAGTGTCGATGTTATGTTTAATGTCTGCCCGGTTTTAACTGATGATTTTTTAATATTTCAACATTTCAACGTTTTTTATCATTGTCATTCTTTGAATCATGTCTGTGTAAAACGTATTCTTACTGAGGACATCTTCAAAAACTGACAGATGGCATTCCCCTTCAGCCCTGGAACTAGTGAGATTTACTGCTGACTGGCAGCCAGTTGGCTTTAAGTCAGGTATTAAACACTGCATCGTGGGAAATGACACCACATTCATCAATCAGTGCACTATTGAAGGTCCTTGGCGTAGTGCAAATACCTTCATGCAGAAGTGTGAGGCCTCTTCATCACTCAGGGGAAAGACACAGCTGATTGTGGTGTCTCAGAGCATTTTGAATAATAATTGCATATTTTTATGGGAAGCGTCAACATGGCAGATTTTTTTCTGGCTTTGCAGTACATTTGAGTAGGAAACTGGCAACACGCTTTAAGAGTAGGCTATGCTGTCTGTCACATGGGTACAGAATCGCCTTATCTATGAATGTGAGAGTCTGCTGAGAAAGGCATCAAGTCTTTCACAACACTCTGGGCCTCACTCTCAAACTGCACTTCACAATACGTTTTGTAGTGCGACAAAATGTGCTACAGAATGTAAATTTTGTCTACACCTGTGTTTGCGAAGTTCTCTGCCTGACTGCGAAGTCTCCATATCTGTAAGCATAGATTTTAGTAGTAAATGTGAGAGGAACACAGGGGAGTGTGTGGGAAAAGGGGCAGACTTCTACGAATAGGGCTGGCATTAGGGAGGCGTAAGAGGGTTTACAGAAGGACAGGGAGGGACTTAACGAGGGATGTCAGCGACTCACCCACACAAAGTAAGCCAAATACTTTACCCCGGGGGTGGAGAAATGTAATTTACCCTTTTGTAGTAAGGTTACACTCAGAGTTCGTGAATACCGAAAGGAGTAAACTTACTACAAAGTGTAAACGTACTTAAAAGTGTAACTTATCTTTGTGAATCAGACACAATAAGGGGCACGTTTTGTAAGGCACTGAGTACCTGCACGTCTTCAATTTGAAAGTAATAGCATAAGTACTTCTAACTTCTCACTTGGGGTGCAATACATCTAATGGGAGAGTACAGCCATTTCTCAGTAGCAAACAGGTACTCTAAGAAAGTGAGTAGTTGCACTTGGATATTTCCATTTCAAGCTACGACTGTAGGTAAACTATTTATTAGTGTCCAAAGTTGTAAAATGAAATAGGCTTTGTCCCTGTTAAAACAATTTTTCATTGTAGCTCTCTATATGGCCCATTCCCTGGATGATGTCAAGGTGTATTTCGCCCTCTTTTACTCCTACATTATTTGAGGGGGCTTTGCATTAAGTCTGAAAATGACGAAAGAGGTTGTGCAGAAATTCCAACATGCAATGAGGGTAGGGGCAAGCTTTCTTCACTTTCCTGTTCCCCTCTGGGAGGCTTGACACAGTCCTGACCTAAAATTCTTCAAAGAATTTGGCTTAAAAGTATTTGTTTTAACAAGCAATTTTAAAGGAACAGGTCATTAAATAATTAAAAGTGTAAGGATAACAGGCCACGATAACGTGTGCCACTCTGCATTCCCCACCATGTTCCCTTTGCGTATGAACTTTCCTGTATCTCTTTTTTTCATAAATCTTTAATTTGCTTGGCTGTTTTATTTTTTGACAACCTTTTTTTGCAGACTCTGATTCTGAGGGACCCCTAAAACGGCAATTTTATGCACCTCATGGAACCTTTTAGATTAGTCTTGAAGGGTAGATCCACCATTGGTCTCTCCAAAATGTTGACTCACAGGTGTAGCAACACTTGGCTACTTCTCCTGAAGCCCTGGCTAGGGCAGCATGATTATAGTTTTTGAAATTCAGTAGCTGCCCACAGGTGAGTGGCCTAATGTGAAAAAGTCCAAAGGCCCTTCCACGTTTTAGTTTATTTGTGTGTAAATTTGGGATGTTCATGAATATTATAAACATATTTTTTACTAAAATTTCCAAAATTGATAGCAATCATCTGAATGCATGTGCATGGTAAATGTGTGACAAATGCTATCAGTGTATCCATAATTATGATTATAATAGCTAAATAGCATTCTGGGGAGTGGACCTTCTTAAAGAGAAACACTGTCCCAACCTGATTCGCTGTAGCCTTCGAATCTGGAAGATGCATTGATCCTGATTGACAGTGATGCATAGCACATCTGCCTTAACCTAAGCATGTAAGCTGGAATTTAACCACAGTTTGAGAAAATTTTTTAGATCTTGAATTGCATGACCCTGTTGTTGATTTATTTATTTGAAGAGTTTTATATAGCGCTGTCTAGACCCGGAGGTATCAGAGCGCTTTACATGAGTATCAATTGAGTTACAAGTTACAAATTACATCCGTTACAAGAGCATAATAATACACAGGAAAGAAAACAAAGTTACGATAATTCGTCGGAGGGAGGAAGAAAGCATAGCGGGGAGACGAGGAGAACTATGCCCAATGTCCGGCTGGGTAGGTGACTGCCAAGGGGGTGAACCAGGGCCGATCTCCTCTATAGCTGTCTAGCAGCTCCACCGGGCATCAGCCATGTTGCTCAGGTCTCAGGTTACAGGTTACAAAGATATCAACAATTACGGGAGCCAAGTATGACATAGGGAAAACAGACAGTGTTACACAATAACGTGAGTTACTAGCGCATAGAATAACTAAGACACGGGTCCTAAGGGGCAAAGAAGGAAGGGGGGGGTAAAAAGGGGTAGGGAATGCAAATCCGGTCAGGTAAACCAGCAAGGAGAAAGTACTTCAGGGGGTGGAATTCTTCGGAGGGCAGGGGAGGAAAGGAGACACAGCGGAGATACGAGGGAAACCATGTCATTGTGAAACATTGTGGGGAGGGTGGTAGCCGTCCATCCTTCAAACGTGGTGCTCGCCGTGGCCTCCCGGACTGTAAACAGCGCACCTTTAATGCTAAAGCTTAAATACAGATTCGATTATATTTCCAAACCATTTACTGATCACAGGCTCAATTCTGGTTCAGAGGCATGTAAAGACGTAGCTTTAATGAAAGCACAGTTGATGCTTTGGGAATTGAGAACTAAGGCAGAGTAAATACTGTTTAATTCCTCCTTGCAAACAACAACTTCAAGGGAATTGAGAACTAAGGCAGAGTAAATACTGTTTAATTCCTCCTTGCAAACAACAACTTCAAGGGTCCCAGCTGAAGCTCTTCTGCCTTGTCCCACTGTTGGTGCTGACCTTGCCTGCAAGAAAGCCTCTAGCCATCCCAATGAGTCCACAGAGGCAGCAACATCCTATTGAAGCCCCCTCTTCTCATCCCCAAAGTGGGGAGAATGGCTGCCTCAAGAGCTATTGCAACAAGTGCAGATGAACTGAATGATGATTTGTTCTCTGCTTCAGTTATTATTATTTTCCTCAACTTACCTTCCTAATGTTATGGTGGTCCAGGACCCAGTTGGCATGCCTGCTAGTTGGATCACAAGAGATATGTGTGCTCTAAGGCAGACTCTTGGTGCCTGTGTCTTTGTATACGTTTTGCAGATCAAACTGTGCTCTGCCCCTCTCATCTTGAATAGTGATCCCTTTTGAGTGAGGAGTTGCTGAACCAGAGCCTCCAGGACCCGAGTAGCATGTTGTTTCACATGTTTAATAATCTACATCCTTAACCAAAAATCCCATCAGGTAGGGTTGCCGCCTTGCTCCCAGGAAATGTGCTTTTAGAACTCTAAGACATTCACCCTTTTCATTGCAGGGTGTCAGGTACACATCCTTATGACTACCACTGAAATTGCTTTTCGTCTTCATTATTGTTGGTGTTTGTGAAATCCAGGGTGGCAAAAAAAATAATTACCAACTCCTTACAAGGAGCCTGATTTAGATCTTGGCGACAGGTTACACCATCACAATGGTAACGGATATCCCGCCCACCAAAATATAAATCCCATTAAATCCTAATGGATTTACATTTCAGAGGATGGGATATCCGTCACCGTTGTGACGGAGTAACCCATCTGCCAAGATCTAAATCAGGCCCAAAGTAATTTAGGTTTAGTGAGTGAATTCCTAGCCTCCATTTTCAGTGTGCGTTTACAGTCATCCAGTGACATTACCAACATTTCTATAAATGAATTGGTGTGGCACTGTGTTCTTTGCTTTAAGGATTGTGTTAATATTCATGAGCGTTTAGTGATTCCAAACAGTGTAAATTGCTCATTGCCTGGTGTACAGTCCCTAATAGGTGTGGAGGGTAGAAAGGCTATGTCATTGTGGAATTTCCTTAGAATAGGGCACAGTGGCATAGTTTTCAGTATTGCAAGCTGCCTATGCTGCAAAAATGGGAAAGGTTGCCTTTTGGTACTTTTCCTCATTGACTCGGGAGTGTTCAAGAGCCACCCACCCCACCACCGGTTAATTAATCTTATGAAAGTGGCTCTTTACCCGCAGCTCATCAGAACACTTTCTAGATCTGCAGAAGAACAGGAGAAGACTGGACCTGCTGTTTATAATCTGTGTTGAGTATGGATACCTGAAGGGCCTGTACCCAAGACTACGAAGTAGACCCCAGTGGTCTGTTGACTAATCTCTTGTGTGGCTACATGTGCACAACAAAATGGAAAAGGTCTTTCTCTTGAAGTGCCCAGCTAAACAGTAGTAACTGGACCTGAACTGGATCATGTTGGTGGCCTCTACCAGAGAGAGTCCTGAACTCTGAAAGATGTCCCTGAAGTCATGGGAGCCTTAGCAGTGACCAAGAGGAGCTGTGCCTGAAACTCTGAAAAGTTAGGACTTAAAAGATTTTGGCTTCCAAGATCTCTGGAGCTTTAGTGGGACCTTGCCACAACAGTGACTGATGTATAGAGGATACAGCTACAAAGCTTACCTGCTGGAGGATTTTGAGCTCCATCAAAAGTCTAAGTCAGAAGGTAGAAATTTTGACCAGGCCAAGTTGCGAAAAGTATCCTCCCAAACTGAGGATTTCAGGGTATGTCAAATTTAAATTTCTCCCACTCACAGCTTTTTCCACCAAAGCAAAGGCCTTCAGACCTTGTCCAACATTTATCTTGCCCTCAACCATTCCCCACCGGAGGATTCTGACTTCCATTTCAGAAACTAAGTAGAAGTAAAATCGTTCACTGGGATGAACCCTCTTGGGGTATCCACCCTGCGCTGCATCGTCATCAGCCCTGTCAATTTGATTGGTGCTTTACTTTTTCTTGCTGCTTTTTTTTTGTGAAATCTTTAAACACGTGCATCTTGGGTTCCCCTTATTGGATTTTTTTCCATTTGGTTTCATTTTGCTAATTAAATTGTCTCCATTTATATGATTCAGAGGATTCTGGAATTTTTATTTTGTGTTTAGACCTTTTAACTGTTTTGTTACTGCTTAATTATTTTACATGTGTTTTAGCTTGGCAATTGTTTGGTCTGTTTTTGAGGTGGATTCACATCCACTCCAATTTATAACTCATGTTGTTAACCTTCCTACAGGAGTGCTTCTGAATTTTATAATTGAATTTTCTCAAGACATTGTTTTTGCATTTGGCGATTCAGTTTTTGACTGGGTGACATATAAAAACGTATCAGAATTTCTAACTATACTTTTAAATAAGCAATTTATTTTCTGACTTTGCAATTTACAGTTTTTCCCTGATAAAACCTCTAAAATTAGGTACCAAATTCACTAAAAGGAGACATTTTGCACTCATTTAACATCCATTACAAATGAGTGTAGACTTACTAATTTTTCAAATTCACAAACTTTCCCAGTGGAGCACCTGGAAAACTGACACACATAGCTTTCCAGGTATATTACTGTGTATGTCATCTGACATATTCCATGAGCTTTCGTTTTGCACATGCTTAATTATTCATAGCATACAAATACAAACAGTGGAAAAGAGGCTGACATGTGAATGCAAATATTTCCTCTCAATCTGGAGGAGATATGCTCCCCTTTCTGTCCTGTGTAGGTAGTAACTCCAGCTTGTAGCTGGAGTAAATATCTGACCGTGTCGCAGGAGGGAAAGGGTTGAATATCAGTTTGTAAAGCAATTGTTAGAACATCTCCGGATGGCATTAGCATAGAGGATATTGAATAATAAATGCAGAATTGGGATGGTGCTTGTGTGTTAAGGTAATGACGTGTATTTTAGTTGTGTTCTGATTTGCTAAAGAAGGGATACTTTTGCTCAAACCATGATGATTTTGCAGTTTTCCTAATTTTCTATGAGTTCCTTGATGCTACTAGGTATACTGTCAAACTTTTTCCTGATTTTGCTGCTCATTTGGTACTTAAAATAATTTTCAGATTTTACAATATCTGTATTGCATTTCATCTTTATGCAATTGACTCTGTACCACTTGTTTTTGAATTTTGTAATAAAACCATTTTTTTTTACCGATTTGAACTGGGGCTGATTATGATGCTTTTTCCCCGCTTTTTGAGTGGCTTCTCCTTACTTTCCCTTCGTTTTCTTTGCTTTCTTCTTGTCCCCCACCCCCCATTTATTGGTTTATTGAGTGCCTTCTCCTTGCTTTTCCCTCATTTTCACTGCTTATTCTTGCCTTTTCCCGTGTCTTTGGAGTGCCTTCTCCTTGCTTTTCCCTTGTTTTCATTGCTTTCTCCTTGTTTTGTAGCCCGTGTTTTGAGTGCCTTCTCATTGCTTTTCCCTCATTTTCACTGCTTTCTCCTTGCTTTTTCCTCTGTCTTTTGAGTGCAGTCTCCTTGCTTTTCCCTCATTCTCCTTGCTTTTTCCCCGCTTTTTGAGTGCCCTCTCCTTGCTTTTCCTTCATTTCCAGTGCTTTCTCCTTGTCCCCCCAATTTTTGAGTGTCTTCTTCTTACTTTCCCTTTGTTTTCACTGCTTTCTCCTAGCTTTGCCCTGTTTTTTGAGTGCCTTTTTTCTTTGCTTTCCCCCCTGTTTTTTTGAGTGTCTTCTCCTTGCTATTCCTTTGTTTTAATTGCTTTCTCCTTGGGGTTTCCCTCATTGCCGCTGCTGCCTGCCACCTTTCTCCCACCTCCTCCCAGCCCTGCCTACTGCCCCCCAGTGCCCCTCTCTCCTCTCAGGACCTACTTAATGGAGGCCGCAGTGCGATTCCATTGAAAAGCACCAGGCCCAGCTCTCCCCGTACTGCTGTATCTCTCTTGCTCCTGTCTTCTCCTTGCTTTTTCTCTTGTCTTTTGAGTGCCTTCTCCTTGCTTTCCCTTTGTTTTCATTGCTTTCTCCTTGTTTTTTACCCCATTTTTTGAGTGCCTTCTCCTTGTGTTCCCCTCTTTCAAAAACAAAAAAAGTTACCAATTCCAGCCCCTTGAGACCCTCACGGGTGATTTACCACGCTTTATAAATCCTTGATTGATTGATTGATTGATTTGTGACTTCAGCCTAACAGAAATTGTGGATGCTGCTTGAGTAGGGTTTCACCACCCTCAACCACTAACCCAATTTCCAACACTCTGGTTCACTTGGAAAGATGTACACATTATTTGCAAAACCTAATTTTTAAAATGAGTGCCACGAACTGTCTCAACAGAAAAGTTTAGCAACTGTAAGGCCAGTAGCGTAGCAAGAGAAGGGCATTCTTTCAGAAATCACAATGTTGAACAGTGACGTGGCAGGCCGGACAGTGAAGCCAAACTGAGATTTTTTAGCGCTGGGATGTTTACTTCTTGAATACAAAATAATCTTTGACTCTATTGATCTCAAAACACCCGATTTGAAAATTGTGGTGGACTTCTCAAATCTCAGGGTGAAATGACACAGCGGGTAGTGAATGTACTGAAACCTTGTTAAGACTCGCGCTACACAATTACAGCCTTATCTAAACATTGTGATTTCTGAGAGACCTGAAGAAGCCCTTGTCTAGGGCGAAACGCGTTGGTTGCATCTTTCTGTAACAAACACAAGACGAAAAAAGAAAAAAAGAAGAAATAATTAAAAAATCTAAGAAACTAGATCGGAGCTGCACCACTATGAAATAAACAAGTCCATATAGAAAATCATTGCTCAGTGAAGCGCGGCATGAGGTATTTTCTTCTTTATTTTTTCAGTCATAAAAAGCAACAGCCAACGCATTTCGTCCTATAACATAGGACTTCTTCAGGGCTGTAAGATAAGAAACATATATAAAGACATTTACAATACATACACTGTACATAACGCACAACATTCATATGTACACAGATAAATGGTGTTTAAGAACATTAAATGAACCACATACACATACAAAGATCTACATCTGAATGCCGTATATCAAAAAACTAGAAAAAGACCATACCCAAAATTACACACATGAAAAAAAGGGGTTACATAAGCAATCCTAAATCCATAAAAAAGTGACATGCATATTAATAACATCTATTTGTCCAAAAAAGAAAAGAAACGATAAAATAAATAGAAGAAAGGGGGAGTAAGACCAAGAAAAAGATAGTAAAATCAGAACCAAAGCAGAAAAAACCACTGCGGGCTGGTGTTTATCACATCAGTCAAATACCATACATGAACAGTATATACAAGACATGAATCTCCTCAGAGATAATACATATTGCAGACCCGGCTTGTTTAGTCCAAAACCACCAAATGTGTAAAGTACACCATGTCTGGAAGCCGACAATGAGTAAAAGGCCAGGTGCACCCCAATAAAAGAACCAGAGATGTGCCTAGATGCCCTCATAAGAGACGACGCACACATGTGTCAAAGAACACACAGGGGGAAAAAACCTACCATTGTCAGTCTGAGGCGACAACCGGACGATTGTGTTGTAACCTTATAGATGAATTATCCTAAGCAGGAGTAGATATCTAACATCTGTGTAAATTAAGTCAGAAAAACCCAATCATGAAGTAGTCACTCGCAACTTTGATAATAGTACGCAATGTAAAAATTATGAATATACATTTATTATATATTGAGACTGTGCCTACCTGATCTCTGCGTAGAATGAGTGATCCAAAATAAGAACATATGTGTTATTTGACGTAATCCAATGTCCAATAGTTATAGGTTGATCAATAGATGCCGTGGTATGATAACCACTGTAAGATAGAGACTGTGCACTAGCTGCCGTACCTATGGGAGATAAAGAAGAGAAATATAACAGTAACCCGCACATATATGACATGTGCTAGCGTTAAAAAAAAAAAAGATGAAGGAATATGTCCAGGGGCAGAGGTGTGCTTAAAACATCATCGCCCACATTACGCATAACACAGGCGTCAAATTGTAATGCACCATGAACAGAGTACATCGCATTTACGCGGATAATTTAAACTTCCTCCTCTCCCACGCTCGTGATCTTCCTCATCAGGTTTAAAGCATAATACTATGTATATCGACTGCCCCGCATCGGGAGAAAGCAAGACGCCATGCAAGTACATCACCAAGGTCGAGAAAACGGTCAAAGACGGTCAAACACTAGACATTCAGCATGGCCCTTCGACCCCCCAAATCATACAATCCACGCAAAGTTACTTACTTCGCATTAGAAGGCTAAATCGGCATAGTTTCTGTCATCACTCTACCGCCTGTAATTCAAACCGCAATGGTGGTGCGTCTTTTTAATGACGAACGACGTAACATCATTGTTGGACTTGGCCCTTTTTGGCTAAAGTTCCTTAAACTTTTTGCCTTCCTCCTAGACCTTTTTCTGACATTATGTTGCCGACTTAGATGCTTTGGGCACTTTGCCACTGCTGATCAGTGTCAAAGTGCAAGTGCTCCCTGTATAAAGTGTTATGGTAATTGGTTGTCCATAATTGGTATGTTTGCCTTACTAGTAGAGTCCCTAGTAAAGTGCACTATGTGTGCCAGGGCTGGTAATGTAAATGCTACTGGTGGGCCTGCAGCACTAATTGTGCCACCCACACAAGTAGCCCTAAAGAGAGAACTCAGGCCTGCCACTACAGTGCCTGCGCGCAGTTTGCTAACTGCCATGTTGTCCTGACAAGTGCACCCACTTGCCAGGCCTTACCCTTCCCTTTCTATGCACATCAGACACCCCTATAGTAGGCCCAAGGTACCCCCTGGGCAGGGTGCAGTGTCTGTGAAAGGTAGGACATGTACTGAGGTGTGTACCATGTCCTTACAGTGAAATATTCTCCATTTCCTTTTTCACTGTTGCAAGGCCATCTTGCCCATAGGACTGAATGGGGAAGGCTGTGTAATATGTTTCCAGCCCATCTTCCCATAGGCTTAAGATGGAGAGGTGAAGTTTAGTGTGCCTGAACTCACAATTTAATAACACATCTTTTTGTGAAGATGGTTTTTGAATTGTGTGTTTAGAAACCCCGCTTTTAGAAGTGGCTGTTTTTTTGTTCTAACCATTCTGTGTGTCTCTGCCTGGTTGTGGATTGACTGTCTGGATTTGAATGTGATAGGATCTGGGAAATGTCTTGACCCAGGGGAGGGGTAGGTGAGACAGCAACAGGCTGACCTGCATCTGGAGTGCAGGGGGGAGGAGTAGCCCCCTGGAGGTGAAGAGGCCTGGGCTGCTGCCATAAAAGAATGTCTCCCCCTCCTGCTGAGTGATTAAGGACCCAGACCCCCACTATCAAAGCAAGAAGGTGCCGCTGGCAGGAAGACACCCAGAACTGATTTGGACAGGGGTCAGTGCCCCCTGAACACAAAGACTTCAAAGACATTTAGGGGTATAACTATGAGAGCTGAAGCCCCTGAATGTTGGACTGATCAAGACTGAAAAGGATTGAAACTACTTCGTGGTCAAGAGGAACCTCTGCCAAGGAAGAACAGCTGAAGAGACTGAAGAGAAGGACTGACCCTTGCTGTGTGTTCTGGGGCTGGCCTGCAGTTTGCTGATTTAACTAAGGAGAGGCTAAGGGACTTTGCTGTGTGCTGTGTCCCCCTGCTTGAAAGGACTTTGCTGTGTGCTGTGTCCCGAAGTAACTTGTCCCCAAGGGTCCGAGGAGCGCTGGCTCCCTGTTGTGGAAACTCAGGAACATCAAAGTTTCCAAGTGTGTCTCAGCGGCGCTGTGTGCATGTGCTTTTTGCAGCCTGAGACCTTCGTAAGCATTGCACCGGGACTGTGTGGCCCGAAACCCAACCGAGTCTCAGCGTTGCTTTGTGCGTGTGCAGCCTGAGTCTGCCGTGGGGTCCGTGGTACTGGTTGGAGAGTGCCCCGTGACTGCAGTGCCCCCGCAGCGTGAATCATCGTCCATGCAGATGTGTAGCTGTTTGTGGCCCGAGCCGTCATCGTAACTGAGGCTGAGGATCAAGATCGCTGCCGCCGGCCCGAGCCGCAACGTGCTGAAGGACTTCGTAAAGTTGAGGAAGTCGTGAGGTAATCGTGATCGTTGTTCGCAAGAGGAATCTGCCCACGATCGTCAGCAACGGAGGAGGCAGCGCCATAACCTGTCCGGCTACAGCGTCACCTTGCATCGGAGCTGCGTCGTCATCGGGAGTGCCCAGCAGGACGTCCGACAAAAGGGGAGAGAGAGAGAGCGAGGCAGCGCATCCCCCAGGTAAGGCTTGAACTCCGGTCGGTAGCCGCAAGCGTGTGTGGCCTGGGGAGGCGCAGGAGGAGTACCGGAGTGCTCCCGTCTCTCTCCTGCTGCATCGCATTAGACGCGCTGAGTCCTCGAGCGGCCCGGACCTGCCTGGCAGTACCGGGGCCGCCCTCGGAAGTTCAGGACTGTTGTCTGTGGTTGGGGCCTAGTGGTGCCCGCGCTAATCGTGTCCATTGGCCTGGTATTATTCCTGCATTACGAACTGCCTTATTACGTGCATTAGGGATTGTATTATTCCTGCATTACGAACTGCCTTATCACTTGCATTAAGGAGTGCGTTATACTTGCATTACGAACTGCCTGATTACTTGCATTGAGGATTGCATTATTCTTGCATTACGAACTGCCTTATTACGTGCATTAGGGATTGTATTATTCCTGCATTACGAACTGCCTTATTACTTGCATTAAGGAGTGCGTTATACTTGCATTACGAACTGCCTGATTACTTGCATTGAGGATTGCATTCTTCTTGCATTACGAACTGCCTTATTACGTGCATGAGGGATTGTATTATTCCTGCATTACGAACTGCCTTATTACTTGCATTAAGGAGTGCGTTATACTTGCATTACGAACTGCCTGATTACTTGCATTGAGGATTGCATTATTCTTGCATTACGAATTGCCTGATTACGTGCATTGAGGATTGCATTATTCTTGCATTACGAACTGCCTGATTACTTGCATTGAGGATTGCATTATTCTTGCATTACGAACTGCATTAGTCTGATAATACGAACTGCAGTACGAACTGCATAGCATTGCAATAGGACTGCATTCGAACATCGTGAACTGCTCATTAATACCGCAAGAACCTACAAGTGTTTTGTTGGCCTAATAACCAGCAACGTGAAATATTACGAATACGCATACGTTGGATTTTTATCGTTTGGTGTTACCGTATTTTTCTGCTTGATAAAGCTACCGCTATTTTCATACATCAGTGTGGTGTCCATTTGTGGTGTTATCACTGTGTCACTGGGAGTGTGGTTGCAAATCCTTTACACCTCGCCTTGAAGATAAGCCTGGCTGCTCGTGCCAAACTACCAGAGGGTGAGCAGAGGCTATCAACGAGGGTGTCCCTCCTTTCCCTGACTAGAAGCAAGGGTCCCTATTTGGACTAAGGTAACTGCCTCAGCCAACTAGAGACCCCCAGTTCTAACATTGGTAGTCAGCGGTGTGGTATTGGAACGTGTATTTGCAAATTCACTCACAGTGATTGGTGTACATCACTGGTTTTAGCGCAGACCACGACGCGACCACATATTGTGTTCTTGATTTGTGGTTCTATTTTTGAGCGACCTTTAAGCCACA
This sequence comes from Calotriton arnoldi, assembly GCA_963921515.1. Taxonomy (NCBI): domain Eukaryota; kingdom Metazoa; phylum Chordata; class Amphibia; order Caudata; family Salamandridae; genus Calotriton; species Calotriton arnoldi. The sequence continues at coordinate 1,592,373 of CAWUFW010004013.1, read as the reverse complement.
CATCATGTCTCAGAGGAGTCGAGTAGCCAGTGAGGTTGCAGAATTGGAGTTCGACATTGAGGCATTGCTTACCTACAAAGGTGATCAATTGAGGCAATTCTGCAGAGCTTTGGGATGTCCCATGAAAGGCAGCGCCAAGAAGGAGGAGCTGCAAACGGCCTTGAGGGCCTGGTGGGAAACCAAAGAGGCTCAGGAGACAGGTGATGCTGAGGTGGATGAGGATGACCCAGGGAATGTATTTGGGCTACAGGATTTGCCAGTGGGAAGGCCAGCCTTAGGGGCTGGTAGTGACCATTCCGGGCGGAGTTTTTCCCCAGAGGAGCTGGAGGAAAACCAAAGGGTCAGAGAGCATGAGTTGGAGGTTTTAAAACTTAAAGCTCAAGCAGAGGAGAAGAAGCTGCTCATTGAAAGTGAAAAGCGAGCAGAGGAGAGCAAGAACGCTCTCGCCTTGGAGGAGAAAAAGATTCTCTTGGCTCATGAGTTAAGCATGAGGGAACTGGACATTAAGGCTAAACAGGCGGAGTCCAGTTCGAATGGTGGCAGCACACAACCAGTGCCAGCGGGTAAGGTGTACATTCCCAAAGGCTTAGTGCAAGATTACCCACAGGGTGAAGGGGGGGATGCCTCTACGCGTGCACTGGATGATTGGGTGATGGTTAGCATGGCAAATGAAAAGGGGTTGCTCAATTTGGCCCCCAGGGAGCCTAGGCTCAGTAATTATTTTCCAGGGTTGCGCCAACACTTGTTAGGGTGCGAGCTCTTTGATTCCCGGGAGCTTGTACAAAAGCCCGACCCCTGGTCAAGGGACCAAGGGTCTGAAGAGGCATTAGGGAGGGAAGAGAAGCGAAGTAGAGCAGTCAGGTCCCAGAGGAGTGGGGGGGCGTGCAGGCTAGCACCCTGTCTCAAAGGAGAGGGAGAGAGTGTAAGCGGCGTCCCCAGGGGTCCACAACCCCACCCCAGAGACTCAGGGGGTTCCTTAGAGGAGCACCAGGTTGGAGGCCTAGCGCCTACTTGTCAGCTGTGTGAGGAAGAACACCTAGCATCAGGAGAACGTGGGGCGTCTGTCACCAGAGCTCCCGCGGTTCAGAAGTTTGTGGGTGCCATTCCTGAATGGCAGGCACAGAAATCTAAACAGAAGGTTAAGGGGGGGAGGTGTTCCCCCGTGGGAAAACCCGTGGGTCAGGGCCCAGCCAGAAGGGCTAGGTCCCCTAGAAGTGACCGGGGTAACCCCACCTCTAACCTGGAGGGCAGGATAACTGGAGACAGTATCCTGGCCGATAGGTCTTCCAGGGGTATCGCTCTAGGTGGGAGTTGGCGAGGGACCAGCTCCCCTAGAGGGCCCCCGACTGCCAGGAAGTACCCGTGGAGTAGCATAGTTGGCCCAGGGAGTAGTGACCTAGGGAACCCCCTGGGGTCAGGAAGGCATAGAACTGGAGGGTGTCCCTGTGGTAGTGGGCCCGCGTCCGTGTTCTATCGCCCCAAGCAGGGAAGTCCATCAAGGTAGTGATTGGTCTACCCTGGCTTTAGGCTGGGAGGGGGTTGTGTTGGACTTGGCCCTTTTTGGCTAAAGGTCCTTAAACTTTTTGCCTTCCTCCTAGACCTTTTTCTGACATTATGTTGCCGACTTAGATGCTTTGGGCACTTTGCCACTGCTGATCAGAGTCAAAGTGCAAGTGCTCCCTGTATAAAGTGTTATGGTAATTGGTTGTCCATAATTGGTTTGTTTGCCTTACTAGTAGTGATGGAGCAAGGACTCATAAATGAGACTTGCTCGGAAGCAATCCTTTCATTTTAACTCACTAACGAATTACTAACGACGTGTTTGTAATTAATAAATCGCATTTAGAAAAAGACACGCGGGACAAGGAAGCTTGCCTATGTGTTTACTAATGGCAATAACATGAACGAAGGACTAAAACGCACTTTAACAAGGGATCTTTACTGCGCATGCGCCTACTACATCTACGTAGTATGACGTACTAATGCTTGGAGGGAAAATCTTGTGCCTGCGCAATAGACGATAAAATGGCCGCTTGAAAGCTCACATGCATGGCACCTGCTTAGCTGAAATAGAATATAAGTTTTATACTAACGCAAATGCAGAAGAATAATAATAAATGAAGTGGGTTAGAGTAGAGGTTGGTGGTGTACAGTGAAACCATTTATTTTTGAAAATAACATTTCTTCTTTTGACTTTATTATTAGTGCGCATTTGGGCCTTCTACACTTGTCTGAATCAAGCTGACTGACTTGACCCTACGCATGCGTACTAGAGAGAGAATACGAAAAAATGAGTAAGGACTTGTCACGCGTCCAAGGCCAGCGAAGATGTGCCCTGGGAACATGAGGGTGAAGAGTTCATATGAAGGAGCTTTATTTATAACGTTGCAACATTTTGTATTAATAAAGTTTGGAGATGTATGGGAAAGGAAATGATTTAATAAAGTTTGAGGGGAGGGATTTGAATACAATGGTTTAAAGAAATAAGTGAAATGTAAGCATGGTGTGACGATCATCCCCCCTCGCCTGTCCAATCAGAGTTAGTATTTTGTGAAATTGAAACATTAATGGGTGGTACATGGCTATGGAAAGGTATAACTGAGGTACTTTAGTTAGTTAGTTTAGCTTTTAGCTGAGGCGATGCAGAGCTCGGGATGCTGTCGGCGTTGAGGGTGGTGCTGATGCAGTGAGACGCTGATGAAGAAATCGAATGCAGAACCATCTTTTTAACTTAATTGGGTTAGAAAGAAAATCGCGGAAGAACCACGAGGAGGAAGAGAGTGTCAGAGAGGGGTGCGACGCAGTCGTCGATATTTAGAGAGGTGAAGTATCCTGTCCTGATTCCTGTCCTGAAGTCTTTGTCTCCTGATCTTTCCCGGGGGGACCCTAACCAGCCCTTTGGCCAGGGGGTTGGTCTTCACACCATATTTGGTAATTATAAATTCATCGTATTGATAGATATTCTTCTCTCTCTGTCCTCTTCTTTCTGAGCATAGTTATTGTGTGGATCTGAATTGCTAATGCCTATTTGAAACTTGATTGAATTGACACTCTTGCGAATGAGGGTGTTTGTACTGAAACGTTTGAGATGGTTCACACACACACACAACTAATTTAGATAAAGGTTTTTAAAAACTTCCCGAGTCTGTGATTATTTCATTTAATCGAGAAATGTTTAATAAGTTATGTTAATTATCGCCATCAACTAGTTCCAACTAATGGTCCATTTACCAGAGGAAAGAGCTAATTGATCAGTGAAAGGTTTGGTTAGGGAAAGAAATATCTAGATCTTGAATTATGAAAATCATAAACTAAGTTCCAGCGGTCTACTTGCTGTTTAGTGGAAGTAGTTATATGGGCCCAGGTGTGTATATGGTAGTGGAGTATCTGCTGTTAGTACACCGCTGGATCAGTTTTCTGGTAGCAGAGTTATGGTTATTATTGACTAGTTTGGTGATAAGTATGGATTATTGATTATTTGATTTATGTTTAACAAAAAGATAGCGTCTTTGTTTTATGTCGTCTGGAAAATTCCTGGGGAATGAATAGCGGGTGGCGATAGAAACCACACTGCAGTGAGGTTACTCGTCTGTTGGAATAACACTGAGAAACTAGGTAGGGCTGGCAGTGTTAAAATAGGGACTATTTCCTGTGTAAAAGTGAGAGTGATTGATAGCAAAGGGTTCGCTAGTGAAACTTTAGGTTTATATCACCTGGAAAGGGTAACCCTGAAGGAGTAGCAGGTTCTTCTAAGCTAGATTGACAGCAAAAGGAGTTCGCTGGTGAAACTTTGGTCTCAAAATTCCCAAAACGGGTGACACCGGAGGAGAAGCAGGTTCTCTGGAGCTTATGTGAAGAGTAAGCGGAAGGTTTTACTCGCAGTAGAAAGAAATAAACTATCCTTTGATTTAGCGGAACAGACAGAGTAGCGAATGTTTTTATGTAGTTAATAACAAAGAATTTTTAAGAAAATATTGAGAAATAAAGTTTTCGCATTACCTTGTGAAGGGAGGGTCAGTTGCCGGAGTGGTACTGACGTCACAGTGAGCCGCGCTGGGATTGGTAGAAACAGCGGGCCTGTGACAGGAGCAGCTTTATAAAGGAGGGGTCAGTAGTAAGGAGCAGAACTGACGTCAAGAAAAGGTCGCGCTGGCATTGGCCAGATCACGGGCGTGAGCCTGATTTGATTGGATAGCTAGTTAGAAGCCGCGCTAGGATTGGTGAAGAGAAAGATTGTATGCGGGATTTTGATTTGACTGTTAGTGCAAGACGTACAGGTAGAAGATTTCAAGGGTTTGCAGAATACAATTTCCTACATCGTTCTTCAAGGATGTATGGAGAGAAAAGAAAGATGTCATTTTTAAAGAAAATTAAGAATTTCTTTGTAAAGGATAAGCCTGTGTTGACTAGAGAGGGAATTCCTATTCCGCCACCAAAGACACCAGCATCTTTTATGATGATGGAAAGAGGATATCATACTTGCGTGTGGTTGGAAAACTGGATAGAATATACGAAGGATGATGGTGTGTTAGCATTTCCTAAGGATGGTACGTTTAATGGGAGGATTCTTCAGAATTTGAGATTGAAAATGAATGATTTGGAACCTAGACCTAGGTTAACTCAATATGAGGCTTTGGAAGAATGGGAGACTAAGTCATATGAACGAGAGAAATGCAGAGGTGGAAGGTATAGAGGATTTTTTCCGAGACATTTGCATGAGTCACGCGAAGGGCAGATTAAACAATGGAGGAGAGCTATGGTATCAGAAGGGTTATATCCAGTGTGAATGGCTGAGGAACAGTCTGGAGGAAAGTGTAAGGAGAAAACGAAACATATGAATTCGTCAGGATATGGTGAATCAGATGACGAGCTGTTAGAGGATATTTTAATTAAAAATCCACCACTGTATCAAGAAGCAGCTAGTAAGGTTACCCCAAGTGCAACCGTAATGGGAATGCCATTAACCCCACAGATTTTACATGAAACGTCATATAACAGAGTGTTGCAGGATAATGAAAGAGAAGCTTTGAATAAAACTAGAGAAGAACTAGTTCAAAAGATAAGTCAATTAAATTTGAATGCTGAAGCCTTGACAGTACCAGTGACCATTGGTCCGGTAATCCCATAGTATGGAGATAATAAGATTTGCCAGAAACCGCAACTTGTGACAATTCCATTAAATAGTCCTAGAAAAGAAATAATAATTACAGATGATCAGGTTAGCGAAAGTGAGTCAATTATTAAGACGCTACGAGGCTGATAGCGCGTGGGGGCTTAAAACTTACTGCACCTTAGGGGAATAATCTTTTAAACTGTTTTTAAGATTTTATTGTTATTACATGTGACTGCTGCTTTATTCACTGTGGTGCACTGTTGTACTGCTGAGCTGTGTTAAAGCTCAGAGGGGAATACGTACTGTTGAGCTGTGTTATAGCTCCGGGGGAATACGTTTCTTTTCATCCTCAATTCCGCTCTTCTGCACTTGGTGGCCATCTTGGGTCAGCGCTCTAGTCGCTGGACCCTGTGGGGATATTTAAAACCCCATGACGCGACCGCGCAGCGGGTTTTAAGACGCTACAAGGCTGATAGCGCGTGGGGGCTTAAAACTTACTGCACCTTAGAGGAATAATCTTTTAAACTGTTTTTAATATTTTATTGTTATTACATGTGACTGCTGCTTTATTCACTGTGCTGCACTGTTGTACTGCTGAGCTGTGTTAAAGCTCAGAGGGGAATACGTACTGTTGAGCTGTGTTATAGCTCCGGGGGAATACGTTTCTTTTCATCCTCAATTCCGCTCTTCTGCACTTGGCGGCCATCTTGGGTGAGCGCTCTAGTCGCTGGACCCTGTGGGGATATTTAAAACCCCATGACGCGACCACGCAGCGGGCATTAAGATGCTACGAGGCTGATATCGCGTGGGGGCTTAAAACTTACTGCACCTTAGGGGAATAATCTTTTAAACTGTTTTTAAGATTTTATTGTTATTACATGTGACTGCTGCTTTATTCACTGTGCTGCACTGTTGTACTGCTGAGCTGTGTTAAAGCTCAGAGGGAATACGTACTGTTGAGCTGTGTTATAGCTCCGGGGAATACGTTTCTTTTCATCCTCAATTCCGCTCTTCTGCACTTGGCGGCCATCTTGGGTCAGCACTCTAGTCGCTGGACCCTGTGGGGATATTTAAAACCCCATGATGCAACCGCACAGCGAGCGCGCCTAAGGCAAGCCTGTCTGCGCCCGTCCGCGGCAGGCCGGGGCCAGGGGTCAGGAACTCTGCCCCTTCTCATCAAAAGAGGTACTGTTACAGCTCTGAGCTGTTAAAACGCACTCATTATATTAATCTTAGCAGCCCCGACACTAGTTGTATGCATTGTCCCTTCAGGTTACAAACGCATTCTCCCCCTCCCTCCCCTGAAGAACCGCCTGGGAAAACCTTTAAATTTCTTCTGCTTAATTGCAGATCTCTCCCTAAACACTCCTCTGAGTTGTTCATTCTGGTGTCAGAGGAAAATCCAGACATCGTGTTCCTTACTGAAACTTGGACGAACTTTTACTCTGAACCTGATATTGCTCAAACCCTTCCCCCCGATTACTCACTTCAGAGGCTAGACAGACCTATAGGGAAAGGTGGTGGGATTGCTATTATTTTTAAAAACTCTCTTAAATGTCGTACTTGTGGGAGCCCTTTGACTGACTGCGAGAATCTCCATTTCTCTATAGGACTCTCTCCTTTGCTTTCTTTTTCGGGTATTTTAATCTATCGACCGCCTGGACCCATAGGCCAGTTTCTTAACTCATTATCCGAAACTGTCACTACGCTGGCTAGTACTGCCTCAAATTTTACTATCTTAGGCGATTTAAATGTTCACATTGACGATCAAGCATCTATGGTCGCGTTAGAACTCTCTTCCGACCTCTCTGCACTTCAACTCATTCAGAAGGTGCCACATGCTACACATATAAAAGGTCATCTTCTTGACCCGGTGTTTTCTAATTTACAAGAGCTACTCTGTTTGGACCCAGTTCCTATTCCCTGGTCAGACCATCATTTGATTTCCCTACACTGGTCCCCTAAGTTGGTTACCCCTACTGTTCAACCATCAAGAAAAAATAGTCCGTGGTTGGCCTAAACTCAGTCTTGAAAAATGGATTTCCGCCCTGGAGTGTACCAAACCCTCCACCAATACTGATCCGGTATCAGCTAATGATCATTTTAATGACTGGATCGAAGGGACATTAGACCAGGTTCTCCCCAAGAAGAGCATCTTGATAAATACAGGGCCCAACAGAACAGCCTGGTACACGCCTAAGCTTCGTGAGTTAAAGCAACTGTGCAAGAGAGCCGAGAGAATTTGGAGGAAAGATTTCTCCCTCTTCAGGAAAAAGCAACACAGGGATACTATTAGAACTTACAAAAGCGAAATTAAAAAGGCCCAAGCTCTTTACTTTAGCGAAAAAATCATCGCTGCAGTCAACTCCCCCGAAAGACTTTTCGCATTGTAAAAAAACTTTTGAATGCTTCCACCCCTCTGGATACCCATGAAGCTACAGACTACCGATGCAATGAACCTGCGGACTATTTCCACAATAAAATTTTAACTATCTGCTGCTCGTTCCCCAACTCTCTGGCTACCCCTCTGTTTGAGGAAACCAATGTACGGAGTGGAGAACACCTTCTAGAAGTGTTCCCTCCACTGGATACAGAAGCCTTCCTAACTATTTTTACACTTGTCAAGAGTGGATCACCCAGAGACCCTGCCCCCCTTAATGTCCTGAAATCCGCAGTTGCTTCAGTAGGCCCTATTATAATGGAAATGATCAACGCTTCGCTTTCGTCCGGGGTGGTCCCGCCCTTATGGAAAAAAGCTTTGGTGAAAGCCCTGTTGAAGAAACCCAGCGTAGATCCCGACTGCCTCGGTAACTACCGACCTATCACGCTCCTTCCAGGGGTGAGCAAAATTGCAGAAAAGCATCTCAATCTGGTGCTCTCCAGATACCTGGAAGTAGAGAACCTTCTACACGCCTCCCAAACAGGGTTCCGTCCGGGACATGGAACGGAAACTGCTTTATTAGCAGTCGTCGAGGATTCCAGAAGGATCCTCGATGCAGGAGGTTCTCTGGCCGTGCTACTTCTAGATCTTAGCGCGGCCTTCGATACGGTTAATCACCTATCCTTAGTCCAACGACTTCAGAACTTTGGTATAACTGGAGTTGCCCTTGACTGGCTGCGTTCTTTCTTGGAAGATAGATATTTTCAAGTAGCTGAGGGTGAGGCCATCTCAAGCCCACGGCCCCTCCATTGTGGGGTTCCTCAGGGGTCGTCCTTGAGCCCCACTCTTTTTAATGTTTATATGGCTCCTCTTGCTGACATTGTTCTCCCTTTTGGGGTGCATATTGTCACCTATGCCGACGACACTCAACTGGTCGTCGCTTTGAACCACACTGACAAAGCATCTACCGGCCTTGGCCCATGCCTCGAAGAGGTGATGAGATGGATGAAACACTCCCATCTTAAATTGAATGGGGACAAGACGGAACTTATGCTCCTTGGTAATCCATCCCTCTCCGATATGGTCTTCACCTGGCCTACTTGTATGGGCTCTATGCCTTCCCCTAAATCGGAGATAAAGAGCCTTGGCGTCTGGCTTGACTCCGAGCTCTGTTTTTAAACTCAAGCCAGAAGGGTTTTCGCCTCCTGCTTTGGCATTCTAAGAATGCTGCGCAAAGTGTTTCCTCTGTTACCACTTCAGGCCAGAAGGCTTGTAGTCCAAGCGCTTGTTTTATCCCGCTTGGACTATGGAAATGCTTTGTACCTTGGTGCTCCCAGCTCGGTGCTGGCTAAACTTCAAACTGTGCAGAATTGTGCTGCTAGGATTCTTATGGGAATCCGGAGCAGCCAATCAGCAAGGCCAGCCTTAAAGGCTCTCCATTGGCTTCCTGTCACGGCAAGAGTCCATTTCAAAGCCTTGTGTATTACTCACAGGCTGATAGGAGGGAAAGGACCTGCTATTATCTCTTCCTTGGTCACGCCCTACCTAGCTAATAGGGCTCTTCGCTCAAATGACCTTCATCTGGCCTATGTCCCCAGAATTAAGAGGGCTAGAAGCGGCGGACGACTTTTCTCCTACAACGCCGCCAAATTGTGGAACTCACTCCCTTTGCAGTTATGAAAGGAATCTAACCACCTGGCCTTCCGTAAGATGCTTAAAACTTGGCTCTTCCCCAAATGATCCCGCTTCAGCCTTATATCGGTTCTGCCCATAGTGCTGGGATGCCCTCGGGTAACTACGTGCTTTATAAAAACTGTTTTTTTTTCATTTCATTTCATTTTATTAATGGATCTCCCTAATGTGGAACCTCTGACGGAAACTCCAAAGAGAGTTACGCCTATGAATTTGAGCGAAAGAAGACCTTTGGTTCCTGCTGGAACTGGAGGCGGAACAGTAGTCACCACTGAAGAAATAGAAAGGTGGGCTCAGGAAAGAGATAATCAGAACCCAACACCAAGGATTTTAGATATCAGCAGATTGAAAGTGGAATTGGAAGAGATGATGACAGGATGTGTGGGTACAGAAAGATTGAACGCTTACAATGATGAGGAATTATTATTTTTATGTAAGAGTATAACCAGGAGAGCAAGAGTATTTCATGAGAGATTGACTGAAGTTGCTTCAGAGATTGGAATAGACATAGGGAAATCAAAGTTGTTACAGAAACCATATCGGGTGGACTTTGCTGATAAAGATTTAGAAAGTGTAAATGCTTCTGGAAAGAGACTACAGATAAAAGAATTAATGAATATTTTGCGAAAATGGGGAGACATTGATAAATGGAGAATTAGATGGATAAGAAAGAAAGAGGAAGTACAAGCGAGAGAAGCAGCAGCTGCATTTCCAGTAAGAGAATCAAGCAAAGTGGAAAAATTGTGTCCAATGAGAGAGGTTCCTGGAGGTGGATATGTTCATGTTCCTTGGAGTAGACAAGATATTCTGTCATTTACAAATGATTTTCCAAAACTGAGAGAAAAACCAGTTGAGTGGTACAAACAGGTAGAGAGATTTGTGAAGGTTTCAAAGGTTTTATTGAAAGACTTGGATGGTCTATTTGATATAGTAGTACCTTCTGATTTATGGAAAGAATGTAAAATTACAATTGACTTGCCTAATGAGGAGTATGCTAGAGATGCAAAGACAGGAGCACCTCGGAGGAGGTGATGAAAAAGTATCACCAAGTGATTACGTATTTGAAAGGGAAAATTCCTCCTAAAGAAACAGATTGGGTAAAAATAGATAGAACAACACAAGAACCAAATGAATCTGTACATGCGTATTATGAAAGGTTGTTACAGGTGTTTAAGCAGTATAGTGGTTTTGAGAATATCGGTGACAAGGATATGGGACATTTTGTGTATCGGTTTGTATATGGTTTGAAACCAGAAATCAGTCAGATGATACAGCAGCACATGTTGTGTTGGCAAAGCAAGACAGTGGATGAGATTTTAAAGTACGCGAAATATTGCGGAGATGACATTGAGGCCAGGCGTAGGAAGCTAAAGGAGAAAATGATGTGGGCACAAGTTAAATTGGCAGAACAGCAAGAAGAGAAAACAAATGACCAAAATAATAATCAAGTGAAAGAACAGAGTCAGAATAATCAAGGAGCGAATGGTAATAAATATAGGGGACGAATGGACAGAGAAGAAGCGAAAAAGAAGTTTCCTTGTCATGCGTGCGGAAAGCTTGGACATTGGAAGAACGAGTGTAAGAGTACTCAGAATAATAATAATGGGCCAAATCAAAATTTAATCCCACAGATGCAGAATGAAGTACTTATGAATCAGCAGCAGCAGGTAGTTACTCCACAATATCAGGTGCCACCAGCTCCTATGCCAAATTTTGTGAACCATCATAGTTTCAGTGCGAACACCGGATTTCAAGGAGAAAGTGGTAAGAATAAAGAACAATTACACAATATTTTTTACAGAATGATGAAGAACATTCAGATGTCACTCAATGACGGTGCCTGAGGGGGGAGGAAGAGGAGTGCGTGCTTGGCGCATCCTTGCCGGTAGATCAGTCAGGTCCATTTGTTGATGGGAGAGTAGAAGGTAAAGACATTACTTTCCTATTGGATACTGGTGCTACCAGGTCTACTGTGAGAACAGCAGACATCCCAAACCTACCCCTCTTGGGAGAATCAATCCAAGTTGTAGGCGTGTCTAACCAACAGATTAGAACCCCAATTACAAAACCAATGGAGGTGCACATTGGAAACTTCAAAGAAATGCATCGGTTTGTAGTTTGCGATTCCAGCCCAGTAAATCTGTTGGGAAGAGATCTTTTGTGCAAGATGAATTGCACGATCTATTGTACACCGGATGGTGTCGCTTTCCAAACCCCTGATGAAGACGTGGTATACAAGATGATGCTGGCCAAACAGGGAACAGAAGTAGATGAAATATTTTCACTAATAACTGAGAAAGAATTACCAGAAGAGTTGAGAACCACAGTTAATCCAGAAGTGTGGGATTTTACAGGAAAAGACATTGGGCTAATGACAAATAGAGACCCAGTTAAAGTGACAGTGAAAGAAGGTGCAGTGCATCCAAATACCCAACAGCACAAAATGAGTCCAAAAGTAAAAGCAGGAATTATTCCAGAAATTGAACGAATGGTTAAACAAGGTATTTTAAAAGAAGTAATGGGTAGTCCCTGCAATTCGCCAATAATGGGACTGAAAAAGCCTAGCGGAAAGTACAGAATAGTGCAGGATTTACGGAAAATAAATAACATTGTGGTGCCATGTTGTCCAATAGTGCCAAATCCAGCAGTGATCCTTTATCAGATACCCTGGAATGCAGGTTGGTTTACAGTAATTGATTTATGCCAAGCGTTCTTTTCCATTCCTTTGCACCCAGACAGCCAGTATCTTTTTACGTTTAAGTTTGAGGATCGTATTTACGCATGGTGTCGAGTTCCTCAAGGGTACACAGAGAGTCCTTCAATTTTTAATCAGATTTTGAAAAGGTGGCTAGAGGCATTGGTTATGCCTGGAAAATCTGTTTTGGTCCAGTACATTGATGACCTATTGGTGGCATCAAAAACACGAGAAGATTGTGTCACAGACACAATTGCATTGCTGAATCATTTGGCTGAAGGAGGACACAAGGTGCCTCCAGAAAAATTACAATTCTGTCAACGAGAAGTTAGATATTTAGGGCATAAAATAGAAAGAGGAGTTACAAAAGTGACACCGGAAAGAATAAAAATAATCAAAGAAATGCAATTGCCACAGACTCAAAGAGAAATGAGAATGTTTCTAGGAGTGGTTGGATACTGTAGGCAATGGATTAATGTTTTTTCGATGTTAGCAAAACCATTAATACAGATGATCCGGAAAAGAGCAAAAGATCCGATTGATTGGAATGATGACTGCATAGAGGCATTTGTGAAACTAAGAAACTGTTTGTGTGAGGCTCCTGCTTTGGGCATGCCTGATTATTCAAAAGACTTTGCTTTGTTCTGTTGTGAGAGAGAAAATTGTGCACTTTCAGTCCTAACACAGAGACATGGATTGAGTCGAAGTCCAGTGGCATATTTTTCAGCTACATTGGACCCAGTGGCTTCAGCATTGCCTGGCTGCTTAAAAGCAGTAGCTGCTACTTGTATGAGTCTGGAGCAAAGTGAGTCGATAGTGTTGGGACATCCGGTAAAAGTTTTTGTTCCACACTCGGTTGAGATTCTTTTGACAAGAACATGAACACAGCATCTCACCCCTAGTCGTTTGACAAAGTATGAAAGAGTAATTTTGGGAGCTGAGAACGTGACTGTGATAAGGTGTACAATCATGAACCCAGCTACCCTATTGCCAGACCCCTGCGATGAAGAAGTGAGAGATGAGAGTGATCATGATTGTTTGGACGTGACTGAGTTATGCACGAAGCCTCAGCTGGACATAAAAGAGACACCTTTGAAAGAGGCTGACCATGAGTTATTTGTAGACGGTTCCTGCCTCAGAACACAAGAAGGAGGACTAAGTGCTGCATATGCTGTTTGTAAAATATCTGGGGTAATTGAAGCATCCTGTTTACCTGGGGTCAAGTCTGCACAAGTAGCTAAATTGGTTGCCTTAACAATGGCATGTAAAAAGGGGAAAAATTGGAGAGTAACCATATTTATGGACAGTCAATATGGGTTCAGGGTTGTGCATGACTTCGGCCAGCTCTGGATGCAGAGGGGATTTCTGACTTCTTCAGGATCCCCTATCAGAAACAGCAAAAATAAGAAGGATCTGTTGGAAGCATTACAATTGCCAAAAGAGATAGCAGTTGTAAAATGTGCTGCACATCGGTCAGGAAATGACTATGTGACTGCTGGCAATAATTATGCTGACCAAGTGGCCAAATACTGTGCCAAAAATACAGTGGCCATAAACCGAAAAATTGAAATGGGTGAAACCAGATGCCAACTTATGTTTTTCTCAGTACCAGAAACATGGGATGAGATTAGACAATTGCAGGAAGAAGTTGAGGAAAAGGAAATTTGGATAAAGGCAGCTTGTACAAAAATACCACATGATGAGGTATGGGTGTATCTAGATGGAAGACCATTCATGCCAGATTGTTTACTTTAAAAAATGGCAAGAGTGTATCATGGAGCAACACACATAGGGAGAGACTCAATGATCAGGCTATTCAGACAGAGTTGGTACAATCCGAAGTTCAGGGTAGTCGCAGAAAGCCTTTGCCAAAGATGCTTAACCTGTCAGCAACAAAATCCAGGTAGAAAGACAGTGGTAAGCTGGGGAAAGATTGGAAAGGCAGAAGGACCCTTCACTAGATTACAGTTAGATTTTATTGAATTGCCCCCATGGAATGGACTGAAATATATACTTGTCATAGTATGCCTTTTCTCAAGATGGGTGGAAGCCTATCCCACTCGAAGAAATGACAGTCTTACAGTTGCAAAATTGTTGTTGAGGGAGTTAGTTCCGCGATTTGGTTTCCCAGTCACTTTGGAATCAGATAGAGGCCCTCATTTTAATAATGAAATAATTCGATTAATCTGTGCTGCATTTAACATTGAACAAAAACTGCACTGTGCTTATCGTCCAGAGGCTTCTGGAATTGTTGAGCAAATGAATGGCACAATCAAGTCAAGATTGGGAAAGGTGTGTGCATCCACAAAGCTGAAGTGGCCAGATGCATTACCTCTTGTATTGATGGGTCTCAGAAGTTTTCCAGACAGAAAAACAGGAATGAGCCCACATGAGATTCTCATGGGAAGAGCCATGAGACAGGCATTTATTCCTGGAAATAAACTAATGAGTATAACTGATGATCTGGTATTGGACTATTGCAAAGTATTGGCTGAAATAATGCGTTCTATCTCTCACCAGGTTTGAGAAGACGCAGTTGAAAGACAGCCAGACCAAGCACATGATTTGAATCCTGGAGATTGGGTGCTAGTGAAGAAACACGCAAGAAATTCGTGCCTAGCACCAAGGTGGGACAAACCACTGCAAGTCATACTAGTCACTACCACAGCAGTGAAGTGTGCAGGTTAGCCCAACTGGATTCATGCCAGCCATCCCAGAAGAGTTCCGAGCCCATCAGATCAACAAGAGCAACCACTGACTGAACAGGCTGAAGCGTCAGGAGTTGTAAACTGTGAAATTGAAGAATCTTGAGTAATAGATTCTGAAAGACAACCATATGACGAACAGCCAAGTACAAGTCAGGAAGACTGGATACCAGTGATTGAAATAATTGATGATGTCATTGAAACCAGAAGAAGAACAGAACTGAAAAGACAGGAAAGTAGTCAGGAAGAGACAGGGGAAGAAGAACACACTCAGGTGGAAAATAAAAAAGACTCACACGAACCTGAGGAGGGAAAAATAGAAGAACACGTTCAGGCAGAAGAAGAAAGGTTTGAAGTAAGACCTGAACAGGGTCAGATAGAATTAGAAGAACAAGCTCAGGAAGAAGAAGAACAAAATACGGTAAGACTTGAGCAGGTGGAAGTAAAAGAAGGTACAAGCACAGAAAACAGAGAAACAGAACAGATTGTGCCTAGAATAAATGAAATAAAAAGCACTTTACAAAGAGATAAAGAAGGTGAAAACGCAGTGAAAATCAAAAGAATTAGAAAGGGAGACAATTGGCCAACTGGAGTAAAGAAACTAAAATATCATTTGAGAAAATCTGAAAAGAGACCAGAACAAGTAAACGAAGTCACAAGTCAAACACAATCTAAACAAACTTTGGCAAAGATAACTCGAAGAAGTCCAAGATTGAGAAATTTAAACAGGAGATACAAGGCTCCTGAATGGACTTACGTCATACTCGAGGAATTTGAATCCTTAGACCTGACTGATGAAACAGAAGAAATTCATATTGTACAGATTGATGAAAGCAAATTGAGGCCTCCTTAAAAACGAAAGGGAAAATCAAACTGACAAAGAAAAGATAAGAGAAAAGAAATTTTCTCAGGAGTAAAATGGCAGAAATTGAAGTTACCGGGAAACCAAAGCGTGGATTAAAGAGAAAGTGTTTTAGATTTTGTTTTTGTAGTATTTTATTAGCAGCATTAGTATGGTTATTCCTAACAGTAGGAGTACCTTTGTTAATGAAAACAAGTGACAAGAATAATACAGATACTAATGTTAAGGTGGATAGAATAAAAGAAACTGAATTAGAAAGAGGGGTAGAAGATGAAGCAAACTATCATAATGAATCAGACTATAATACGTCCTCTAATGTGTTTATTAAATTGTTATTTCAATATGTTAGCACTATGGAGATTAATAATTGCTACGTGTGTATGAAGTTACCCTCATCAGTATCAGAAGGGATGATGTATCACCATATACCTTTGACGTATGGTGTGTCATGTAGTATTTTATCAAGTTTATTTTATGCTACAGGGAGACTTCAGTATTTTTATTCAAATCTAGATGTAGTATTTTCTGATTTACCTATTAGAAAGAATATGAATCCAGTAGTTAGTAATAAAAATGCACAGTTTATGGGTGAATTTTTCTTAACAATGAGTTCAATAGATTTAGTTCAGGCACATAAAGATAATCTAACATGTACATTAAGAAAAGAAGAAAAAGATTTTTTGGATTCAGTAGAAGAAAGGAGACAGGATTTAATAAAGAAGGCAACTGAACAGAAAACCCATGTACCTCCATGGGTTGGGAAGGAGGGAATCTATGCAAGTGGCAAGGCTCATGCTGCGATGTCCCTGGATTTTGTGAAAAGGGGAAAATTCTGTCTCCATAGATTAAAGACAGATTATAACAATAATTACATTGGTTCCAGTGAATGTGAACACAACTTCCTAATTTTAGGAGGGTGGGGACTAAAAGGGGGAACTGATCCTGTGTTTCCAGGAGTGTATTATGTTTGTGGGAGCAATGCCTATTATAGGTTACCTGCAAGATGGTACGGGAGTTGCTACTTTGGAATAGTGTTTCCAAAAATCTATCATGTAGATAAAATCAGTGGAACCAATGGAAATTCTAATGGACTAACACGTAGAAGAAGAGCTAGTTTTTCTGAAATTGTAGGAGATATTTTTAGTGCATTGATACCCTCAGTTGCAGTCATTCTGAATTCACAGAAAATTTGTAAGTTATCAACCATAGTTGATCGTCTTTCTACAGACACTGCAGGAGGATTCTTAATGATTAACACAGAAATGGTTGCAATTAGGTCTATGGTTTTACAGAACCGTCTTGCTCTTGATATACTGTTAGCAAAAGAAGGTGGAGTCTGTGGCATGTTGAAAATTCAACACTGCTGCACTTATATTCCGGACAAGAGCAGAGAAATTAAAGGATATATTGAAAACATTACAAAAATGCATAAAGACTTGACCCAACTGGAGATTGACAGTGTGTGGGGAAGACTAACAAAAAGTATAACATCAATAGGGAAATGGTTTGTTGGTTTTGGGAAGGGTTTACTAGGTCAAATAATAATACCATTAGTTATGATAATAACAGTAGTGATGATAATAATGATTACATATAAGTGTTGTAGAAGAGGTAGGAAAGAGAAAGTACATTTTGAAAGAAAAGGAAAGGGACAGAAACGAAAAAGAAAATATGATGAAATACAGCTGGAAGAAATGAAAGGCAGATTATATAAGAAGTTGAGAGATTTAGAAGGAAATGAGTTGATTGATGAAAAATTGAGAGGAGAAATAGAGAAAACTGAGAAGTGCTAAAGTTGGTATCTGGGATGGGATGGGTAATTTTGTGATGGCTTAAGATGCCATCAGAGAGGGGATTGAAGGAGCAAGGACTCGTAAATGAGACTTGCTCGGAAGCAATCCTTTTGTTTTAACTCACTAATGAATTACTAACGACGTGTTTGTAATTAATAAATCGCATTTAGAAAAAGACACGCGGGACAAGGAAGCTTGCCTATGTGTTTACTAACGGCAATAACATGAACGAAGGACTAAAACGCACTTTAACAAGGGATCTTTACTGCGCATGCGCCTACTACATCTACGTAGTATGACGTACTAATGCTTGGAGGGAAAATCTTGCGCCTGCGCAATAGACGATAAAATGCCGCTTGAAAGCTCACATGCATGGCACCTGCTTAGCTGAAATAGAATATACGTTTTATACTAACGCAAATGCAGAAAGAATAATAATAAATGAAGTGGGTTAGAGTAGAGGTTGGTGGTGTACAGTGAAACCATTTATTTTTTAAAATAACATTTCTTCTTTTGACTTTATTATTAGTGCGCATTTGGGCCCTCTACACTTGTCTGAATCAAGCTGACTGACTTGACCCTACGCATGCGTACTAGAGAGAGAATACGAAAACATGAGTAAGGACTTGTCACGCGTCCAAGGCCAGCGAAGATGTGCCCTGGGAACATGAGGGGGAAGAGTTCATATGAAGGAGCTTTATTCATAACGTTGCAACATTTTGTATTAATAAAGTTTGGAGATGTATGGGAAATGAAATGATTTAATAAAGTTTGAGGGGAGGGATTTGAATACAATGGTTTAAAGAAATAAGTGAAATGTAAGCATGGTGTGACGATCATCCCCCCTCGCCTGTCCAATCAGAGTTAGTATTTTGTGAAATTGAAACATTAATGGGTGGTACATGGCTATGGAAAGGTATAATTGAGGTAGTTTAGTTAGTTAGTTTAGCTTTTAGCTGAGGCGATGCAGAGCTCGGGATGCTGTCGGCGTTGAGGGCGGTGCTGATGCAGTGAGACGCTGATGAAGAAATCGAATGCAGAACCATCTTTTTAACTTAATTGGGTTAGAAAGAAGATCGCGGAAGAACCACGAGGAGGAAGAGAGTGTCAGAGAGGGGTGCGACGCAGTCGTCGGTATTTAGAGAGGTGAAGTATCCTGTCCTGATTCCTGTCCTGAAGTCTTTGTCTCCTGATCTATCCCGGGGGACCTTTGCCAGCCCTTTGGCCAGGGGGTTGGTCTTCACACCATACTTGGTAATTATAAATTCATCGTATTGATAGATGTTCTTCTCTCTCTGTCCTCTTCTTTCTGAGCATAGTTATTGTGTGGATCTGAATTGCTAATGCCTATTTGAAACTTGATTGAATTGACACTCTTGCGAATGAGGGTGTTTGTACTGAAACGTTTGAGATGGTTCACACACACACACAACTAATTTAGATAAAGGTTTTTTAAAACTTCCCAAGTCTGTGATTATTTCATTTAATCGAGAAATGTTTAATAAGTTATGTTAATTATCACCATCAACTAGTTCCAACTAATGGTCCATTGACCAGAGGGAAGAACTAATTGATCAGTGAAAGGTTTGGTTAGGGAAAGAAATAACTAGATCTTGAATTATGAAAATCATAAACTAAGTTCCAGCGGTCTACTTGCTGTTTAGTAGAAGTAGTTATATAGGCCCAGGTGTGTATATGGTAGTGGAGTATCTGCTGTTAGTACACCGCTGGATCAGTAGAGTCCCTAGTAAAGTGCACTATGTGTGCCAGGGCTGGTAATGCAAATGCTACTGGTGGGCCTGCAGCACTAATTGTGCCACCCACACAAGTAGCCCTAAAGAGAGAACTCAGGCCTGCCACTGCAGTGCCTGTGCGCAGTTTGCTAACTGCCATGTTGTCCTGACAAGTGCACCCACTTGCCAGGCCTTACCCTTCCCTTTCTATGCACATCAGACACCCCTATAGTAGGCCCAAGTTACCCCCCTGGGCCGGGTGCAGTGTCTGTGAAAGGTAGTACATGTACTGAGGTGTGTACCATGTCCTAACAGTGAAATACTCTCCATTTCGTTTTTCACTGTTGCAAGGCCATCTTGCCCATAGGACAGAATGGGGAAGGCTGTGTAATATGTTTCCAGCCTATCTTCCCATAGGCTTAAGATAGAGAGGTGAAGTTTAGTGTGCCTGAACTCATAATTTAATAACACATCTTTTTGTGAAGGTGGTTTTTGAATTGTGTGTTTAGAAACCCCGCTTTTAGAAGTGGCTGTTTTTTTTGTTCTAACAATTCTGTGTGTCTCTGCCTGGTTGTGGATTGACTGTCTGGATTTGAATGTGATAGGATCTGGGAAATGTCTTGACCCAGGAGAGGGGTAGGTGAGACAGCAACAGGCTGACCTGCATCTGGAGTGTAGGGCGGAGGAGTAGCCCCTTGGAGGTGAAGAGGCCTGGGCTGCTAAAGAATGGCTCCCCCTCCTGCTGAGTGATTAAGGACCCAGACCCCCACTATCAAAGCAAGAAGGTGCCGCTGGCAGGAAGACACCCAGAACTGGTTTGGACAGGGGTCAGTGCCCCCTGAACACAAAGACTTCAAAGACATTTAGGGGTATAACTATAAGAGCTGAAGCCCCTGAATGTTGGACTGATCAAGACTGAAAAGGATTGAAACTACTTCGTGGTCAAGAGGGACCTCTGCCAAGGAAGAACAGCTGAAGAGACTGAAGAGAAGGACTGACCCTTGCTGTGTGTTCTGGGGCTGGCCTGCAGTTTGATGATTTAACTAAGGAGAGGCTAAGGGACTTTGCTGTGTGCTGTGTCCCCCTGCTTGAAAGGACTTTGCTGTGTGCTGTGTCCCGAAGTAACTTGTCCCCAAGGGCCCGAGGAGAGCTGGCTCCCTGTTGTGGAAACTCAGGAACATCAAAGTTTCCAAGTGTGTCTCAGCGGCGCTGTGTGCATGTGCTTTTTGCAGCCTGAGACCTTCGTAAGCATTGCACCGGGACTGTGTGGCCCGAAACCCAACCGAGTCTCAGCGACGCTTTGTGCGTGTGCAGCCTGAGACTGCCGTGGGGTCCGTGGTACTGGTTGGAGAGTGCCCCGTGACTGCAGTGTCCCCGCAGCGTGAATCATTGTCCACGCTGCTTCGTAGCTGTTTGTGGCCCGAGCCGTCATCGTAACTGAGGCTGCGGATCAAGATTGCCGCCGCCGGCCCGAGCCGCAACGTGCTGAAGGACTTCGTAAAGTTGAGGAAGTCGTGAGGTAATCGTGATCGTTATTCGCAAGAGGAATCTGCCCAAGATCGTCTGCAATGGAGGAGGCAGCGCCATAACCTGTCCGGCCACAGCGTCGCCTTGCATCGGAGCTGTGTCGTCATCGGGAGTGCCCAGCAGGAGGTCCGACGAGCGGGGAGAGAGAGAGAGCGAGGCAGCGCATCCCCCAGGTAAGGCTTGGACTCCGGTCGGGAGCCACAAGCGTGTGTGGCCTGGGGAGGCGCAGGAGGAGTACTGGAGTGCTCCCATCTCTCTCCTGCTGCATCGCGTTAGACCCGCTGAGTCCTCGAGCGGCCCAGACCTGCCCGGCAGCACCGGGGCCGCCCTCGGAAGTTCAGGACTGTTGTCTGTGGTTGGGGCCTAGTGGTGCCCGCGCTAATCATGTCGATTGGCCTGGTATTATTCCTGCATTACGAACTGCCTTATTACGTGCATTAGGGATTGTATTATTCCTGCATTACGAACTGCCTTATTACTTGCATTAAGGAGTGCGTTACACTTGCATTACGAACTGCCTGATTACTTGCATTGAGGATTGCATTATTCTTGCATTACGAACTGCCTTATTACGTGCATTAGGGATTGTATTATTCCTGCATTACGAACTGCCTTATTACTTGCATTAAGGAGTGCGTTATACTTGCATTACGAACTGCCTGATTACTTGCATTAAGGAGTGTGTTATACTTGCATTACGAACTGCCTGATTACTTGCATTGAGGATTGCATTATTCTTGCATAACGAACTGCTTGATTACTTGCATTGAGGATTGAATTATTCTTGCATTACGAACTGCATTAGTCTGATAATACGAACTGCAGTACGAACTGCATAGCATTGCATTAGGACTGCATTTGAACATCCTGAACTGCTCAATAATACCGCAAGAACCTACAAGTGTTTTGTTGGCCTAATATCTGGCAACGTGAAATATTACGAATACGCATATGTTGGATTTTTATCGTTTGGTCTTACCATATTTTTCTGCTTGATAAAGATACCGCTATTTTCATACATCAGTGTGGTGTCCATTTGTGGTGTTATCACTGTGTCACTGGGAGTGTGGTTGCAAATCCTTTGCACCTTGCCTTGAAGATAAGCATGGCTGCTCGTGTCAAGCTACCAGAGGGTGAGCAGGGGTTATCAACAAGGGTGTCCCTCCTTTCCCTGACTAGAAGCAAGGGTCCCTATTTGGACTAAGGTAACTGCCTCAGCCAACTAGAGACCCCCAGTTCTAACAATCATCACAAGGCGCGAGTACCCACATGTGACTAGTCAATCTGAATAACGTAAATTCAAAGCCACAATCTTGGAACGGAGTTTATATTAAACCAGATTCATTCTAGAAACGTAATACATATTTATACGTGGCAAACTTGTGCTAATATCCATAGGGATGGCAGGGCATATAGCTAAAAATATAATGCCTACCGATTAAGGATTCTAACGCATCAATCGGTCACATGGCAGTATATGTATATACATAAGTATTAAATTGACTACCAGACACAGCAGATGTACTTAGGCCCTCTGATAGTTTGCAAACCTCATATTCATAATAAAAAACAAGGAAAAATAAAATATAAACTGTTTCATCCCTATTGTGGGCAATGAAATTTTGAAAAGGTACAAGCATCACCAAGTCCGACTGGTGTATATGCCATATTTGAAACAAGGCATGTCAATATGCTATAGGCTCTATTTAGATTCTAAAAACCTTGTTTTCCTAATAAAAAACCAGAGTGTCCGATAAAGATTATTTCAACTAAGAAAGGTATATATATGTCCATATAGACACAGTTATATAAACGTTTCATAAATATGGGAGTGTCCGATACAGATTATTTAAACTAAGAGAGGTACATATATGTCCATATAGACATGCTTATACAAACGTTACATAATTATAGATTACTGCGCATACATAGGATAGGATTAAAAAAAATTCGAGCCACTCAGTTTTATAAAAGGGCGAGTGAAAAAGAACCTATCTGGTGCCAGCATAATAATGAATTCATTCCCCTAAAGATCGTCCTAACACATGATGCCACCAAAGTGTAACCATTAGACCAAGATTCAACAAATTGGAATTAAAAATAAATGGGTAAGGCATGTCCCAATATTAAACAAATATTGTACCGAAAGAGACTGAGTCTACCAAAAACGTCCTATCTCATAGAGTCAAAATCTAGAGAATGTTCACAAAGTTGATGAAAACATCACTAGATTAATACAAAAGTTAATACAGTAATTACTTCATAGAGAACCCACACGTTCAAACACATACGCGAGGAAAAGAAAATTGAGAAGTATATATAGACAAAAATCAGAAGAGGGAGACTTGAGAGAAATCTTTGAGGAGAAAATTCATGTGTAAACAAGTTAATAACAATTCCTGGATACATACAGGGCAATTTCGTATACTGAGAAAACAGATGATCTCCATCCTAACACTCCGGTAACCAGAGGTCACCGATGTTCACTTGGCACAGCTATTGCAAAGATGGATTAGATCAACAAGTAGAAATGAGAATATGGCAAGGCACAACCATTTACAGATGATAATGCATCTCATCATCCGTATTGTGTCCCATTTGAGTGCATCTTAGACGGCATATCCAAACAGCCTCTCTGCGACGCAGAGCTAATTCCTGATACCCACCACGAGGGTGTATCGGAATATGGTCAATGCCATGAAACTAAACTTTACAGTCACCACCATGCTGTTCTCCCATATGATAAGTCATGGGATATTTTAAGTCGTTATTCTTAATTGCTTGTATATGCTCCTGTATACGTTGCTTAAGTGGTCTAATAGTGCTACCCACATATATCTTCTCACATTCACAACCTGTTGTATTCCGCTTTAGGGGTCCGTATATAGGCTTTCCTGAATCATGTCCTTATATAGGCCCAATTCGCCTTGCCCTTATATAGGCATAGAATCCCTGTCCTTATTTAGGCATTAACCGTGCACTCCAAATACAGGCATGGCCACCGACATCCGTCCACCCTAACGTCACAACGAGTTCTTAGAAGCCAGACCCTTAAGCTTCGGGAGTTCCCCTAGCACAGGACTATTGATTTCTCCAAGAACTCATCTATTATGTATGAACCGTTATACCTTAAGGGTTCATTCCTGACGTCTTCCTCTGTCTGACTTCACGTCAATGCTAACATTCCAAGACACCTACCAGGTATAAATATACCTTCCCTTGCCCAAGCAAGTTAGAGGAGACCTCGATTTCAGAGGAGTCCGTATCCCGGCCTGACGCACTGAGAAGACGCTGTCATTCCTGCACGCATACAAATCCAGCTTCCAGTGTTCTGACTCCCTTCGCGCTCTGTTAGAGTTCCAGATCAGGCAGGAGATTCCCACCTCTCTCATTCTCAAGGTATGGGGCTGACTAGATCCTAGAGGGACTCTTGGCATACCATACTTGGCATACTAGATTTAACCTACTCTTAGTCTACCATACTAGAGAATACTCCACCTACTTCTACCTTTTCCCTACACCTAGACTAGGTTAGGTACACTGGGGTAGAACTAGCATAGAGACGCATCGTATGAGTACTCGCATTCTTAGCTCATGTTATTTATGTACGTGAATATATGCTAAAAGATAATGCTAGCGCAGTATTATTTATTTCTACTGCTTACGCTGTACATCATTTATCTTGCATACTGTCTTGTGATCATAACAGCACATATCTCTTACACGAGAAACAAGACTGTTCAATAAAACCCTTTTATTGAAACGCCCGTCTTTCCTTTCTGTGTAACTCTGTAGAAACTGAGCATGCACGATTGACTGAGTGAAACTGTTATCTATTGTTTCCACGATTCTGAGACGTGTTCCGATTCTAAAGGGAAACAAATTAGTCATGTTTTTCGGTTGCCAGAAACTACTCCTTCTTGTTCTCAAGGAGTTTCTAGTGGCCTCTGAGCTAGCTGGCACAAGTAATTAAGTTTAATATACTCGATAGGGACATACCGACCTTAGTCCTATGTCAAGCCTATAGGTTATATTATTCCAATGCGCAGAGCCTATTAGGGAAATAGGAACTACACTACATGGCGCCCAACGTTTGGTAAGGCAGTAATTTAACGTTAGATACTGAGTAACTCATTCGTGCTTTTCTCAGAGACCCCTACTCACATACTCCATAAGACGTCTAGAGTGGGTAGGGTTAAATATCCACCACAACTAAATAGGGAAGAACCCTATATATTAGTTGTTTGGTTTGTTCAACGTTGAAGGATACAGTGTTCCAAAATATTGTGCACCTTATCTTTTGTTTCCTTGAAACTTGTTCTACATTTTTCAAAAAACAAAATGCCTGACTCAACAACGGTGAAGTTGCGGGTCACCCAGTCATTAACTGCTTATAACATCACAGGTTTAGAAGGAATCGAGGAGGGTGTCATAGACATCAATCCAAACTTAAGAAGAGCCATCACTCTAAAACTTATAAAACATGGCCTACCACCAAGAGGCGGTAGAGCAGTTTTCGTGATAGAGGCACATGAATCCTTTCAGACAGAGGTATTCTATTCATGGGTAATATTTCCTGAATCAAATTCAGTAACAAGACTGTTTCACTTCTACAGAGAAGATGAACCACCAGAGGAATATATTCCTTTCGAGGATATTGAAATTCCACTAACATACCAGGAGCATCAGCTCTGGTTTAAAGGCGCCCTAAAACATCACAAAAACATTACCAGGCTCGGTCCACTAGGTAGACCAGGAGCAACATGGCCGATTCTAGCCGGCTACACTCCTCATCCTGATCTCGAATATAATGTCAGGCGAGGAACTACTTACTCAACTTACAAGAGTTAATAAAAATCTACAGACAATTAGTCCAATATGTCATGCGGACTTTCACAGTCCAACCACCATTAACAATTCCAAATCAAACTCCTCAACAGGGGAATACACTAAAAATTACACCACAGACTCTATACGCAGTCATGACAAAAATGCCCACAAAACGTGAGCAAATTCCATTCTGGATAGCTCAAAAATTACTCAAATTGAAGCAGTATTTCCTAATATTAGCCCTTATGAGAAACACAGAATACTAACAATCTGTTTGCCAATGGGGATCACACCACAACTGTAAGACTGCACCACTTGGGGCTCAGTCTATGCTGCCATCTATACAAAAACACATGGTATTCCGTCAATTGCAGTAATACCTGATGTCCTGAAACAAATTCAAAACGAATACGGGGCAGAGCCTGCACTAAATTTAGGTATGAAATTACTGAAAAATTTCGACCAGGTCTCAACAATAATATCATCTAATATTAAAGGGGAGGCAGCAGCAGTGGCGATCCGCCAACGATTAAGGGAATTCGATGTTACAGAACATCAAACAGAACTACCCAGAATAATAGAACAATCTTATGCAGAATTAGGCAGAGATAGTTTGGGTGGAAGACCAGTGAAGCCAAAACTATCTGAAAGTCCTGAGAAGGACTCTATTAAACAAAGTCCTACATCTTCAAAAAGAAGTGGGAAACTAATAAACAAAATTCAAACGAGAAACGTTCTCAATCCCGAGGTAGGTCTCCTCAAAAGGAGCCCTCTGAAAGGAGGTATAACCTCAGGAATAGGGATAATTTGAAGAAAGCCTGACAGGTATCAAGATACTGATACACGTTCCTCTCGTACCTTTCAGATCTCGCCACAGACATCGGAAAGAAGAGGACGGTCAGAACATAGAGAAGAACGCGTGAAATCGAAAGACGACAAACACGTTCCAAAAAGTAAATCTAAACCTCAATTCTCAAAGGAGAAAGTAGCAGGTCTGAAGGTCAGACATGCCGAGGATACTGAGAACACAACTCAAGAATGGAGAATGGGCTCAGACAATGCGGGACAGTGCAGCAAAAGTCACAATAGCTCGCCAGAACCTGAAGGAACTTCTGGAGATAGTGGACTTGAATGAGTACATTACAGTTGAGACTGTAGACACCAGGGTTAGTACTCCACAAAAGTTATATGAAATAACACTCCGGATGGAGGGAGACATACCTAGACAGGTGAAAGCACTCTTTTGGGAAAAACTTTCAAGGGGTTATGACATACTTCTAGCAGAAAAAGACTGGCCACCACAATTTGTCAGGGAGTGCCCACATGGTGAGGCCATTATTATGCCTGCCTTCTCCAACCATATTCCAATACACCTAAAATATACTTATGCCAGGAAATGGGCAGTTGCCCAGGCCCCAGCATTATACAAAAATCATGTAGGATGGGATGAGGACTCACCTCACCATAAAATACATCTAAAAAATGAACCTACTGCACAGAGGCAGTATCCAATAAAGCAAGAAGCTAAAAAACAGGTCAGGGAGATCTTAGATCAACTTGAATACCAAGGGGTGATTGAAACATGCACCTCTTCAATGAACAATCCTTTGTTTCCTGTCTCCAAACCAGACAATACATATCGTCTAGTTTTGGATTACAGACACTTAAACACTTGTTCTAAAACTTTTGCGGTGCAAAATGCACACAGTACAGCATTAATGAATAACATTGTGCGTAAAAAATATAAAACCACATTGGATATCTCAAATGGTTTCTTTGTCAAAACATAGCACCTGGAAGCAGGTACTTAACAGCTTTCTCAATAATGGGGACCCAGCGTCAATTTTGTTGACTCCCACAAGGGTTCAAGAACAGCCCGGGGTTATTCTCAGCGAGGGTAACGGAGTTACTATAAATTTATGACAATGAGGCAGAGTCATATGTCAATGACATCTATCTGACAGACGATGACCTGGACAAACACTTGAACACGGTGAGCACCATTATACTGGGCTTCGCCTCTGAGGGCTATAAATTCAACTTCAAAAAGTCCAGAATTGCCCATCTCAATGTCCTCTTTTAGGATATGAGCTTTCAAGTGAAGGCAAGAGCTTGGCAGCTAACTTTTTAGAAAGGTGTGCGCTGCTCCAACCTCCAAAGACGCTGAAAAATTTACAATCCATCCTGGGTTTCCTAAATTTTGGAAAAACTTACATTCTAAATTACGCAGAAAGGGTTCAACCTCTCTACGCACTAATCAAACCTGATTTTTCAATCAAAAATTGGATACAAGAGCACACAGAAATCTTGCGTTCACTCCAAGCTAACATGTTAGCAACAAATCACTTACAAACACGCGAAAGTCAACGCAACTTAGTGAATCCGAATACTTCGGTCAATGCGGATTCACCTACTTAACATTTAATGAGGGTGAAAAGTACCAATTGCATACAAATCACATTTGTATACACAAGCAGAAATGCGCTTCACTTCAACAGAAAAATTCTGACAGCAGTTCAAACCGCTGTAGCAAAAGAAAGAGCTCTAGCCCAAGGGAAACGCATTATTGTCGTAACCCCTGTTCCGGCCTTAGAGGCGGTAACAAAAGCGAGTATTCCAAATGCTAAAGCATTACATCCTAGATGGATACAATGGGTTAATTCTCTTGCTGCAACAGATGTTGAATATGTTTTTGATCCTGATTTAAAAACACAAGCGTTCCTGCAATATGAACATGAATGTCCTCTGCCCACTGAGATTCTGCCTCTCGATCAGTACGAATTCATAATTTACACTGACGGATCCGCACAACCCGCAACAGGAAGTAAGCAAGCTTACAGTGCAGCGTGCGCAATCGTTAAAGGTTGCATGCGCGATGGCAACTTCAGACCTATGGTCACAAAAACCCAATCTCTAGGAGATTGCACAGCTCAGCGAGCTGAACTACAAGCATTCAAACTGGCACTTGAAAGTACAGATCGAGAATTCCCACACTAATAGTGTGCGATTCTTTCTACTGTGTGCAGTCGTATAATGAATATATACAAACCTGGCTTGAAAATGGGTTCAAAGATGCAAAAGGTGGCACAATAAAGCATAAAACGCTTTGGGAACAAGTAGTTCAGTTAAAAAGCGAACTACCAAAGGCTCACGTAATACACACACTGAGTAATCAACGTGATGGCGTTCACGTTGCAGGGAATTCATTGGCTGACGAAGCCGCAAAGGGGGCTGTTTAGACAGCTTCCGTAGCTGCGATCACTCGTTCAAAACGAGAATAGACAGTGAGATAATGTTGGCTGTCAATGCTACGAGCAAAGGCAGTGGTGCAGCGTTACCAAAAAAGTTTCCACTCAAGTACTCTTATGTAATTGATGCGAACAACGTTCCTTTTGCTCGAATCCCTGGAGTGGGGGATAGGGTAATTCCAAACATGGAACGTAGAGCAGCTTTGATTTATGAAACACATCTGGGAGAGGGTCTGTCACATCAAGGGATCTCTAAAACAATATTGACATTAAAAGAGATGTACTGGTGGCCTGGCATGAATACACAGATTCACATCTTCATCAATGACTGCATAGACTGTAAGGTACAGCGAGATGCAGAACGCCACCAGACACCATGCTACGAAGTAGCATGCCAGGGACAGACACCATTGTTAGACAGCATTAGACTATCTATGCACAGGCGTCCTTGTGGACGACTGCAATCCCACAAATACTAAATCAAGGTTCCTATGGATATGGCCTCAGCGCTCGGCTGACGCTCGAACTGTTATAAAAGATTTGCGAGTCTTTATCGGCACATACGCAATAAGCACGCTACACTCTGACCAGGGCCCTGCGTTTAGCTCTCGGGCTTACAAAGAAGCCATGGCCAGTCTGGGCATTGCATTGCGGTACTCCTCTCCGTTTCATCCTGAGGGAAATTCTGTTGTGGAAAGGAAAAATCGGGACATAAAGCAGTCTATAACAGCTAGGGTATTAGGTTCGGGTGATGGGTGGGTCAAACATCTTTATGGGGTCCAACGCTCATTAAACAATTTGCCAAGAAGTTCTCTGGGGGGGTCACTCCATATGAGGTCCTATTTGGGACAAGAATGTGGGTGCCAGATCTGGATTGCAGTGGCACAGTGGTGGAAAATAAACCCTTTGATATCAAAGATCGTTTGGATGTTTTACAGGATCTAAAAGAACTAAGATCGAAACAAAGCAACGTGTTCCTGCAGCCAACCACCACTGGGGATAAACCGGCGGTCCCAGCAAAGCCTGTCTGGATTCCAAAAGTTGGGGATCTAGTCAGAGAGAAAATTGCAGACAAGAAGGAATTTGGACCTTCTTACAGACAACCAGTACCTGTCCTAGCCGTACACGGAACGAGAACAGTACTTCTGCCGCCCCTTGCTGGAAGAAAGGAGAAAAGATTTGTGTCCATCGACCTCATCAAACCACAGTATGTTGCCAATACTAAATAGTAGGCCTCGTGGACTCTGACCTAGTAGCAGACACACTCCTCTCGGCACTATCCAAGAGGTTCAGACTGAAAGACTGATAACGATCGAGAATTCAGCTGTAACAGATGAAGGACTGCGCAACAATGCTATGGAATTCATCCCTCTTGAAACACAAGTAACAGTTTGTCCAAATACACCTGTCTACACCAATGTAACAAGTGATCAACTTGTTCCAGCGATTTCTACAAATCCTGATGCAATTCCAACAATTGACAGAACTGCTTCTGGCTATTTCATTAACTTTGATACGTTTTCTGAGGTTCTGAGTGAGCCTGAGACGTCGCCTGCATCAAAAACTTTTAAACAGCAAGTACAAGACTTTTTACATTTTCTGAAAAAGACTTATCTGGTTTCACCATGGATTGAACTTTGGGTTATTTCTGGAATATTTTTCTTCCTGCTTTGGCTAGCTTTGGTTATGACTATGAGCGTGCTTATAAATGGCAGATACATCCATGTGAACACTGAAAGAAAAGAAGTGAACTTACTTTTAAAACCTCACAAATCATCCCATCGTGAAACAAGAGACTTGTCTGCAGTAAATATCACAGCCGTTCCTATACAGGATGGTATAGTGTGGGACAAAACTGATTTCGATATTTTTGGCCCAACGGGACAGTTGAACATTCCACATTTATTTAAGATTTCACTAAGTGATTTTGTTTCCTCCAGTACCTACTCTGATGATTGGGACTTTGAAACTGTGAATAACATAATGTTTGATCTAGAAAAATCTGCTGCATTTTCTAATAATGAATATTTAGAGGGTTCATCAGACTATGAACAGCTGTATTGCTATAATCACTATGGTCATCATTTTTTGCATAAATCTGCAACACCTAGAAATGTGTTTATGTTTAACCAATGGGAGCATTGTCCTACACCACCAAAAGGTAGTTCAAAAACATTTGCTAAAAAGTTTCCATATTTTTCAGGATACAATACATCTGATCCAGAAACATTTTACTATAAAAATGTAAACAAAACAGGACTGAAAATTATGTTAACAAATACAAGACAGATTTACTCTGCAGCATTTATTGCCCAACTGTCTAGACAGGGTTTCGACTTATGGAAAGACACAATAGACACAAAATCTGTCTGGGGTACTAAAGATTGGCAAGTGCAGGGGATAGAAGCTTTATTTAGAGCCTGTATCGTCCCTCAACAAATAATGTTTTTGAATGACACGGTCCAACAAACGTCTTGCCTTGGTTTAGCCAAGATCAAAGACATGAAAACACCTTCTGTACCAACACCTGCAAGTGATAACAATACACAGTCAGCGGTTACAGTTGACACCATACTACAACTCAACAGAACAAATCCTGATTGGAGAAAATGGTTGATATGGCCCACAGACACAAACAACTGTCAAGAGAGATTCCTGAATAAAACACAGGGGTTTACTATTCACAGGCCAGACCCACGATACGTCCAAAGACAAACATCCGGGGGTAGTAACAACATACAGTGTAGGAAAATTATGCCTCGATTGGCTGCAAAAATCTACACTTAAGGATGTGAAACAACACTTATCTTTACTTAAAGAAGACGCAGACCTTAGGGAATTCTTGCTTGGACCAAGAAAACCGCGTCAAAAACGTTTCATATATGCCGGCATTTATGCTGCTTATAATGAAGCATGGAAGGTGTCACAGATGGAGGCCGCAGAACGAATACGTGAACTTGATCGTGTTAATTTAGAGAAAACTCTCTCTGTGGTCGACAATGGGTTAACAACTTTGTCCTCCAGAATTTATTCATTGGACAGTATTGTATCCTCTGCTATCGACATACTGGAACAAGATTTAGCCATGTTACAACAAGGCCAGTCTCAGTTACGTTCTATTATGTTATTAAGCTGGACGCTGAAATCTTTGCGTGCGGGCTATGTGCCTTGGCGTTTTATCAACACGACGGCTCTGTTTGCAGAATACAATCTAACTGATAAACAGATCGAACTGGCACAAAGGGGAGCAAAGTATACAGTACTGAGCATTGAAAAACTTGAAAAATTACCATTCACAGTGGCAGAAAAACCAGCTACAGAATGGCTTATTCATGGCAAAATTAGTCTACCTGTGACTACTTTCCAGTTTCAGTATTGCCTTAGACAGATGCAAGCAGGCAAATATGAAAGGTTGGGTAAAGAATACATTAAGTCATCCTGGAATTTGCCTTACACCTATAGATGTTGGAGTGGGGATCGTGAAGTGTTTCTAAGCGGTACACACTGTGAAAGTGCACTAAGCGGTTCACTGATTTGTCAGGACATATCTTTACACGGGGCTTGTAATGGTTCTGTGGCAAACTTGTCCTGCCACCAGCAGGATACACCAGCTGCTGTGATTAATCCAACGTTTGGACAACTTTCTAATGGGAGTTACCTCATGTTGAATGATCAGAGTTGCTGTGGTATGTTGCCAGGCATCCCGTATCTAGTAACGGTCAACTCCAGGGTCACTTGCTGTATGCAAGTATTGTTTGCCCCAATAGACACAGTCAGGGAGTCGCCTCTATGGCCTTCGTTGAATGTCTCTTTTATACGATTTGATACTTTAAGCAGAATGAAAGCCATGCTTATTCAACAATCAGTGCCTTTGACCTCAGCCAAAGAAACCTATGATCTACAAGTTGCAAGGACTTCAGGTGAGATACAAGCTTTAATTCGTACAAACTGCCCTATACATTTCGTAGAAATGATAGGACGTATCTTTAACATGTCTGATACAAGCAGAATTGTACATGTATTTAAGACCATCTGTTCCGGACTATTAGCACCTTTCCAGGCTGTCCTCGGAATCATCCCAAACTTCGCACATTCAGTGTTTGGTGGTGTGCCGTTAATTCTAGCACTTGTTGCAGGAATTCTGTTTCTATTCCTCCTATTACGCTATGGCAAGCCTCTTCGCCAACATCACTCCGAGTGATGTGGTGAGAGCCCTCCTTGAACGGAAATGCCGTGAGCGAATAGTACAGCTTTTGGGCATGCCTCGTCTACGGGAACTTAATACAACATGGTTCCTGTCATTCAGACCAATCTGGAAAGATTGCATCTTACCTGTTCTACGCTGCCTGTTTTGCGGTGAAGAATGCGTGCTAGACACCTGTCTAACACTCCCATCAGTCATGCCAACGGATATCGATGCTCTGCTGGACCCGATAACGCCCCATGCTGTGTGTTGTCCCCAGAGGCTTCCAATCCTGATGGTGGCATTCATTGAGATCTCACAGACGCTTCCGGCTGCTGCTGAGGTACGAGATGGATCAACAGGCACACAGGTAACAACGGACGCGAACATTGCATCTTCTGCTGAAGGCGATGTTTCTCATCTCTGTGCAATTAACCTTCTGAACGAGGTGTTCCAAATGTCACGAACTTCGGTGGACGATATTTTGGCTACGGAAATAGATGATGTAATGTTTACGCCAGACCCATACACTGACTTTGATTCGGCTCACAGTGTACCAGGGCAACAATGAAATTTGGCCTTCATATTTTCCAAACTTGGAACTTTTCCCAGAATTGAACTTTTTTCTTTTAAAATTTTTGAAATGACATGGCAAATGAACAATCTGCTTACAGTAGAACTAGTCTTATAAAACGGACTTCTTTGAATACTTCCAGGGACACATTGTCACCTTACTTGTCTAACATTTAATTTAATTCTATGATATGCAATGGTTTTGATTTTGAGAACTTATCGACCATTTCGTCATATGTATATATTTCTGTTTCATTCAAGTTGCATTTTTTCCTTCCGTTATATGCTTAGAATGAAAACAATGCTTTATATGTACAGTACTTATTGCATTTCAACAGTTTTTGAGCTTCTTTTAAAATGCTTTTAGAAATGTTTTTAGCAATATGTGGTACTCAATTTTATGTTTAGCATTTAAAATGTTTAGCATTTAGTATTATCGTTCAATCGAAGATGGAGTGGGTGTTGTATTCCGCTTTAGGGGTCGGTATATAGGCTTTCCTGAATCATGTCCTTATATAGGCACAATTCGCCTTGCACTTATATAGGCATAGAATCACTGTCCTTATTTAGGCATTAACCGTGCACTCCAAATACAGGCATGGTCACCGACATCCGTCCACCCTAACATCACAACGAGTTCTTAGAAACCAGACCCTTAAGCTTCGGGAGTTCCCCTAGCACAGGACTATTGATTTCTCCAAGAACTCATCTATTATGTATGAACCGTTATACCTTAAGGGTTCATTCCTGACGTCTTCCTCTGTCCGACTTCACGTCAATGCTAACATTCCAAAACACCTACCAGGTATAAATATACCTTCCCTTGCCCAAGCAAGTTAGAGGAGACCTCGACTTCAGAGGAGCCCGTATCCCGGCCTGACGCACTGAGAAGACGCTGTCATTCCTGCACGCAGACGAATCAAGCTTCCAGTGTTCTGACTCCCTTCGCGGGGTGTTAGAGTTCCAGATCCGGCAGGAGATTCCCACCTCTCTCATTCTCAAGGTATGGGGCTGACTAGATCCTAGAGGGACTCTTGGCATACCATACTTGGCATACTAGATTTAACATACTCTTAGTCTACCATACTAGAGAATACTCCACCTACTTCTACCTTTTCCCTACACCTAGACTAGGTTAGGTACACTGGGGTAGAACTAGCATAGAGACGCATCGTATGAGTACTCGCATTCTTAGCTCATGTTATTTATGTACCTGAATATATGCTAAAAGATAATGCTAGTGCAGTATTATTTATTTCTACTGCTTACGCTGTACATCATTTATCTTGCATACTGTCTTGTGATCATAACAGCACATATCTCTTACACGAGAAACAAGACTGTTCAATAAAACCCTTTTATTGAAACGCCCGTCTTTCCTTTCTGTGTAACTCTGTAGAAACTAAGCATGCACGATTGACTGAGTGAAACTGTTATCTATTGTTTCCACGATTCTGAGACGTGTTCCGATTCTAAAGGGAAACAAAGTAGTCATGTTTTTCGGTTGCCAGAAACTACTCCCTTCTTGTTCTCGAGGAGTTTCTAGTGGCCTCTGAGCTAGCTGGCACAAGTAATTAAGTTTAATATACTCGATAGGGACATACCGACCTTAGTCCTATGTCAAGCCTATAGGTTATATTATTCCAATGCGCAGAGCCTATTAGGGAAATAGGAACTACACTACAAACCCAATATGTAAACCACATATTTTGTTTTACAGTTTATGAAATGTCTTATCTCATACTCCTTTGTTGTATTGTATCGGAATTCTCTGATCTTGTTTCTCCCAAAGGAACACATATTGCAGTTCTGACATGTAAAGAAGCCATTTGGAGCAGAGGGAAGCCAAGTTATGCTGGTGGCACTTCTAGTATAGCTTGGCAACGTAAATTTCTGAGCGTTTTGCCCCTACGGAAGGTGACCTTAGGTGTAGGTGTAATATGTTCCCTCAGGCTGGGGGTATCATACAACAGGCCCCAATGTTTTCTCAAAATATTAAACAATCCAGCACTGTTGTTGGTGTTCTGAGTGACAAAAGCCAAATGGGAACTCGAGACCTTGTTATGGCCTCTGTCTGCCTTTTTTATTATTAGTGTACTCGCTCTAGTTACTTTATGAATTCTTTGATCAGCTTTTCTCAGAATCTCCTCGTTATAACCCCGTTGTCTGAATCTATTTTTGACATCCTGAACATTTTCTCTGAATGTTACATCGGAGCTACAGTTCCGGCGAACTCGTATCATTTCCCCGAATGGAATGTTCCGGATCACAGACTTGGGGTGGGCACTGGTGGCATGCAAGGTACTGTTGCACGAAGTAGACTTGCGAAAGATGGTACTTTGTATGGTGTTGTTATCAATATAGAATAAAAGATCCAGAAATTCCATACTAGTCTGACTGTACTTGATTGTTAGATGCACATTATGAGGGTTGCTGTTTAGAAATTTATGGTATTCGGCTAATTGACTACATGTACCCTTCCACAACAGGATGATATCGTCAATATACCTCCCCCAGAACACAATCATGTCCATCCAGGGGAGGCATATTTGCCCCAGGCATGCTCCCTCTCCCACCAGCCCATTAATAGACTGGTGTACGAGGGAGCAAACCTGGAACCCATGGCGGTCCCCTGGATTTGGTGGTACCAGGTCCGATCATGTAAGAAGAAATTTCTTGATAAGCTGATGTCGATCATCTCCATCAACATCTCATTAAGCTCTGTATGATCCGCTGTTCATGTCCTCAAAAAAGACTGTACCGCCATCATGCCAAAGTGCTTTTGTATGCATGTATAAAGCCCAGTCACATCCATGGTGACGAACATCAAATCTTCAGACCATGCTAAGCCATCAAACTTTTGTAAAATATCTCTAGTGTCCTGTATATATGCAGGAAGATTAATCACAAAGGGCTGGAGAAATGTATCCACATATTGTGAAAGGCATTCTGTTGGTGACTCAATGCCCGATATAATTGGGCACCCTGGTGGAAAAGTGCCCTCCTTGTGAATCTTGGGGAAGTTATATATATACAGGGAGCTAATGGATTACTGTCGGTAAGGTACCTATGTTCTTCATCTGAGAGTAAACCACTCTCACACCATTCATGAAGTCTGGTATTTATGTGGGTTACAAGGGAGGCAATGGGGTTGGAGACGACTTGCTCATAGCAGTTTGGATCCCCAAGTTGCCTATTTATTTCATTCATGTAATCATTGGTATTCATGACACCCACATTGCCTCCCTTGTCAGCCTCTCTAATGATGATGGAATTGTCCCTACTGAGGTTGTCCAACGCTATCCTTTCAACTCTGGTGAGGTTCTGATTATGTTGATCATGCCTACGTGGAGCATCCATAAGGGCATGGAGATCTTTTGTAACTTTCTCCTTAAAAAGATCAATATTAATATGTGTATTGCTGGGCATGAATTTGGCCTGAGGCTTTAGTCCAATGCTGACCCCCATGTCTTCCATAATATTCAAATCCTCTCTCAGATCTTGTATAGTAACGTGTTCATCACCTGATATTGATAGAATCATTTGTAGGTCCTGTAAATCAGAGACAGTATGTGTCACAGTTTGTACCGGTGTTATCATAGAACATACATTGGGAGGATTTGCATAGAAGAAATCTTTTAATTTCAAAAGTTGTATAAATGTATACAAATCAAACATCATATCCACTGGATCTCCCCATTGTGAAGGACAAAAACTCAAACCCTTCCGTAAGACATCACATTCCACATCAGACAAGACACGGCTAGACAGGTTAACAATTGTCAATTCATTGGATTTTACACTATCCTCCACATCTGACTCTATGATGTTTTTTGACCGTGTTGCCATTCCCAGATCTGTATCTTTCTTTCTTTCTTTTTTCTTGCCACCTTTTTCCTCCCCTCCTTGTTTTTGATCTTTCTTTGTGATCTTGTTGCTCAATCTTAATCTTTCCATCTCCACTAAAAAATTCCGCCTTCCCGTGGAGGTTGCTGTAGCCGCACCTTCCTCCCGAGAGGTGCTGCTCTCTATGGAGGAAAGGGAGCTGCTGCTTATGGAAATTGAATGTACCGATTCCTCCCTACTTCTTTTACCTTCGCCAGTGGGCCTAATATTATCAAATTTATGTGCGAAGGTATAGATCCTCTCGTCCTTGTAGTCATTATCATCGCGCTTTATCTTTTTCAGTTTTTTGTCCCTCAAGTAAATTTGGTGATTCTCAATAACCTTGTCATAAATCTCATAGTTCTTCTTGATCACATCTTTTAAATCAGAACAATCAATCTCCCTCTCCAGATTAACTATATCCTCCCTTAATCTGGCCACCTTTTTATCAGCGTGCCTGATCAAGGTATGCATCATAGTATTGGAGGCCTGTTGTAGGTTATCATCGAGGTCCTCAAAGGTTGGGAAGATTAATATCCTCAAACCTCTCGGTATCTTTTTATTGTCGACGTATTTCTGTAAGGTTATACCGTCCCACCAATGGGACATTTCTTGCTCTTTCAACCTTTCCAATTTCTGAAATTTCATTCTCAACCCTTCTCCTGATTGTTCTCTTGTCGTGTTCGAACTACTTGAATGAATGTTAGAGAAGAGGCCAAGGGCCATTTCTTCTCTCTTGTCATTGAACTTAGACATATCTGAAAGGGTATGGTCACAATATGATTAAATTGAATTCAAAGATTATTCTCTGGCTTGGACTGTGGTACTGGGTCCCAAATATGAGAAACACAAAAAATGGACAGTGGACCAAACACAAACAGAGATTTGAAAGATAACCTACAACAGGCCTCCAATACTATGATGCGTATCTTGATCAGGCACGCTGATAAAAAGGTGGCCAGATTAAGGGAGGATATAGTTAATCTGGAGAGGGAGATTGATTGTTCTGATTTAAAAGATGTGATCAAGAAGAACTATGAGATATATGACAAGGTTATTGAGAATCACCAAATTTACTTGAGGGACAAAAAACTGAAAAAGATAAAGCGCGACGATAATGACTACAAGGACGGGAGGATCTATACCTTCGCACATAAATTTGATAATATGTGGGTAGCACTATTAGACCACTTAAGCAATGTATACAGGAGAATATACGAGCAATTAAGAATAACGACTTAAAATATCCCATGACTTATCATATGGGAGAACAGCATGGTGGTGACTGTAAAGTTTGGTTTCATGGCATTGACCATATTTCGATACACCCTCGTGGTGGGAATCGGGAATTAGCGCTGCGTCGCAGAGAGGCTGTTTGGATATACCGTCTAAGATGCACTCAAATGGGACACAATATGGATGATGAGATGCATTATCATCTGTAAATGGTTGTGCCTTGCCATATTCTCATTTCTACTTGTTGATCTAATCCATCTTTGCAATAGCTGTACCAAGTGAACTTCGGTGACCTCTGGTTACCAGAGTGTTAGGATGGAGATCATCTATTTTCTCAGTATACAAAATTGCCCTGTATGTATCCAGGAATTGTTATTAACTTGTTTACACATGAATTTTCTCCTCAAAGATTTCTCTCAAGTCTCCCTCTTCTGATTTTTGTCTATATATACTTCTCAATTTTCTTTTCCTCGCGTATGTGTTTGAACGTGTGGGTTCTCTATGAAGTAATTACTGTATTAACTTTTGTATTAATCTAGTGATGTTTTCATCAACTTTGTGAACATTCTCTAGATTTTGACTCTATGAGATAGGACGTTTTTGGTAGACTCGTTGGTCTCTTTCGGTACAATATTTGTTTAATATTGGGACATGCCTTACCCATTTTTTTTTTATTCCAATTTGTTGAATCTTGGTCTAATGGTTACACTTTGGTGGCATCATGTGTTAGGACGATCTTTAGGGGAATGAATTCATTATTATGCTGGCACCAGATAGGTTCTTTTTCACTAGCCCTTTTATAATACTGAGTGGCTCGAAACATTTTTAATCCTATCCTATAGATGCGTAGTAATCTATAATTATGTAACGTTTGTATAAGCGTGTCTATATGGACATTTATGTACCTCTCTTAGTTTAAATAATCTGTATCGGACACTCCCATATTTATGTAACGTTTATATAACTGTGTCTATATGGACATATATATACCTTTCTTAGTTGAAATAATCTGTATCGGACACTCTGGTTTTTTATTAGGAAAACAAGTTTTTTAGAATCTAAATAGAGCCTATAGCATATTGACATGCCTTGTTTCAAATATGGCATATACACCTGTCGGACTTGGTGATGCCTGAACCTTTTCAAAATTTCATTGCCCACAATAGGGATGAAACAGTTTATATTTTATTTTTCCTTGTTTTTTATTATGAATATGAGGTTTGCAGACTATAAGAGGGCCTAAGTACATCTGCCGTGTCTGGTAGTCAATTTAGTACTTATGTATATATATAATGCCATGTGACGAATTGATGCGTTAGAATCCTTAATCGGTAAGGCATTATATTTTTAGCTATATGCTCTGCCATCCCAAAGGTTATTAGCACAAGTTTGCCTACGTATAAATATGCATTACGTTTCTAGAATGAATCTGGTTTAATATAAACTCCGTTCCAAGATGGCGGCTTTGAATTTACGTTATTCTGATTGACTTGTCAGACGTGGGTACTCGCGCCATGTGATGATGTTACGTCGTTCGTCATTAAAAAGACGCACCACCAGTGCGGTTTGAATTACGGGCGGTAGAGTTATGACTATGCCAATTTACACTTCTAATACGAAGTAAGGTAACTTTGAGTGGATTGTATGATTTGGGGGGTCGAAGGGCCATGCTCAATGTCTAGTGTTTGACCTTTTTCTCGACCTTGGTGATGTACTTGCATGGCGTCTTGCTTTCTCCCGATGCGGGGCGTTCGATATACATAGTATTACGCTTTAAACCTGATGAGGAAGATCACGAGCCTGGGAGAGGAGTAAGTTTAAATTATCTGCGTAAATGCGATGTACTCTGTTCATGGTGCATTACAATTTGACGCCTGTGTTATGCGTAATGTGTGCGATGATGTTTTAAGCACACCTCTGCCCCTGGACATATTCCTTCATCTTTTTTTTTTTTTTTTTAACGCTAGCACATGTCATATATGTGCGGGTTACTGTTATATTTCTCTTCTTTATCTCCCATAGGTACGGCAGCTAGTGCACAGTCTCTATCTGACAGTGGTTATCATACCACGTCATCTATTGATCAATCTATAACTATTGGACATTGGATTACGTCAAATAACGCATATGATCTTATTTTGGATCACTCATTCTACGCATAGATCAGGTAGGCACAGTCTCAATATAGAATAAATGTATATTCATAATTTTTACATTGCGTACTATTATCAAAGTTGAGAGTGACTACTTCATGATTTAGTTCTCTCTTTAGGGCTACTTGTGTGGGTGGCACAATTAGTGCTGCAGGCCCACCAGTAGCATTTACATTACGAGCCCTGGCACACATAGTACACTTTACTAGGGACTCTACTAGTAAGGCAAACATACCAATTATGGACAACTAATTACCATAACACTTTATACAGGGAGCACTTGCACTTTGACACTGATCAGCAGTGGCAAAGTGCCCAAAGCATCTAAGTCGGCAACATAATGTCAGAAAAAGGTCTAGGAGGAAGGCAAAAAGTTTAAGGAACTTTAGACAAAAAGGGCCAAGTCCAACAATGATGTTACGTCGTACGTCATTAAAAAGACGCACCACCATTGCGGTTTGAATTACGGGCGGTAGAGTGATGATAGAAACTATGCCGATTTACACTTCTAATGCGAAGTAAGTAACTTTGCGTGGATTGTATGATTTAGCGGGTCGAAGGGCCATGCTCAATGTCTAGTGTTTGACCGTCTTTGACCGTTTTCTCGACCTTGGTGATGTACTTGCATGGCGTCTTGCTTTCTCCCGATGCGGGGCGTTCGATATACATAGTATTACGCTTTAAACCTGATGAGGAAGATCACGAGTGTGGGAGAGGAGGAAGTTTAAATTATCCGCGTAAATGCGATGTACTCTGTTCATGGTGCATTACAATTTGACGCCTGTGTTATGCGTAATGTGGGCGATGATGTTTTAAGCACACCTCTGCCCCAGGACATATTCCTTCGTCTTTTTTTTTTTTTTTTTAACGCTAGCACATGTCATATATGTGCGTGATACTGTTATATTTCTCTTCTTTATCTCCCATAGGTACGCCAGCTAGTGCACAGTCTCTATCTTACAGTGGTTATCATACCACGCCATCTATTAATCAACCTATAACTATTGGACATTGGATTACGTCAAATAAAGCATATGATCTTATTTTGGATCACTCATTCTACACATAGATCAGGTAGGCACAGTCTCAATATATAATAAATGTATATTCATAA
Source organism: Calotriton arnoldi (assembly GCA_963921515.1). Lineage (NCBI taxonomy): Eukaryota > Metazoa > Chordata > Amphibia > Caudata > Salamandridae > Calotriton > Calotriton arnoldi. Next base: position 1,550,651 of record CAWUFW010004013.1, on the reverse strand, counting down.
TTTTTACATTGCGTACTATTATCAAAGTTGCGAGTGACTACTTCATGATTGAGTTTTTCTGACTTAATTTACACAGATGTCAGACATCTACTCCTGCTTAGGATAATTCATCTATAAGGTTGCAACACAATCGTCTGGTTGTCGCCTCAGACTGACAATGGTAGGTTTTTCCCCACTGTGTGTTCTTTGACACATGTGTGCGTCGTCTCTTATAAGTGCATCTAGGCACATCTCTGGTTCTTTTATTGGGGTGCACCTGGCCTTTTACTCATTGTCGGCTTCCAGACATGGTGTACTTTACACATTTGGTGGTTTTATGGATTTAGGATTGCTTATGTAACCCCTTTTTTCATGTGTGTAATTTTAGGTATGGTCTTTTTCTAGTTTTTTGATATACGGCATTCGGATGTGGATCTTTGAATGTGTATGTGGTTCATTTAATGTTCTTAAACACCAAATATCTGTGTACATATGAATGTTGTGCGTTATGTACAGTGTATGTATTGTAAATGTCTTTTTATATGTTTCTTAACTTACAGCCCTGAAAAAGTCCTATGTTATAGGACGAAACGCGTTGGCTGTTGCTTTTTATGAATGAAAAATAAAGAAGAAAATACTCTCATGCCGCGCTTCACTGAGGAATGATTTTCTATATGGACTTGTTTATTTCATAGTGGTGCAGCTCCGATCTAGTTTCTTTGTCAAATATCCTCTTGGGAAGGGGGTTCTCTTGGACAGGGGGCACTTTTGGAAGTCTGCACACAAGATAGCTTAATATTCTGAATATATTGGTGACTTTTTGTGATTGGTGCTGCAATTGTTTGTGTTTGGTCCACTGTCCATTTTTTGTGTTTCTAATTTAAAAATCTATTTAAAGATATTTGTCCATAATTATGGAATTTTTCTTGAACTCGATGTTGCATGGATTATGTTAATCTATGTGTTGCCTCTCAATCTCAGTATCCAAAGGCCATGTGCCCGGGTCCAGGAGGGTCAAAACGTCTGTACTTCGAATTGTCATGATGTCACATTGAACTGACAGTTGCAGTGCTCAATCAGGGATTAATTTGCCTACACCAGGCATAAGCAGGAGCCAGGTGCAGCATGTCTTCTTCATGCTAAACAATATTGACATTAGCAGATGATGTTTCAATCTTCAACAGCCTAGGGCAAACCCTGATAGGGCCATCACCACAACTACTGTGGAATGAGTTAATACGTCACCTACCACAATACCACCATGCTGGAACAGTTAATGAGCACAGGAGGGTGGCTTTAGGCTGGCAGTACTCCTTTGGATATACAAACTGCCCTAGACATATTAAATAAAGCAAAGATCATGGCTGAAGCTAGCTATCTCAGGATTCAATGTTGGCATATGGGCTATAACTCTATTATGTTTAATGTACAGTCACTGCAACCTTTAGCAATACTTATATCACAATTGTTTATTCATGATGTCCAATAACTTGTTGTCAGAAGTGGTCATGGTTTCTCAGGAGCAGAGAAAATCTTTCACTCTCATAGCACTCTCTCAGTGTGACAAGTAACACTGGAAGATAACACTACCCTGGGGAAAAGAGAGGTGCGAAAGAGATAGGCAAGTTCCTGATGGTAAAGAGACTCAACACTTATCAGGACTTCACAAGCACTCACTTGACCTTCGGGTTTCTATACTGAAAACACACAACACATTAGAAACAGACAATAAAATCAGTTTAATGATAGTCAAAATTAAAAGAGCAGTAGCTCATAATGTAAAGAAACATGTAGAGTGAGTCAATCTTTCCAGTAATGACTTTGAGCATGAAAAAAACATAAACATTTTTCTTTCTGCTGGACATGATTTATCTTATAAAACCAGATAGGAAACAAGAAAAGATAGTCCTTGTAATTATACTCTGTGACCTGCCTTTCACCTTGGCAGCTGGCTTTGGCAGGAGGCATTATAACACAACAACTCACCTGTAATAACCTTTTACAGTTGATCAGGTACATCGTTTTCATATTACAGGTGGATAGAGAGATGTAACAAGGAAATCAGATACAGCTTTTTCTACTGGGATTGCAGGGTCTGATGTATTAATATAGATCAGGCCTTATCTCCTTACCCACAGTCCTTATCTCAGCTCGCTCCCATCCAACTCCATGGTCACGATATTAGTCAGCTTCTTTGCTGCAAGTGTAGCTCCAAAGGAAAGTAACTTTAACAAGTCAATGGTATTTTCGTGGCTTATTACAGTAGCACATGTTCAAGTTTTTCAAAAAACATCTGACCTTACGGTACAACGCAACCTCATAGATGTAATTTAGGGGTTGCAGCTGAGACCATTGGCTTGACCCTTGTGACCCTGTACCAGTGCCTTTGTGACCCCTGCCTTCAGAGGTGGCAAACTCAGGGCCAACAACAAAGGGGCAGCTTTTCCTTAAAGGTGCCTGTGCACCACAATCCTTGTTTTCTACCCATATTTAATTACACTAATAGTGAATAATAGTCTAATCTTTAATATTAATTTAATAAAAAATGTAGCACCGGGAGCTGAAACAGGACCTTTTCTGACATCTGAGATAAGTTACAAAATGTGTTTAAATGTATGTTGCATGCTTGTGCGCAGGTGGGCATGTGTTTATGTGAGAGAGAGTGCATGTATGTGTGAGCGTTTCTGTACATGTGATCATGTTTGTGTTTGAGTAAAAGTGAGTGAGAGCGAGTGACAGAGGCAGTGACTGAGAATGAGTGAAATTAAGTGCCAGTAAGAGAGCATGAATGAGTCAAAATTAATGAGAGCAAGAGTGGCTGCAAGTGAGTGAATGAGAAAGAATGAGTAAGAAGAGTAAGAATGAGTCTGAGTGAGTGACTGTGAGAGAATGTAACTGTGAATGAGAATGAGTGAGTCAGAGTCAGAAAGAATAAGTGAGAATGGGTGAGTGAGAGTAAGAGTGAGTGCAAGTGAGTGTGAATGAGAAAGTATGAGTGAATCAGAGTAAGTGGGTGAGTGAGAAGGAGTGAGAGTAAGAGTGAGTGCAAGAGAGTGAGCAAGAATGAAAGTGTGAGTGAAAATGAATGCATGTAAGGGAGTGTGAATTAGTTTGTGCTAGTGAGTGAGAATGTGGTGCTGTGCTTGACAGTCTAAAATTGATCCTGGCACACTGAAGGTAATAATTGGCACATCAAACACCCATGGCAAAATTATGCTACTGGCATACTGGAGATAATTCTTGCATTATGAGTACCCATGGTAAAATACTGGCACTGGCATAGGAAAGGAAATTCTTGGAATGGGCACACTCACGGTAAAATGCTGGCAAGTACACATTTGAGGTCATTCTTGCCATAAGATAGGAAAACCTTGGGTGCCTGGGAGGGGGGCTACCATGACAAAATGCTGATCATGGCACACTAGTAATTTTTGACATAAGGATCACCCATGGTATGTAGAAGACATTAACGGCAAAATTCCAGCACTGGCATATTGTAAGTATTTTTTGGCAAAAAGGGACACCTAGGCGAAAATGCTGTCCCTGGTACAATGGAGATAATTTTTGACATATGTGGGCACCAATAGCACATTGTTTAAAAAAGGGGTCAATTCCTGGTGAACATCAGGGGCCGTATTACGTATTGGCATTGTTTGTGCCCAGCGCATCTTTGGAAAGGTGCCCCAGGCACAAACAATGCCAATGCGCCCTATTATGGTGAATGCTCTGCCCTGGGGGCAGCCTCGAACTCTCGCTGCCCCCAGGGCAGCGCATTCATGTGAAAACACAGAGCAGCTGCTCCCTGTTTTCACAGTGCAGACGGCACCCGCCTGCACTTTCAAAGGGGATTAGAGATCCCCTTGCTAGGTGGGTGCAGTCAGTGACTGCACCCGCCTGCAAGGGGATGTCTGGGGGTCCATAGGAGCCCTTTACCCCTGCAGAAGGCTGCTTTTAGGGGGCGCACTGACAGTGCGCCTCCTGAGGACTTCTTTGACTCTGCGCCCGTGTCTGTAATATGGCACGGGCACAGAGTCAAAGGAATTCCCTCATTTGCATAGGGCACGCCCCTATGCAAATGAGGGAACACCCTCTGTTGATAGCGCTGGCGCTTTAAGTGCACCAGCGCTATCGGTATTATAGAAGGGGACGCACAAGCATCTGTGCCCCCTTCTATAATACCAAAGTGCCCCGGTGGCGCGCAGAATGGGCGCAAATGCCCATTGAGCCCCAGGGGCACCTTATGTAATATGGCCCCAGGTTTCATTGTTTGGGCACACCCACACAATGTAATATTCAACCCTATTTTTTTCAAACGTTTCTTGGGGAGAACTGCTTGATCCCCTCTAGAAGAGGTTAGGCTTATTTGTTTTGCACACTCTATACAATTTGGGGTAAGTATTACACCCACCACCATCAAAGATCACCAGCCATCACTTCAAGAACAAAAGGAAACCAGTATCTTGGTGAGCGCTGTTTACTTTCTGCACTTCCACTGTGATGGGACAATACCCTTTATGTTTATGAAAATAAATAACTTCAGCAGTGCAATGCATACTTTTGTAATTAATTTAAAAATCAACAAACACATTAAGGGGCACATGCATCAAGCCTGCATTTTGCGATTCCCAAATAGCAAATTTTATCAATTTGCTATTTGGGAATCTCAAAATGCTATACGTGTAGGAATCGCAAAAAATGTGCGATTCCTTAACATTACCTAATAGCGATTCAGCAAATAGCGATTCGCTATTAGGTAATGTGACTCCATTCATTCCATTTGGGCCTACAGGCCCATAGGAATGAATGGTTTTGCATTCGCTAATTGTGATTACCAAATTGCTAATCGCAAATAGCGAATGCAAAGCCAAGGCTGTCCGGGGGCCTAAGGCCCCCCTGGAGCAACCCGAGAAAAATGCAAGTTTGCACATGTAAAGCATACACATGCCCTAAGGGCATGTGTGCGCTACATGGCACTTTGAAAAATAAATTTTTGTGCATTTTTCAAAGTATGCACATATTACCATCAACTTGAAGTTGATGGTAATTAGCATTCCCTAAATGCACAGTTCCCATTTAGGAAAGGCTTCTTGCATCTGCATTAGGGAATCGCAAATTGCATAACATATTTGGTTTGGTTCTTTTTGTCCTCCTCAGGCTGTTGCAGGGATTCTGCAGAAACACAGAACTATGCGTGGGATTATGGGACCTTAGTACATAGGGACTGGGTCATCCTACCACCTTTGTACCCATGAGCCCAGGACCGACTAGCTATAGTGTCTCACTTGCTCTCCTACTCACTCACAGAGAAACAAGTGATTAGACACCCCAGAACACAACACTCCCGACTCTCTCAGGAATCAGGGTTGCAAGACACACCTTTTCGCTCACACTCTTGTACTTGTCCACAATAAGATCTGACAGAGACACAAACAAGTTTAAAATATTTATTTTAACTAACATGCTCTAATATGCAGTATACGTGCCACAACAAGCAGGAAAATGCATAACACAAATACGGTCAGCATAGCAAGTAGTCCGTAAATCATGAGCTGTCATTATGAAAAGACATGGGAGCCTAATCTCCCTACCCTTGTATAGAAGCAGAATGATTATATATTTGAAGATCTCTGGGCGTTATCTGCAGACCCGTTACCTCAGTCTGTAGATGGCAGATCTACATCATAGGTGCTCTCTTGCTCTTCTCCCTGGAAAGGCCCCTCTCCAAGTGTGTGCTACCTATTTGTGTATCCCACTAAGACCAAAGTGCGTATTCCCAAACAACAGCTGCATCAGTATGTTTTGTCTAGGTGCTAGAGCCTGACCAGAAAAGAATAACAAGGGGCACTGCTGATCGACCTTACTCACAATGTTCAGACTAAATCCCAGGAACCTGCAGAGTGTTAACACAGTGGTAGGTTCTCATGTGAAAACAGCAAAAGAGGCATTTGCAAAATAATCTCATGTAGTATGTGCGCAAAGCAGCTGACAGTCTGCAGCGTGCTCATGCTAACTTAGAGAAGACAACAATGCCTCCATGGGCCATGTGACAAGGCTGGCCAACATATTCAGTATTTTGTGTAAAGTGATGACTCTCACAGCAGGGAAAATGTGGGCTAACTCTAGGCAGGATCACCAGTAACACAAGCACAATGAGATGTGAGATCTTTGCACCTGGCTGTTGTCAACTTCCCTGAAGCAGCAATCGGGGACCGACAAAGGGCTGGCCTGGTATAAAAATATCTTTGCCTTCAACAACAGCAACTTCAGTTCCACCCTCACCTCTATCATCCACCAAATGGCAATTGTCAGGGAGAACTAGTCACCAGTCCCTTGATAACAAAGTATTCATGGAATCTCTAAAGGGGGCCCTTCTTCCAAGCTCCTCACTTCAGTGGCTGGGTCTCCACCCTCAAGCCACAGGAATGCATTCAATACACTGCCACTGTTTGGGGAAGTTTTCCCCACCCCATTTTGTGCCATGCTAAACCAGGAAAATCCAAAGTCATCCCACTTTGCTCTTCTAAGTAATATTCTGAGTCACATTTTAAGGGTGAACATCATAAGGCATCAACACTAGAACATTTAGAATCGCCTTTTAAGTATTTGTGTTGCTTTCCCTCTATAGTCTCCCATGTTGCTATAATCAAGAGGTTGCAGACTCCTTCACACACAGTCTTAAGCTCTTGATATTTTCTTATAAATGCTGCCATCCTTTACTGTATGCTTCCAAGCCCTAATCTGATTATCTGCCTTGAAGAACCACTGGCCTATGGGTAGCTTAGCTGTGGATAGGCTATTCAGTGCCTATCAATTTACCTAAAATAGCATTATCTTACATGCAAATAAAGCTGTTTCTTTCTACAATTTTGCATCGTCAGAATGATATCTCAAAAAGCCTCTGTGTATTCTACAAAACCCCGCATGGAAAACTCAACTCTTCCTTTCTTTAGAATAACCCTCTCCTAACCTTCCATCCTCTGCAAGTCTTCCCTCTCTAAGCAAAGCCTATAGGTCACATGCATATTTGCCTTAATATTTATTATTTTATTTCTGCAAATTGCCCTCATTTCCTTCCAAAATTTCAAATAAATTACCTCTCTTGTTTTGAAAGTCATACTTGCAACATAACAATTCCTAACATCCTCTATTTAATCTGACCAACCATCTGAACTATCTTACATATCACTAACTCTCACTAATGATGACACATAACTCTGTTTGATTTAATCCAACCCAAATATACTGGGATAAATGCATGGATTGACTTTCCTGAGAGCCCAATACCAATTCAGATAACCAATAACCACTAATCTTGGGTTCTGGAGAAGTGTGCTCCCACACATAACACGCTTCAATGCCTTGTCAAGGGTAGTAAGTGCTATATAAAAACAATTACAACACAGTACATGTTCTATATCAATTAATACAGCAACTTAACATAACTGCTACTGTTTTTAATTAAATCTTTGTTTCCTCTCCTTATGATTTATTAATACATTCTTGTTGTGGTATACTCTAGGGGAACCATTACATCATGCCAGTTTGTGTTATAAATAATTCAGACCCAGTAGTGCCTTGAAGTGAGGAAGACTTCGAAGAGGGGCGTTGAAGTACACAGAAGTCCTCTCTTCCTGCCCTGGCTCCAGACTCACTACAGGGGGTTAAGCAGTCCTTTGTGTGGGGGTAGGAACCAGTCTATTCAGGTGTAAGTGTGAGGCTGTGCCCCGCTCCTCCCTTCCATCCTTCCCAGGATGGCCCATCAGGATGTGGATGGCCCGTTAGTCTCACCTAAGCTCTCTTTGTGTGTGGGTGTCTAGAGGGAACACACAAGGCCCAGCTGTCACCCACCCCAGATGTGTATCGGAGGCAGGCAGCAGGCACACATGGCTGAGAGCAGAAACATGCCATCTTTCTAAAAGTGCAATTTTTATAATTGCAATGATAAATTCGACTTTACCATTAATTGCAATGCCATAGGCACTAAACATGACAGCTCTACCTCCCTCCATTTGTGAATTACACTTATTAGATGCAACAAGGAATCCCCGGTGTTAACCTATGTAAGGGGTAGTCCTCACAGAGGTGAAAAACTAATTTGGGAGTTTTTCACTACCAGGACATGTAAAACTTAAAGGTTTGCGTCCTGCGTTTTACTTACATAGCACCTTGCTCTATGGGCTACCTAGGGCCCAGTTTAGGGGTGACTTATGTGTAGAAAAAGTGGAGTTTAAGGCTTTGAAAGGGGTTTTAAATGCCATGTCGACATAGCAGTGTAAACTGCACACACAGGCCCTGCAGTGGCATTCCTAGGACTACTTAAGTGGGTGGCACAATCACTGCTGCAGCCCAATAGTAACATTTATTTACAGATTTGGGGCATCAGTAGTGCACTTTACCAGGGGCTTATAAGTAAATTAAATATGATGATGACTGTGATGATGAATGTGACTTATATTGCCTCCAGCTCAGACTTTTCGAATTCTAGGTGTCACTGCCAGTAGTTTGTTTGCAGATCTCAGGTTTCTAGCTGCAACATGAAAACGAAACCTTGCTTTAAGATATTCTACACCTGATAAGTACAATGGTCCAAGCACTAGCACTTGGGCCGTGAACCAAATTCTCTTCCTAACTGGAAGCCAGTGAAGAGCGCGAAGATGAAGTGATATATGCGCTCTTACAGGCAATTTCAGGAAGAGACGGGCTGCAGCATTTTGGACCACCTGCAGTTTCTCCAGCAGGTACTCTGGTAGGCCCAGATATAGCACATTGCCATAATCCTGCCTTGACGTAATCAGGGCCTGGATGACCATTTTATTTGTAGAAACAGACAGAAAATGTAGAAATTGTTTCAGCGAGCGCAATACACCAAAACAGGTGCCCATCACTGATTTAATTTGTGGCTTAAATGACAGGAAGTCATCAAATGTAACTCCTAAGTTCTTAACAATGCCTTCATTAAGACCCGGAGGTGGGGCATTTTCGGGCCAGAAACCCTGCCAGCTATCTGAAGGGCTATTGCCAAAGAAAAGGATCTTAGTCTTTTCCGCATTACATTTAAGCTGATATTTCTCCATCCAATAAAAAACAGCCATCAGCGTAAAATATGACTTTAGTGCCCAGGGACTCCGTTAACTGAGCAAGAGGAGTGAGATATACATTAAATAATGTAGGGCTCCCACTGTCAACTCACGGGGCTCCAAGGGGAAAGGAGGGGTCCACATCTGCTGACTTCTTCCTTTCAAATGATATTGGGTGACATACCTGGAAACCGGTCCAAGTGGGATGAGTATGCCCAGACGTGGGTCCCTTGCTTTCTGTGCCATTGGATTCAAGCTTGCCTGGCTGATGATGAGTGATATACCCCGAAACTAGTCCCAGGATGCTTGTTTCCGGTGCAGGGAGGAGCCGGCTTGGCAGTTCGGACTGGACTGTTCCCATGGGGAGCAGGGTCAAGACTGATTTGCATATGGCTGGGTTCAAACTGGGGTGGCATGGTGAGCAAAAGAACATTGGAATTAACCCAGATCGCTTGACTGAGGGTGAATGTTTGATTTATTCAGCATTCCGTTCATTTGTTGCCGCTGCACTTATTTTAAATATGGGCACATGGGCTGAAGCTTCCTATGTGGATATGCTTTTGAAAAAAAGAACTGCTTTATTGCAAGCCCCTGTGACTGGAAGCGCCCGACAAACCATCCCTTCTCTTTGGGAAGTGAGGAAGAGGAGAGGGAGGAAGTCAGGAGAAGAACGGGCAGTGCAGACTGTGCAGTACACACATAGCAGGTTATTTGACCCATTTCAGAAAAACGGCTGTAAGAAGGAGCAGCTTACATCTGAGGCCAGGGCTGCACTATATATGAGTCTGAACGCAATGTCAGATGTTGTACATGAAAATTCAGAGTAACACTTTTCTGCTCAGTTGAGCGGATCTGCCTCCTCCCTGGAAGGAAGCAATGCAGAAGACACTTTAACCGAGTGCTCAATTGGGGCTGTTTGCTCTGCATTGTGGTCGAGGCGATTACATGCTTAAATGACGAGCATCCTGCACCGACAGTGGCTGAATGGCGTGTGCCTGCAGATAAGGCAACGCCGGCAAATCAAGCGAGGAATGTTTCCACTTGGGAAATTGCACATTCAACTTGAATGAAATGTGCGGCTTAGCTGGCTCTCGGCGGGCGCGCCATTACGGAGCTGAAGTGAGCCTCGTCGACAAATATATTTCAGCAGCAGCTGAAAGATAAAATACATTAGATCAGGTCTAGCATTTTCTTATGGAGTCTGCAGATAAGTCGATTAAGGAAATTGTGAAAGCGTGGAATTAGAAATGTGAAATAGCACACATTTTTAGCATGCTTAAGATGTCTGAGAGTTACATTTCGAAGGCAGGAAAGGCTGGTATGGTTCAGACCAAAGCCCAGCATTACAATGCACCAAGCTGCAGCCATTGCCACCTTGATATATTTAATTGGGCGGGGGCATATTTCTGTGGACCGCGCTGTCCACTGCGGCTGAGCTTTATTCAGAAGAGTAAGGGGCCAAGTACGAGTCCTACAGTTTTTGGAGTAATAATACTGACGAAGGGGTTTAGTATTGCCCCACTGAGGTATGTCTGCATCATTCAGAGCATCGTACTTCATAACAGTGGTGCTGAAACACTTTTCTGAGTGGAGGAGCTGTCCTTTGGTAACACCACACAAATATTATAGGAGTTACCAAAGTCAGGCCCTCATTTAAGGGGTTTTGCTGTAAGGCAGCGCACAAGGCACCTTGCCGTGCTGCCCTACACCAAAGTGAAAGGGCAGGAAAGCACCCTATTTATGCAATATGGTGCATTCCTGTCCTTTCTTCCTGCGGGCGCTGTTTCTGCAGCCTAGCGCCAACATAGACACCCTAGCACCATGGTGCAAATGTTCCTCCATTGCATGCAGGATTGTTTTTGTGCGGGAAGGGGCGCCTCAGTGTCACTGAGCAAGTGGGTAAAGTGGGAATGCCTAAGGCTTTGCAGGGGGTTTCGCTTTGAGAAATGCTGGAAAAAGTGGGATCAGATTGTTCAGATCCTGGAACATTTTTCCAAATACATTATTTTTGAATGTCATAGGTTATAAGGATAACTTTGAAGGGAAGCACGTAATTGCATTCAATACATCACCATTTTCAGTGACTTTAAAGCAATATGGTCCTGGATCTTCAAAAATATGGGTAACCAATTTTGACATATTATGTGACAGGTAAGATAAAGCCATAGAAGACCAGGAACACAGTCCAGGTTCTATCAGTGTACACTTCGAGGTAACTGACCTCAATACATTAAAGAAATATCTTCTGAAGGTTTTACCTTTAGGTGATTGAAAACTGCTATCAAGTAGATACAATATTAAGTGCGTTATTTGCTATGTAACTCAGTGCCTGAGTTGTGCTGCCCAATATGCTTTCACATATTTTGTGGTATTGTACCAACCGCTTTAGTCTATTTTTTCACTCTGCAAGACTGAAAATATAGAATCAGCTGGTTGTCAGAAGGTATTGGGAGGGTTGATGCTGGTCAAACGAGTCCACTGTTCATCTAGAACAGCGCCCTCTGGTTAGGGTGCCACCTGGCTAGTGTTTTAGCGACATGCCCTATACTTATATGTCAAGGTGAAAAAAAAAAAGGAAAAATCAGCAAGAGGTGGTCTTTTGCCTTCTCTTAAATTAAAATTGCAACTGTGGAAAACAAGAATAAATCAGGTGTTTTCCAGTTGTCTAAACTAATCCTAAATTCTTGTTCAAGCAAACACATGCACACCTGAGTAGAAAAAACACAATGATATCAATATAACAAGTATATTACAATTGATCAAGATAGACCTTTTGTTAAACAGCATTTAAATTTAGATCAATACAAGTACGTGTAAATGTAAATAAATATATGTTTATATAACTGTTATACATACCGTAGAGACAGTGATAGTGGCATGGTAGCTATGGGATCATTAGTCCATGGCATATGAATCTTTGGAGTTCTGTGGCACAATCTGATGAATCTACTTGAAATTTGGCAGTAGCCTTCGAATAACACTCTCCTGTCTACTTGCTTATACCTGTGGTGGGCATTCTTAATTAAGACATTAATGGTTGTCTCATCTCTGTATTTTCTATTGGACACCTAATTCTGAAAGAATCTTCCTCCAGATCTGTTCTATTTCACTGGCAGGATTATAATCAGTCTCTTTCGTATCTGGTCTTCCAGAATGTCTAAAAGATCTTGAATTACTGAGCGTAGGTCCGTCTGTGCCTCTAGGAAGACACATTATGTTTCAAAGTGGATTCTTTCCCTAAAAGGCAGCCAGTGAAGTTCTTTCAGTGCCTGGGTGATGTGATCATAGGGTGCATCCAACCAGGGGCGTAACACAGGCCCCTGCATCCCCCGTGGTACACGTGATACTAGAGATAACTACAACTGGTGAATTTCAGTGGTTTTGTTAATTTAAAACCATATGTTTTAACTGGCATTTATACCTAACTATAAGGGTCCCTTTAACCTTTGTATTTTTCAGTGAATTTCAAAGATTTGTTTTAATGCAAAGTAGGATATTATTACTGTTGCAAAGTCATCCTGGCACCCCCCAACATTTTGCTGACTGGTACTGGTGGTAACTGACTCTGACTGACCCTGGGCTCTGCCTAACCAGGCCCAGAGCCAGTGCTATGCTGAAAGACACTTAGAATACAGTGAAAACACCTACATACAGTACATTAAGGGTACATTAAGGGTTGGGGTACCCCTGGGATTTGCATGACCTATCCCATAGGGCCCTAGTACATAATAGGGCAGGTGGATTGAAACTATCTTTTAGTCCCTAGTATATAATAGCGCATGGTAGTTTAGAGGCCAGCAGCCCTTTTCTGCACTTGCATGTGTGCACTGCTGAGCCTGAGGTCGGTTTAAAAGTAGCCCTGTGCTGCAGGACTGCTTTTAAAAAGTAAATTGTGCCCAAACTCGACTTTGGTGTTTGGGACACTTAAAAATGGATAACCTACAATGTTTGGGCATATTAGGTACCCCAAGGGTCTCCCCTAGGTGTCCCAGGGGAGAGGGGACAGGTATCTATAAGGTGGACCTTACAAAATGAGTTTTATATGCCCTGGGTAAAGTGAAATTGCACATTTCACTCCCCACACTGTGATAAAGTGCTGCCTGAAATCGACTTTGGTGGTAGGAGCACTGTGGAGGGAGGATCTGCAATATTTCTGCATATTCAGAACCCCTAAAGTCTCCCCTAGGGATACCAGTGGTGGGGGTCCTGAAGATATAGGCAGAGTACTTATAAAATATGTTTTTATAAGCCCAGGTGCTGGAAAAATGGCCCAAGTCCTTTTTCCCATTGCAAATCCCCTGCCACATAGGTTAACGTGGCAGAAAGTTATTAACTAATAACTCTTGATAGGAGAAGGCTAAAAGTACCATTCATAGACTTCCCAGAATGGTATTAATAAATCCAACAATATGATATTGTTGAATTTCTCCTAAAAGGTACATACAAGAAGTTGTAAGACTTTCTCGTTTGTAAGTCCAGATTCAGCCTTCCAGTGGTCTGTCCTGATTGGTCAGAGTTAAGTGGATTAGCCAGGCTTCTTTGAAGAGCCCCTGGGGTTGACCAGCTCTGCTGGGAGGGCAGTGTCCCGTTGCACAGGAATGCCAGAGCAGTGGGAGGAGTCGTAAACATTGGACTTCAAGGGAAGGGGAGGACCCCAGTGTCATTTACAACTTTACCCTTTTGAACCCCAGCAAGATGCTAGGATTAAGGAAGGAATGAGCAGATGCAAGGGGTAGAGACTATGGAGATTAGCCATCCTAGTGGTGTGTTTAGCCAGCTCTTCTCTCCCTGCTGAAAAATCAGCCATTATGAATTTGGAAGAATCAGTGCACTCTGAGACAAAATAGTGCCACACTCTGCAGGAAGAGGTCAGACCTTTAGGTGGTACCCTGCAGCCCATTGGACAGGACTGACCTCTTGCTTGACCCAGAGAAGTTGGAATAAGTATCTGAGAAGGGCAGAGCCCCTCAGATCTGCTGCTTGAAACTTAAGAAAGCAAGACGGGCCATGCTGGAAGTTTGATGTGCATTTCCAAAGGCCTGCACTCTGAAGACTGCACCTTCTGCACCATCTGAAACTACAGCCTGTGGAGTACCTTGCTGTAAAAGGGTTAAAGAGTAGACTCCCTGAAAGCTACAGGTTAACAGAGCTCACCTGGAACATCACCACCAAGAATCCTCAACCTGGAGACCTACCAGTGGATTTGTAAGGGTTTTGTCTAAGTGGATTGTGGGAACTGAAGTCCTCAACCTTCAAGGACCATCTTGGAGCTTGCAGACCCTTGGAGGGAGTTTGAGACTCTTTGGGAACCTTTGGGGAACTTCAGGAAGAAGTTCCAGAAGTTTGGAGAACTTTGGAGCAACTTTGGAAAAAAGCTCCTGCCGTCCAGGTTTGCCCCGCTGAAAAGCTCCGTAGGTCCTACTTCCAGAGTTTGACCGGGAGTAGGCGAAATCCTAGGCCAGCGAACCCTCACCGAATCCGGCCTGGTGAAGAGCATCGAGGGACCCGCGTGAAAAAGCTCCGTAAAAGTTTCTAAGTCTGAACGAAGAAAAGGTGACCGGGAGAAACCGCGAAAGCCAAGCCGCCTGCCTTCAACCGCGTGTTGGCCTGGATCCTTGATTTGCTCCTCTGGAACGCTCCGGAGCTCAGACTCCCATAAGTTTGACCGGGAGCTCGTCGCAAGGCAATCCGGCGAACCCTCACCGAATCCCGACTCGCTGAGAGCTTTGAGAGACCCCAGGAAGAAAAGCTCCAGAAAAGTTTCTAATTCCGAAGGTAAAAACTGTGACCAAGACCTACCACGAGTGGTAGCCCAGCAGGGCTCCATCGCGGTCGGCCTGAAACTTTGACTTTGATCCAGTCTATCGCGACCAGATGTCCTGATAAGGCGCTATAGGTTTCTATGTGCTAGAAATTGCTAAATCTTTGAAAATTCATATCTCCCGTTCCCTACTTGGGATTTTTGTCATTTTGGTGTCATTTTAAAGATAAAAATATGTCCTATTTTTATAAATTGGTGTTGGATTTTCATTATGCGTTGTGTCTTAATTATTTACTGAATCAGTGTTTTTAAATGCTTTACCTACCTGTCTTTGAAGTTAAGCCTGCCTGCTCGCAGCCAAGCTACCAAGGTTTGAGACCTATTCTGAGCCCTATACTGTGTTAGTGGCCTTATTGCCACTGGCAGATATACATTTGCTCCTACTAATAATCCACTTTCTAACAATTACCATAACTAACTATAACGTCATTTTAACCTTTGTTTTTTTCAGTCAATTTCTAGTTTTTTTTTTTACATAAAGTAATATTTTATTACCATACAAATGGCATCCCCACGCCAGGCCCTGCTTTGTAGCTTTTTCAAGCTACAAAGTGCCCTGCATCCAACCCCTTGTGAGCAGCCAACCTCGCACAAAGCAAAGCCTTTGCCATGCTGAGTGTGGGGGTTGGCCGCAGGTCTTGAACACAACCCCCTTCACTGGTGCCCAACCCCCCCACTGCTCACAAGCCATGTGCAGCGGGGGTTTAGGCAAAGGGCCTGGCTGAATATAAAGCTGAATATAAAGGGTGCATTTTAAGTAGGACAGACCTACTAACTTTGTAAAAGGGTTAGAACACCAAAATATAAAGAGTGGACCTATTGGCTTTACGAATGGATCAGGATATCATCCCCTTTGGTATCGCTTTGTTCGCCCTAAGTTGGCAGGGTGTGCCCAGACGTGGGTCCCTTGCTCACTTTGCCACTGGATTCAAGCTAGCCTGGCTGATGACGGCTGAATAGCCAGATGCTTGTTTCCGGTCCAGGGAAGACATGGCTTGGCAGTTCGGGCTGGACTGTTCCCATGAGGCACAGGGTCAGACTGATTTACATATGGCCATGTCTGAACTGGGGTGGTGGAGTGAGCTAAAGAATGATGATGGATTAAACCCAGATCAGTTGACTGGGGGGTGAGTGTTTGATTAGCTCAAACGCTCCGTCCATCATCCCCTTTGGTATCAAAATATATAAAGCACATGTATTGTCTTTGCCAAAAAAATCTTCAATAATTATGAAAAAATTTATATTTCACTAATTCATGCAGTGCAATGTTTAATAAAAATGACTATCATAAAAATAATAAAGTTTTATTTAAAAAAGCATCAAGATGTCTTTTAGTCTTTTAAAAATATTTTTAAAGCTACAAATTACAGCCATAGAACCAACCACTACGGGCTCTGCACTCCAGCTGAAGAGTATAGAGCTCCAGCTAGGAGTGCTTCAAAAAATATGGTAAGCTCTCCTGGGGCAATGGATTTAATGACCCAGGAGACTTACTGTTTTTTGTTGCTTTTTAATGTGTCCCCACCTTCGACACCTGCAGATTCAATTTTCTCTGGGGGTTGAGGCAGACTCCTCAATGTCTCCTCGAACGAAGGGGCATGAAGTAACCAGTAGTCAAGGTACAGGTAAATAGGAATCTTTTGAAGATGAACAAAAGCTATAACTGGAGCCATCATGTTTGTGAAGACCCTTGGCGCTGACCTAATTCTGAATAGGAGCACCATAAATTGCCAATGTTGCTTGCCCACCACGAACCTGCGAAACCTCTAATTTGTCTTTGCACTTGGAATATGGAGCTATGCGTCCTTGGGGTTGCGTGTAATCATGAAAGAGTATGACGGGATCACAGTGGAGATTCTATGAGGAGCTGCCATCTTGAATTTCACATCTGGAATGAACCTTTTGAGATTCTTCAATTCTGTCACTAAACAATAGTGCCTGGAAGGTTTCCTGACCAGGAAAGTTATCAAGTAGATCCATAAACCTCTCTCTTTGGCTGGAACCAGACAAATTGCTTTCCTCTTTATCAATGGGAAAATATGTTTGTTGGACTTGGGCTTTTTGCAGGGTCATCCCTAAACTTTTTGCCTTTCTCCTAGCCATTTTTCTGACATGGTGTTGGTGGTTTTAGGACTCTTTTCTTTGTAAGGAAATGGACCCAGAGGCATCAGGGTGTTTGGACGCGTGCGTCGTCCGATTTAGAGAATATCTACGACTAGATGGTAAATGCTTAATTCGTTTAGCGTTTAGAAGTTGGCATTACTGTCTGCTATGTGTCTGCCTGCCTGATGTGAATTGCATGTCTGGCTTGTGAGTGACAGGGGCTGGGAGGTGTGTGGCTCCAGGAGGGGCAGGGTGAGTCAGCGCTAGGCTGAATGGGACATCTACATTTTGAGTAGTGGTAGGAGAAGTCCCTGGTCCCTGAATAGGATTGTGCCTAGCCTGTACAATGCTGGCTCCGCCCCCTGTGGTGTGTCTGATCACCTAGCCCCCACCTGACAAAGGGGAAGAGGAGCTTGGCAAACAAAGTGCTCCAATTCCCCCCTGAACCAGTTTTGGCTGGTTCCCCCTAAGCCCTGTCCTGCAGACAAAGGCAAAAAGGTGTATAAAAATACTGGCTGTGACCCCATGAATATGTTCAGTTCCTGTGCTGTTCCTAACGGAGGGGGCTTGTGCTGCTGGGGCCCGGGGGGGGGGGCTGCCATGAGGGCTTGCCTCCCTGGGCCCTGCATTGCCCCTTGATCCCTAAAGACCTGGAAGAACTTTTCTGCAGGACCTTTGGTGCAGTAGAAATCTGCAAATCGCCAGAAGAGGAGCTGGCGTTGGTAGCGCGCTGTGGATTTCAGGGGGGGGAATCCCCGGTGTAGGGATTCCCCCGTGCCGGTTTGTGCAGCGGGGACCTGCCCGCCTGGTGGGTACTTTTAGCAGCAGAGCGGGAGCCCACCCCGCCAAGCCGGTGCCGCATTTTGCCAAGTCGAGCGGGTGCCCACCCCGCTTTTGTGCTGTTCTGGCGGGTGCCCACCCCGCCAGAGCCTCTGAATCGAAGCGGGAGCCCACCCCGCATTGCGCCCGAGAAGAACACCGAAGCCGCCTAGTCCGCTGCGTCCAGGAAGCCAGGCGAGTTGCCTGACGCTGGGCGGGACCAACAGGAGGAGGTTGCCACAGCCGCCAATAGCCGCTTGGCCGACCGGAAGTCCTGCCCCCGGTGCGCGGACCGGCTCAGCCTAACTCCAGGAGTGGAGTGTCGCCCGAGAGGAGGGAGCCGCTACGAGGTAGGAGTCCTCGCGGCTCCCCTGTAGTGAGGGTGACAACCAGCAAAGAGGAAGTGGACGGAGGCCCGAAGAGAGCGAGTCGGCCTGCCCAAGCAGGACTCCCGTCTGCCGGTGGGAGCCCTGCGTGATGCCCAGAAGGTGCCAGAGTCCCGACGTTGGATCCTGGGACCACAGATGAGGCCAGCGCTCAAGCGAGGAGAACGAGCCTCCAAGTTACCCCGGTGAGTGGGGCTCAACGTGGGTAATGCCAGTGCTGGTTAGAGGCTGACTTCTTCACAGCAGTCCCGCCCGTTGGGGGACCGCTGCAATGTTGGGGGCTAGTTTCCTCAGTGGCGCCGCCGTTGCGGGCCACTGCAACGGTTGGGCAATTATGTGTTCATGAGTCCCAGGGGGCTCCCCAAAAGACACAGTGGTGTCCCGGCCAATTGCCTACAGCTGCCCCGCTTGACAGAGGACAGCTGCAACGTTGTGGCGTAATTGGTTAAAGGGCACAGTGAGTACCCAGGCCCACGTTCCGTTTCCCAGCTGCCCAGCACTTAGTGGGCAGCTGCAATGTTTAGGCCAGTACCTGTGCGCACTTTCTGCTTGCTGTATTGGCAGCCCACCCTGACATTGGAACTTAGGGCTTTCAAGCCCCTCTGAGAAGGCCAGTTGACCTGGGGGGCAGTTTTGGTGATGTTGGTAGAGGCCCAGGCTCTACCAAATTGCGTAATGTGTCTATTACTAGGAGTGTTGCCAAAAGAGTGATTTAGGCCCATTGTATCTACACTAATGTGTTTATGCTGGTGATACCTAATGTGTACTGTGGTTATGCTAATGAGGTTTGGGCCTAATGTGGTTATGCCTAATGTCATGTTAAGATGTTTTGGGGTAGTGCCTATATGCGTAATGTGTTTATGCTTATGAGGTTATTGCATAATGTGTTTATGCAGGTGAGGCCCATTGCGTAATGTGTTTATGCTAATGAGGATTGGGCCTAATGTGGGTTTATGTCTAATGCTAATAGGATAATGCTTAGGTCATTATGGTACCAGTAGTTACTGGTTGTGTTTTATATTGGCATTTACTTACCTGTTCTGATGGTTCTGACCATGGCCCGATTGGCCTGGTCCTGTATATAATTCCCCTGTGAATATTGCCCGTGCCAGTTGGCACAGTGTAAATGTGTGATTACGTTTCTAATGTGTTTTATGACAATACAAAGGCTATTTTTTATATAACCTTGTGTGGAGTTCCTTTTGTGGTGTGCCTAGTGTGTTGCTGCTGTGTGTGTGTGTGTGTTGCGCAAACGCTTTACACATTGCCTCCGGGATAGGCCTGACTGCTCGTGCCAAGCTACCAAGGGGGTGAGCAGGGGTTATCTTGGGTGTGTAACTCCCTTGCCCTGACTAGAGTGGTGGTTTCTGCCTGGCTTTGGCGCAAGCCTTAGCCAACCAGAAATCCCATTTCTAACAATGTTCCAACAAGGCTTGTTCCCTGTTGGACTTGGCCCTTTTTGCAGGGTCATCCCTGAACTTTTTGCCTTCCTCCTAGCCTTTTTTCTGACATGGTGTTGGTGGTTTTAGGACTCTGGGCACTTTAGCACTGCTGTCCAGTGTAAAGTGCGTGTGCTCTCTGTGGTAAACATGGTAAGATTGGTCTACACCTGTTTGGCATATTTAATTTACCTGTCAGTCCCTTATAAAGGGGTATCTCAGATACCCAGGGCCAGTAAATGAAATGCTACTGGTGGGCTTGCAGCGCTGATTGCCTCTGGGATAAGCCTGACTGCTCGTCCCAAGCTACCAAGGGGGTGAGCAGGGGTTATCTTCGGTGTGTAACTCCCTTGCCCTGACTAGAGTGGTGGTTTCTGCCTGGCTTAGGCGCATGCCCTAGCCAACCAGAAATCCCATTTCTAACATTCCCTGATTGCAGTGGCGTAACATAGGCCCCCGCAGTCCCCGCGGGGCGGGGACCCCTAGCTCCAGGGGGCCCCCTCAGCAAAGTACCATGGGCTGAGAGCTCCTGATTGAGTCTGGAGAGGGGCCCCACCATGTACCTTGCAGGGGGGGGCCTTTTAAGTTTTGTTACGCCACCGCCTGATCGGATTCCAGGGTACAGACATCCTGACAGTTCCTGAAGAGACTGGAGGACCGGAGGAGACAGAAACTCTATCCGATAGCCTGCCTGGCAATGTTGAGTACCAATTTGTCCTTCATGTTTTTTCCCACCGCAAAAAAAATCCCTTTATCCAACCTGCAAAATTTGAGAAGTCTAGGCATAGTCATGCATTTTGTGCTTGAAAGCAGAGTCCTGCTTCTGCTTCCAAAATGAACGAAAGGAAGAAGACTTGCCCTGGTACTTGGAAAATTGGTCAAAGGTTGAAGCAAATATTTCCATCTGGATGATTTAGAACATCTTCATAATTCTCTCCTGAAAGAAAAAGAATGCTTCCGTTCTTTAAGCAAACAATGCAGTTTCTCCTTCAACCTTTTCAAATACTTTGAGGGTTTCTAACACAATCCAACAAATCCTCTCTTCTTATTCCTCCTCGCCACTCCTCCTACATCTCTTGGGTGAAGAGAGCAAAGATCCTCTATCTGAGGGAGAGGATGACCGTGATCTGGCAGGAGAGACATGCTTTAGTTTTCAGGAGTGTTTACCCATGTTTGCACAATCCGAGGGAACACTGAAGGCACTGCTGAAAAACTCTGAAAATGTGACAGGCCAGACAAATACACCAAATCATGGCTCAAAATGCAGGCAAATATCGCAGAGTAACAAAGAACGTCCTACTTGGCCAGGGATGAGCAGTTATATTAGCTTTCACTGCCTGGAGAGAAGTGAAACCAAACATGTGCATGCACAAAACCGACCGGCCTCCCCATGCATGTGCGTTCCACCAACTCCTCCTCACGGTCACCCGAGGTAGAGACTGAAAAAGATCAACGCAGCCTGTGGCCTGGGCCAAATCCACCCGTAATCTCCTCATGGTCAGACCTGCCAAGCACCGTGCATCAGGCGTTAGACTAGCGCATTTCAGTGTGGTGCTCCGCATCACTGCACTAAAAATGCATTGTCACACATACGCATAGTGTCTCAGCTTCACTGAAGCGCTGCCTAAAACTGTAATATAATGGAGTGACAGTGTGGCAGCTGGCAGGCTTGGGGCTTGCAGCTGAGCTAAGGCTACTGGCAGGCTCATTGCTACAATGTTTCATTGTGATTATTTCCCGCTGTGAGGCCCTCACACAGCCTGATGTCATGTTAGTACCCAGTGTGATACATTAGTCGGGTGCTGTTGAAGGCTGGGAGTTTGTTTTGTAAGGAAGTGGTTGGCTGCTGGTTTGCGGGCGGCGCTGCAATCGTGGCAGTCGCAGCTTTGCCTGCTGCTCGCTCCTGCCCAGGCTGCCACCGTATGTTGTCAAAAATCTTATGTGACACCCTACGCCGCCGCCCGCAGCAAATTCAATTATTTATTGCTGAGCTCCCATCACGGCGTCAGTGACCAGCGGTTGCAGCAGCCACCCAGTAAAGTTTGTCACTGGAGAGCAGACTCACTGAGGACAGCCCTGGACTAAGGAGACAGGCGGTGTGAGAAAGTGCCCTCTTTCTTGCATGGTATGCCCCCACTTTTTGCTGAATTGCTGATGTTCTTTGACTGAGTGTTCCCTGGGCTCCTGCTAATCAGGTGCCCAGGGCCTGTGTTCCTTCCCTAAAACTGCATTGAAGCCTAAACCCAATTGGCATCTCTGGCCACATGTCAGCCCCTAGTAAATGGTACCACAGGTACCCAGGGCACTGTGACCAGAGAAGGCCTCTAAGGCGTGCAGCACTTATTGTGCCACCCATAGAGGTCCTGTACCCTGACACTCACACATTGCCTTTGCAGGCTGCGTGTCTTGGTGCAGAACAAAGTGAAGAGTTGACATGGCACACATCCCTGTGTACCATGCCCACAAACCACTGCCCTGGCATACATCAGTCACCCCTCTAGCTGGGTGCCCTTTGTCAGTGGTGAGGGTACAGGTGCATGAGCCCTGTACCCCTACAGTGCCCAAGTCCATTCCTGGGCACTGTAAGTGCAGTGCTGCCATTAAGAGTATATGGTGCTGGGAGTTTGTCATTACGAACTCCACAACACCATAATGGCTACACTGAAGACTGGAAAGTTTGATATCAAACTTCTCAGCACATTAAACCCACACTTATGCCAGTGTGGGATTTAATGTAAAATGCACAACAGAGGGCATCTTAGAGATGCCCCCTGAAACTCGACCAACTGCTAGTGACCTGACTGAGTGCCTGCTTAGGCTGCCACCAACAAACATGTTTCTGGACCCCTGGGTCAAGAGCCTGCTGCTCTCGGGGCCTGAAACAATGCAGATCCTGGGATGAGGTGCCAAGCCTCCTCCCCAGGATGGGCAGGGTCACAAGGGGAAGCTTCAAAGGCAAGCCGCCTTTGTGAGCCTCCCCAGACCATTTGCTGCTTCCAGCAACTGGTCCCCACTGGTTCTACCCCCACTTTGGGCGGGAGAACCGGCGGGAAAAAACAAGTGAGGGAAAGAGGTGTGCCCACCTCTGCCAACTCCACCCCTCAGGTGGGGGAGGCGAGGTGAAGCACAACTCTGAGTCCCCGCCATCTTGAGGATGGGGGGACCTATCCAACCAGGGACAGGCTCCTGCCCCCCTCCCACTGGAGGGTGGCACAATAGGGGGTGTACCCACCCCTGGGAAAGGACCCATTGGTCCCTGCCCTTACCTACCTGTAACGCCCCTAAATCTAGTATTTAGGGGGCACCCTGAACCTTGCTTCCTCAGATCCAGCCTGACAACAAGAAGAAAAGAAGAAGAAGGACGAAGAGCCGCGCAGAGCTAACAAGAGGACGACGCCCACTGACTTGGCCCCAGCCCTACAGGCCTGTCTCTCCTCGAACCTGCTCCTGCAAAATCCCGGTGTATCCTGCAGCCAGCAACCTCAAAAACCCCGGAGGACCTGCCTGCCTTCACTTCCAAGACTGCTTCTCCCGTGAACACCGGTCTTGTTCAAACTGCAGCTTCTGGCTCCAGCCGGATACCGCAAATCCAGCCCACTCTGCACCCGCCGAACCCGGCCCGAGCTCGAGTGGAAAAACACCACGAGGAGGTCACCCCGGTGATCCTGACCCGAGATCCGGCGACTCCTGACCTACCTCAAGCCTCCAGACGACGCCTGCAGCCTCAATTCAGAGGATCCCCTCTACCGCGACCAGAGCGGGTAAGACTTTCCGACGTCCCATGTCACCCCTGCACCCGACGCCCCACGGCCTTGTGTGCCCAAACCAACGGTGCCTAACCAACCCAAGACATCCCAACTTACCCCTCGAAGTGGTGGTCGCACCCAGAAGATCCTCGTCCCCGAGCCTGCAGTGTTTCTTCTAACCGGAGGTTCTCCATTGAAAACAACAGGGCACCCGACCTCAAAACAGCACCCTGCACCCGGCCGCCCTAGTACCGCTGAGGGTGCACCTTTGGTGCTAATTTGGTTCCCTATTTGCCCTGACCTAAACCCTAGGAGCTTTGCTCCCACAACCCAGTGGCCTGCTTGCCAGCAACCACCAACCGGGGGCCCCCTATTCTCCTTAGGATAACATTGGGCCTCAACACTCTGCACCCAGCCGCCCTAGTGGCGCTGAGGGTGAAACAAAAGTGCATCACAGACCCTGGGGGACCCCTGAGTCTAACCCCAGAACCTTAACTCCCACAGTCGATTACTTACCTACAAACCGATAACCTGTTTTTCCTCCATAGGATAACATTGACACTTTTTCTCCAAAAAGTTTCTACGTGTGGAGTTTTGAAATCTAAAAATATTCTTTAAAAATCGCACAAATAACCAAAACGTGTTTACTTACCTGTTTGCAGGAAATGTCCCAGTGCTGAATCTAGGTATCCAGCACTGAGTTAGAAAAGTAACGTGAAAAGTAACTTACCTGTAATTTACTGAAAAAGCCTATTCATTTCAATGTACTATATTTGCTAAGTGTTGCATACTACTGCTCCCCTGTAAATCAAACAAAGTACAATTTCTATTGCATTTTCAAACTGTTCGACATTCAGTAACTTATTACTGGAAAGTATTTTATGCTTACCTGTGCCAGGCTTGCTTGGTTCTAAAATAAAACAACAGTATATTTTTATACAAAAACAATTGGCCTAGAGTTCAGTTCTTGAGTGTGTGAATTCATTTGCTGACTGAGTGTGTACATCAAATGCTTAACACTGTCCTCTGATACTGCTTTACTGCTCGACCACTCTACCACAATTAGAGAGTAAGGTTCTATCTAACTTTAACCTCTGCCTACCTCTGGGGTCACTTGGACTCTATACACACTATACCTCATTTTGGTGTAGTATATACAGAGCCAGTTTCTTACATTGGTGGCAGCGGTGGGATATACAACTTTCATTTGTTGGACTACTTGGTTACCACCTGATCACACGACAGAACTCTTAAATTGCCTTTAGAATTCTGATTTTTTCAAATTGCCATTTTTAGCAAACTACTAAAAGTCTTGTTAGGGCCTTGCTTAAGTCCCTTTAGAATTTTAGAAAATAAAAAGTCACTGTAGTCAAGGGTAGAGGGGGTAGAACTGTTTTTGTTAGAATGTCTCAAAAACAGAACCCAGCTATTAGTGAAGATAATAATGACATACAGTACATGGTTGAGGAGCTTGACATCACCCCTTACCTTCACTTGTCTTTTAAGGAAGTAAGGTCCTTATGTAAACTTAAAAATTTACCAATGGGCCCTCACCCAACCAAACAAAAGCTCCAGGAGCTGTTGGCTGAGTATTCAAAGGCCGACCCCTCTGAAAATGGTGATGACCAGTCAGAGGGAGAAGGAGGTGAGGAGGCTGGAGATAGGTGCCCACCTCCACCACTTCCTAGGGAAGAAAGGAACCCTGTTCCCTTACTTCCAAGAGCTAACCTCTGGGGACCTAGAGGCCACACAGGTGGCTCAGGCTCTGGTGAGGACAGCCTCAATGAGGAGGACAGCCTTTTAGCAAGGCTGGCCAAAAGACTGGAGCTGGAGTCCAGACTCCTGGCTCTAGAGAAAGAAAGAAAGGAGATGGGTTTAGCACCCATCAATGGTGGCAGCAATATTAATAAGGATAAAGAGCAATATTATGATCCTAAAATCCCCAAAGGGATTGTCCCTAAATTTGAGGAGGGTAATGACATCACCAAATGGTTCACAGCTTTTGAGAGGGCTTGTGACATGAGAAAGGTGAAGAAACCTCTCTGGGGGGCACTCCTGTGGGAACTGTTCTCTGGTAACTGCAGAGACAGACTCCTGACCCTCTCTGGGCCAGATGCTGGGTCTTATGACCTCATGAAGAGAACTCTGATTGAGGGATTTGGACTCACAACTGAGGAGTGCAGAATTAGATTCAGGGGGGCTCCCAAAACCCAAAACCAGTCCTGCATTGATTTTGTAGACTACTCAGTAAAGACACTGGATGGTTGGTTGACTGGACACAATGTGCATGACTTTACTGGAATTTACAACTTGTTTATGAAGGAACATATTTTAAGTAATTGCACGAATGAAAAGTTACATCAGCATTTGGTAGACCTAGGTCTAATTTCTCCCCAAGAATTGGGAACGAAGGCAGACCACTGGGTCAAGACTAGGGTGACTAAGACAACCACTGGGGGTGACCAAAAGAAAGGGGTTACAAAACCTCCCCAGAGGAAAGGTGATGAGAATCCCCAAGATAAAAAGTCTGAGTCTTCTAAAGGGCCCCAAAAACCTGCACAGGGGGGTGGGTCCCAAAACACTCCCTATACTCCACAGCCCTATAGGGGGAAGAACTTAGATCCTGCAAAGGCCTGGTGTAACAACTGTAAGAAGTTGGGACACTTAACTGGAGACAAGGCTTGCCCTAGCAAGAAGGCCCCATGTCCTACAGCTACAGCTACTCCTGGTGTAGCCAATCTCCAGATGGGATCAACAGTGTGCCCAGAGCAAAGCAGGTTGCACACTGAAGCAGTTCTAGTTTCAGAGGGGGAAGTTGAGTTTGCCATTGTAGCTGTGTGGCCACCCAACTTAAAGAAATACTTACAATACCCTTGGATTAAGACGGAGGTCCTCATCCTCGGCTCCACCCCCTCGGCCTGGGACGACTCCTGGTGGCCGACCGCACTGGGAACAGCTCCAACACCCACCGACCACGCACGCAACCTAGGAGTCATCCTCGACTCCACCCTCTCCATGACTAAGCAGGTCAACGCCGTCTCTTCCTCCTGCTTCAACACCCTCCGCATGCTCCGCAAGATCTACAAGTGGATCCCCACCGAAACGAGAAGAACGGTCACCCAGGCCCTCGTCAGCAGCAGGCTGGACTACGGAAACGCCCTCTATGCTGGAGCCTCGGCCAAACTCCTGAAGCGGCTGCAACGCATCCAGAACGCCTCTGCATGCCTGATCCTCGACATCCCTCGCCGCAGCCACATCACCCCTCACTTGAGAGACCTGCACTGGCTCCCCGTCAACAAGAGGATAACCTTTAAGCTCCTCACCCACGCACACAAGGCTCTCCACAACACCGGACCTATGTACCTCAACAGACGACTCAGCCTCTACACCCCCGCCCGCCAGCTTCGCTCCGCCGACCTCGCCACAATCCCCCGCATCCAAAGAGCGACCTCCGGTGGCAGATCCTTCTCCCACCTCGCCGCCAAAACCTGGAACACCCTCCCCATCTACCTACGGCAGACCCAAGACCTGCTGACCTTCAGAAGACTCCTCAAGACCTGGCTCTTCGAGCAGTAGCAGCACCCTCCACCCTCCAAGCGCCTTGAGACCCTCACAGGTATGTAGTGCGCTCTACAAATGCTATGATTGATTGATTGATTGATTGATTAATGGAACTAGGATAGAGGCTCTGAGGGATACAGGTGCCAGTGTCACTACGGTGAGAGACACACTGGTTTCCCCGGAGCAATATTTGATTGGGCGTACTTACCCAGTCACCAGTGCTGACAGTGTTACCACTAACCATGCAATGGCTATGGTGACATTAGACTGGGGGCGGGGGGGTTACTGGCCTGAAACAGGTAGTGGTCTCTCCAAAGCTACCAGCTGCATGTCTGCTTGGCAATGACCTGGAAACCTCAGCCTGGGCTGAGGTCGAACTAAAAACCCATGCAGCAATGCTGGATATCCCTGAATTAGTGTGTGTAAAAACAAGAGCACAGAGCAAAAGGCAGGGTGAAAAAGTGTTGGAGCCTGAAAGTATGGCCCAACCTACCAAGAGAAAAGGCAAGAAGACTAGGGAACCAGCTTCTGTTCAGCAAAAGGATCAGGACCCCTCTCCTCAGGGAGAGGACTTGGATACCCCAGAGGGAACTGAGCCTATGGAGCTTGACCCTTACCAGGTTGAACTCTTGGGCCCAGGGGGACCCTCTAGGGAAGAGCTGTGCCAGGGGCAGCAAGACTGTCCCACTCTTGAAAGCCTGAGGCAGCAAGCTGTTTCAGAAGCAAAGGGAGATGTCAGTGGTACCCACAGAGTTTATTGGGAAGAGGGATTACTGTACACTGAGGCAAGAGACCACAATCCTGGAGCCACCAGGAGAGTGGTAGTGCCACAGAAGTACAGGGAGTTCCTCCTAACTTTAGCTCATGACATCCCCTAGCTGGACATCTTGGCCAAACCAAGACTTGGGAAAGGCTAGTTAGCCACTTTACTGGCCCCAGATGCACCAAAAGGTGAAGGAGTTTGTCAGCTCCTGTGTTACCTGTCAAGCCAGTGGCAAGACAGGTGGCCACCCAAAGGCCCCCTGATACCACTGCCTGTGGTGGGGGTTCCCTTTGAAAGGGTAGGTGTGGACATAGTGGGTCCACTTGAACCTCCCACAGCCTCAGGGAACAAATTCATACTAGTGGTAGTGAATCATGCCACTAGGTACCCTGAAGCATTTCCACTTAGGACTACTACAGTTCCTGAAGTAGCCAAGGCCCTCATTGGTGTCTTCAAAACTTACAAAGGTAATAATCCCTCTAGACCTAAATTTCTTTCATTAATGGCTTCTCAAAGCTCAAAAATAGGCATAAAGAACATTATTCTCCACACAAGACAATTGGTCATTTTTACAAATTTTATTTCATTTTTCTTTTTTACTTATTTATCTGATATTTCTCATTATAAAAAAATACATGACTCTTTACAATTAATATCACCATTTTTTACAAAAATATGACTGTTTTCATGATTCAAATAATACAATACATATAACACAATTGATTTCAACACCTATGAGTTCACAACTAACTAAAAATATGATTCAACACACCTCACACACAGTCACACCTCTCTCTACTCTACAACACATCACTTCACACAATACACTCATACTCTACACCCCAGAACAACACTGCATGCACAGATGGAGAAATCCGGGTGAAAAAATCAACCCTCGATTGCTGTGCTGATAACTGGGATGTCTCACTCTAACTAGTCGACGTACGTTTCAATGGAATGATTTAATTACTAAACCATCTTCTTCAGGACCTGTTATTTTATGATTTATAACGGGTGGAAGGAGGGGAACAGATCTGTAACGATAACGTGGAGAATATTTAGATTTTAATTATTTTCACTTATGCAAAAAGCCCAAAGAGATATCTTACATTTCTCCTAATATATACATATAAAACAAGCGAATGTGCCACTACTAAGCATTTTCAAAAAGGATATCACCCATTGTGTGAGGTTAGTGGTATTCATTCTCAACCCAACATGTGAAAAAGATTTAGACATCTTGGAAGAAAAAGAGACAAAATCATGGGCATCATTACATGATAGTAGTTCTATGCAAGATGGACATTGGTCACGATTATTGTTGGAGATGTGAAAAGAGCAGTGTATAAAAAGAATTTTTGTCAAAGACAAAGTGAAACGGAAAGGAAGAATTGTATTTAGTTATACATTCATTGAGTAGTCTCCCTTCCTTAATTAAAAGCATGCTCCTAGCAATCTATGATGAAACATATTGCTAATTACCTGTAAATACTAAAAATGAAGGTTTCTAAAAACACTCTGGTACCCTGGGCAGGCAGTCAATTATGTCTGTGCCTCTGCAGGCCCTGGTTTCACGAAATAGAATCTTTCAATTATCTACAGGTTGATATAAAACGAGAAAACATGTCTATCAATTATCTCATGGTGATAGAATTAATAAATTTGAAACCCTTATATTATCATCTGATGGTATAAATCATTACCTTTTATTCACGGTCTCCTGATATATATCTGGGGTCCTAATAGAATTGACACTCGCCGTTTAGTTTGTAGTCATTCGATATCTCAGCAGAATGCAATAGGCGTTCTCTCCTGAACAGTCTCTATGCTTGAGGAGAAGAACGCAATAATGAGGATAACCTTATGTTTTCCTTTTATGGGTTGACTCTAAAAACAATATCTACCTATGCGGTATGCAGCATAGAATTACAGAGTAGCATACCTCCAAATATTCTGGTCCTTGTCAGGGTTATTGTGCTAGCTGTCCTCCTAAAACTTGCCACCGCTGCTTACCTTATCGTTCTCTGTTGTCTCGCCAAGACGCTATGAATGTTCACTCATTTGTAGCCTCTATATTAGGGGAAAGAGCGCAATAATTAGGGTAGCATTATCCACATATTTTTACTATTTGTTGACAGTGGGATAATACGCCTCTATCTGACGAGCAACATAGGGAGCTAAAATGTAAGGCTGCATACCTCTGATTTGTCCTTCTCCGAAAAAAGTTGCCTCATTATTTATGCAGTGACATGATATTTTTTATGGCTCCCAGAGTCTAGCCTCTTTATATGTATCTTATTCCTTTGAGCAGGACACAGTGCGTGCTGGAAAAAAAAAAAAAAAAAAAAAAAAGTTGTTCCAGCTGCCCCTGAGGCACTATTGTGAGTACAATGGTCTCCTTTGTATATGTCGGTATCTATTTATCAATGTCGACTCTGTTGTCTCTATATAGCCCATATTGCACTGTCTTGATCTCATAGTTATCATCCCCAATTGCAGTAACTGCTCGGTGATAAAAACAATGCACGGGGTACTCGAGTTTTGCACAGGCTATTCCTAGTGTAGTGCTGCCATATTTAGGATAAGCCACAGTCCCATATCACGGCCCGTTAGCTGAGCAACCCGCATTTAAAAACATTGAAAGTTGCGAGTTTATCTACGAAATTTACCTCTGCTTGGCGATCCCTTACAGCGGTTCCTACTTCTTCGGGCATGCATCAGCGGGATATTTCAACCCGCTTCTGATTTATACCCCATATGAAGCCATTAGTCGGCTCACAGTTGAACCTGGCCGCCAATTGCAATGACATCATTTCCGGTTAGGCCGGAACTAATCATGGAAAGCAATTCTGGGTTTGCTAATAAAGGCGCCATATTGGAACGATGTTATATCTGGCGATCACTACCATCATTGATGGGTTCAAGCGGACCTCATCATGATAAAAGGTACTGTGTCTATTTAGGAAAAAGCTCCCAGTTATGCTAGAATTTTATGTATAAGTCCATATTTTGAGTGTCATGATATTTCTATCTAGTTGTTGAATTTTACGCGAACCAAAGGGAACTAATGCCATACGAGGCTAGTGTGCAGTATGTGTCTATGCAAGATGCAATGTCTCAAATGGGGACAGCGGCGGCTCTGAGCTACTTACATTAATGTCATTGTGCCTGAATCGATGGATATACAAGGCATTTACTATGATTGTTAGTTGGACCTAACCTAGAGTTCTAAAATTGTTAGGTATGTTGCCAATTGTTAATGTCTCTAATCTAGAGGCTATCGGAGTCAAAGTACTAATATACATATATATATGTGTGTTGGTACTTGGATATCAAAGGAATTCAAAGACATCCATATATTTTATCTATTATAAGTATCTGGGACGGCTTGAACGAAGAGATAATCTGGCAGACAACCTAACGGCTTGGGTATGATGAACTATATAGATCACATACTGAGAGTAAGGAGACCAAGGTATTATCATGAGGGGTCCGTACAGATACTTATAATAGATAAAATATATGGATGTCTTTGAATTCCTTTGATATCCAAGTACCAACACACATATATATATGTATATTAGTACTTTGACTCCGATAGCCTCTAGATTAGAGACATTAACAATTGGCAACATACCTAACAATTTTAGAACTCTAGGTTAGGTCCAACTAACAATCATAGTAAATGCCTTGTATATCCATCGATTCAGGCACGATGACATTAATGTAAGTAGCTCAGGGCCGCTCGCTGTCCCCATTTGAGACATTGCATCTTGCATAGACACATACTGCACACTAGCCTCGTATGGCATTAGTTCCCTTTGGTTCGCGTTAAAAATTCAACAACTAGATAGAAATATCATGACACTCAAAATATGGACTTATACATAAAATTCTAGCATAACTGGGAGCTTTTTCCTAAATAGACACAGTACCTTTTATCATGATGAGGTCCGCTTGAACCCATCAATGATGGTAGTGATCGCCAGATATAACATCGTTCCAATATGGCGCCTTTATTAGCAAACCCAGAATTGCTTTCCATGATTAGTTCCGGCCTAACCGGAAATGATGTCATTGCAATTGGCGGCCAGGTTCAACTGTGAGCCGACTAATGGCTTCATATGGGGTATAAATCAGAAGCGGGTTGGAAATATCCCGCTGATGCATGCCCGAAGAAGTAGGAACCGCTGTAAGGGATCGCCAAACGAGAGGTAAATTTCGTAGATAAACTCGCAACTTTCAATGTTTTTAAATGCGGGTTGCTCGCTAACGGGCCGTGATATGGGACTGTGGCTTATCCTAAATATGGCAGCACTACACTAGGAATAGCCTGTGCAAAACTCGAGTACCCCGTGCATTGTTTTTATCACCGAGCAGTTACTGCAATTGGGGATGATAACTATGAGATCAAGACAGCGCAATATGGGCTATATAGAGACAACAGGGTCGACATTGATAAATAGATACCGACATATACAAAGGAGACCATTGTACTCACAATAGTGCCTCAGGGGCAGCTGGAACTTTTTATTTTATTTTGTATTTATTTTTTTATTTTTCAGCACGCACTGTGTCCTGCTCAAAGGAATAAGATACATATAAAGAGGCTAGACTCTGGGAGCCATAAAAATATCATGTCGCTGCATAAATAATGAGGCAACTTTTTTCGGAGAAGGACAAATCAGAGGTATGCAGCCTTACATTTTAGCTCCCTATGTTGCTCGTCAGATAGGGGCGTATTATCCCAGTGTCAACAAATAGTAAAAATATGTGGATAATGCTACCCTAATTATTGCGCTCTTTCCCCTAATATAGAGGCTACAAATGAGTGAACATTCATAGCGTCTTGGCGAGACAACAGAGAACGATAAGGGTAAACGGCGGTGGCAAGTTTTAGGAGGACAGCTAGCACAATAACCCCTGACAAGGACCAGAATATTTGGAGGTATGCCACTCTGTAATTCTATGCTGCATACCGCATAGGTAGATATTGTTTTTAGAGTCAACCCATAAAAGGAAAAACATAAGGTTATCCTCATTATTGCGTTCTTCTCCTCAAGCATAGAGACTGTTCAGGAGAGAACGCCTATTGCATTCTGCTGAGATATCGAATGACTACAAACTAAACGGCGGTGTCAATTTCTATTAGGACCCCAGATATATATCAGGAGACCGTGAATAAAAGGTAATGATTTATACCATCAGATGATAATATAAGGGTTTCAAATTTATTAATTCTATCACCATGAGATAATTGATAGACATGTTTTCTCGTTTTATATCAACCTGTAGATAATTGAAAGATTCTATTTCGTGAAACCAGGGCCTGCAGAGGCACAGACATAATTGACTGCCTGCCCAGGGTACCAGAGTGTTTTTAGAAACCTTCATTTTTAGTATTTACAGGTAATTAGCAATATGTTTCATCATAGATTGCTAGGAGCATGCTTTTAATTAAGGAAAGGGAGACTACTCAATGAATGTATAACTAAATACAATTCTTCCTTTCCGTTTCACTTTGTCTTTGACAAAAATTCTTTTTATACACTGCTCTTTTCACATCTCCAACAATAATCGTGACCAATGTCCATCTTGCATAGAACTACTATCATGTAATGATGCCCATGATTTTGTCTCTTTTTTCTTCCAAGATGTCTAAATCTTTTTTCACATGTTGGGTTGAGAATGAATACCACTAACCTCACACAATGGGTGATATCCTTTTTGAAAATGCTTAGTAGTGGCACATTCGCTTGTTTTATATGTATATATTAGGAGAAATGTAAGATATCTCTTTGGGCTTTTTGCATAAGTGAAAATAATTAAAATCTAAATATTCTCCACGTTATCGTTACAGATCTGTTCCCCCTCCTTCCACCCGTTATAAATCATAAAATAACAGGTCCTGAAGAAGATGGTTTAGTAATTAAATCATTCCATTGAAACGTACGTCGACCAGTTAGAGTGAGACATCCCAGTTATCAACACAGCAATCGAGGGTTGATTTTTTCACCCGGATTTCTCCATCTGTGCATGCAGTGTTGTTCTGGGGTGTAGAGTATGAGTGTATTGTGTGTAAGTGATGTGGTTGTAGAGTAGAGAGAGGTGTGACTGTGTGTGGGGGTGTGTTGAATCATATTTTTAGTTAGTTGTGAACTCATAGGTGTTGAAATCAATTGTGTTATATGTATTGTATTATTTGAATCATGAAAACAGTCATATTTTTGTAAAAAATGGTGATATTAATTGTAAAGAGTCATGTATTTTTTTATAATGAGAAATATCAGATAAATAAGTAAAAAGACAAAAATGAAATAAAATTTGTAAAAATGACCAATTGTCTTGTGTGGAGAATAATGTTCTTTATGCCCTATTTTTGAGCTTTGAGAAGCCATTAATGAAAGAAATTTAGGTCTAGAGGGATTATTACCTTTGTAAGTTTTGATTATATTTCCCCCTGTTCCCTGACCTGCTAAATAATCTCTCCTTAGGGGGGTGCCTTGCTAACCCTCATTGGTGTCTTCACCAGGGTAGGGTTTCCTAAGGAGGTGGTTTCAGACAGAGGTTCTAACTTCATGTCTGCTTACCTGAAACACATGTGGAAAGAGTGTGGAGTGCAGTACAAGTTTACTACACCCTATCACCCACAAACCAATGGCCTTGTTGAGAGATTTAACAAGTCATTGAAAGGCATGATTATGGGGCTCCCTGACAAACTCAAAAGGAGATGGGATGTCCTCTTACCATGTCTGCTTTTCGCTTACAGAGAAGTGCCACAGAAGGGAGTAGGTTTTTCCCCCTTTGAACTTCTGTTTGGCCATCCTGTGAGGGGACCACTCTGTCTTGTAAAAGAGGGTTGGGAGAAGCCTCTCCAAGAACCCAAACAAGATATTGTGGACTAT
This sequence comes from Calotriton arnoldi, assembly GCA_963921515.1. NCBI lineage: Eukaryota > Metazoa > Chordata > Amphibia > Caudata > Salamandridae > Calotriton > Calotriton arnoldi. The sequence continues at coordinate 1,516,052 of CAWUFW010004013.1, read as the reverse complement.
GTGCTTGGCCTAGGGTCCAGAATGGCTGAGTACATGGAAAAGGCATCCCAAAATCTTGAGGCAAGCCAGGAGCTTCAGAAGCACTGGTATGACCAAAAAGCTGCACTGGTTGAATTTCAACCTGGGCAACAGGTGTGGGTTTTGGAGCCAGTGGCACCAAGGGTACTCCAGGACAGATGGAGTGGCCCTTATCCTATCCTAGAGAAAAAGAGTGAGGTCACCTACTTAGTTGACCTGGGCACAAGCAGGACACCCAAAAGGGTTATCCATGTGAACCGCCTAAAGCTCTACAATGACAGGGCTGACATCACCATGCTGATGGTGACTGATGAGGAGCAGGAAGCAGAGAGTGAACCTCTCCCTGACCTCCTCTCATACAGCGCAAAAGATGGGTCAGTGGATGGAGTGGTCTTTTCAGACACCCTCTCTGCCCAACAGCAGACTGACTGCAAGCAAGTCTTGCAGCAGTATGCTAAGCTCTTTTCCTTGTCCTCTGGTCTGACAAATTGGTGTACCCATGATGTGGATACTGGTGACAGTGCACCTGTCAAAAACTAAATCTATCGACAGTCAAACCAAGTCAAGGAAAGCATCAGAGCTGAGGTCAGCAAGATGCTGGAGATAGGGGTTATTGAACCCTCTGAGAGCCCCTGGGCTAGCCCAGTGGTTATGGTCCCCAAACCTCACCCACAGGGTGGAAAGAGAGAAATGAGGTTTGGTGTGGATTACAGAGGGCTCAACTCTGTCACCAAGACAGATGCTCACCCTATCCCAAGAGCAGATGAGTTGATAGATAAGTTGGGTGCAGCCAAATTCTTAAGTACCTTTGACTAACTGCAGGGTACTGGCAGATTGGCATGGCCCCAGGAGCAAAAGAGAAAACAGCATTCTCCACACCTGATGGGCACTATCAGTTCACTGTTATGCCCTTTGGTTTAAAGAATGCCCCTGCCACCTTCCAGAGGATGGTGAATCAAGTCCTTGCTGGGTTGGAGTCCTTAAGTGCAGCTTATCTTGATGATATTGCTGTCTTTAGTTCCACCTGGCAGGATCACCTGATCCACCTTGGGAAGGTTTTAAAATCCATGCGAACTGCAGGCCTAACTATCAAGGCATCCAAATGCCAGATAGGGCAGAGTACTGTGGTGTACTTGGGCCACCTTGTTGGTTGAGGCCAGGTACAGCCCTTACAGCCCAAGATCCAGGCCATCCTGGACTGGGCAGCTCCAACCACCCCGACCCAAGTCAGGGCATTCCTTGGCTTGACTGGGTACTACAGGAGGTATGTGAATGGATATGGGTCCATTGTGACTCCCCTCACAGAACTCACCTCCAAGAAAATGCCCAAGAAGGTAAACTGGACAGTTAGTTGCCAAAAGGCTTTTGACACCCTGAAAGAAGCAATGTGCTCAGCACCAATTCTGAAGGCTCCAGATTATGCCAACCAGTTCATAGTGCAGACTGATGCCTCTGAGCTAGGGATAGGAGCGGTCCTATCCCAGACCAATGATGAAGGCCAAGACCAACCTGTTGCTTTTATAAGCAGAAGGCTTCTCCCCAGGGAGCAGCGTTGGAGTGCCATTGAGAGGGAGGCCTTTGCTGTGGTTTGGTCCCTGAAGAAGTTGAGACCATACCTGTTTGGTACTCACTTCCTAGTTCAAACTGATCACAGACCTCTCAGATGGCTAATGCAAATGAAAGGGGAAAATCCTAAACTATTGAGGTGGTCCATCTCCCTACAGGGAATGGACTTTGAAGTGGAACACAGACCTGGGACTGCCCATGCCAATGCAGATGGACTTTCCAGGTTCTTCCACTTAGACAATGAAGACTCTCTAGGGAAAGGTTAGTCTCATCATCTTTCGTTTGGGGGGGGTTGAGTGAGAAAGTGCCCTCTTTCTTGCATGGTATGCCCCCACTTTTTGCTGAATTGCTGATGTTCTTTGACTGAGTGTGCCCTGGGCTCCTGCTAATCAGGTGCCCAGGGCCTGTGTTCCTTCCCTAAAACTGCATTGAAGCCTAAGTGCAGTGCTGCCATTAAGAGTATATGGTGCTGGGAGTTTCTCATTACGAACTCCACAACACCATAATGGCTACACTGAAGACTGGGAAGTTTGGTATCAAACTTCTCAGCACATTAAACCCACACTGATGCCAGTGTGGGATTTAATGTAAAATGCACAACAGAGGGCATCTTAGAGATGCCCCCTGAAACTCGACCAACTTCTAGTGACCTGACTGAGTGCCTGCTTAGGCTGCCACCAACAGACATGTTTCTGGACCCCTGGGTCGAGATCCTGCTGCTCTCGGGGGCCTGAAACAATGCACATCCTGGGATGTGGTGCCAAGCCTCCTCCCTCAGGATGGGCAGGGTCACAAGGGGGAAGCTTCAAAGGCATGCCGCCTTTGTGAACCTCCCCAGACCATTTGCTGCTTCCAGCAACTTGTCCCCACTGGTTCTACCCCCCACTTTGGGTGGGAGAACTGTCGGGAAAAACAAGTGAGGGAAAGAGGTGTGTCCACCTCTGCCAACTCCACCCCTCAGGTGGGGAAGGCGAGGTGAAGAACAACTCTGAGTCCCCGCCATCTTGAGGATGGGGGGACCTATCCAACCAGGGACAGGCTCCTGCCCCCCTCCCACTGGAGGGTGGCATGATAGGGGGTGTACCCACCCATGGGAAGGGAACCATTGGTCCCTGCCCTTACCTACCTGTAACGCCCCTAAATCTAGTATTTAGGGGGCACCCTGAACCTTGCTTCCTCAGATCCAGCCTGACAACAAGAAGAAAAGAAGAAGGACGAAGAGCCGTGCAGAGCTAACAAGAGGACGACGCCCACTGACTTGGCCCCAGCCCTACAGGCCTGTCTCCCCTCGAACCTGCTCCTGCAAAATCCCGGTGTGTCCTGCAGCCAGCAACCTCAAAAACCATGGAGGACCTGTCTGCCTTCACTTTCAAGACTGCTTCTCCCGTGAACACCGGACTTGTTCAAACTGCATCTTCTGGCTCCAGCCGGATACCGCGAATCCAGCCCACTCTGCACCTGCCGAACCCGGCCCGAGCTCGAGTGGAAAAACACCACGAGGAGGTCACCCCGGCGATCCTGACCCGAGATCCGGCGACTCCTGACCTACCTCAAGCCTCCAGACGACGCCTGCAGCCTCAATCCAGAGGATCCCCTCTACTGCAACCAGAGCGGAAAAGACTTTCCGACGTCCCAAGGCACCCCTGCACCCGACGCCCCATGGCCTTGTGTGCCCAAACCAATGGTGCCTAACCAACCCAAGACATCCCAACTTACCCCTCGAAGTGGTGGTCGCACCAAGAAGATCCTCGTCCCCGAGCCTGTAGTGTTTCTTATAACCGGAGGTTCTCCTATGAAAATAACAGGGCACCCGACCTCAAAACAGCACCCTGCACCCGGCCGCCCTAGTGCCGGTGAGGGTGCACGTTTGGTGCTAATTTGGTTCCCTATTTGCCCTGACCTAAACCCTAGGAGCTTTGCTCCCACAACCCAGTGGCCTGCTTGCCAGCAGCCACCAACCGGAGGCCCCCTATCCTCCATAGGATAACATTGGGCCTCAACACTCTGCACCCGGCCGCCCTAGTGCCGCTGAGGGTGAAACAAAAGTGCATCACAGACCCTGGGGGACCCCTGAGTCTAACCCCAGAACCTTAACTCCCACAGTCGATTACTTACCTACAAACCGATAACCTGTTTTTCCTCCATAGGATAACATTGACACTTTTTCTCCAAAAAGTTTCTACGTGTGGAGTTTTGAAATCTAAAAATATTCTTTAAAAATCGCACAAATAACCAAAACGTGTTTACTTACCTGTTTGCAGGAAATGTCCCAGTGCTGAATCTAGGTATCCAGCACTGAGTTAGAAAAGTAACGTGAAAAGTAACTTACCTGCAATTTACTGGAAAAGCCTATTCATTTCAATGTACTGCTCCAAAAAGTTTCTAAGTGTGGAGTTTTGACATCAGAAAATATTCTTTAAAAATCGCACGAATAACCAAAACGTATTTACTTACCTGTTTGCAGGAAATGTCCCAGTGCTGAATCTAGGTATCCAGCACTGAGTTAGAACAGTAACGTAAAAAGTAACTTACCTGTAATTTACTCAAAAAGCCTATTCATTTCAATGTACTATATTTGCTAAGTGTTGCATACTACTGCTCCCCTGTAAATCAAACAAAGTACAATTTCTATTGCATTTTCAAACTGTTCGACATTCAGTAACTTATTACTGGAAAGTATTTTATGCTTACCTGTGCCAGGCTTGCTTGGTTCTAAAATAAAACAACAGTATATTTTTATACAAAAACAATTGGCCTAGAGTTCAGTTCTTGAGTGTGTGAATTCATTTGCTGACTGAGTGTGTACATCAAATGCTTAACACTGTCCTCTGATACTGCTTTACTGCTCGACCACTCTACCACAATTAGAGAGTAAGGTTCTATCTAACTTTAACCTCTGCCTACCTCTGGGGTCACTTGGACTCTATACACACTATACCTCATTTTGGTGTAGTATATATAGAGCCAGTTTCTTACATTGGTGGCAGCGGTGGGATATACAACTTTCATTTGTTGGACTACTTGGTTACCACCTGATCACACAACAGAACTCTTAAATTGCCTTTAGAGTTCAGATTTTTTTCAAATTGCCATTTTTACCAAACTACTAAAAGTCTTGTTAGGGCCTTGCTTAAGTCCCTTTAGAATTTTAGAAAATAAAAAGTCACTGTAGTCAAGGGTAGAGGGGGTAGAACTGTTTTTGTTAGAATGTCTCAAAAACAGAACCCAGCTATTAGTGAAGATAATAATGACATACAAGACATGGTTGAGGAGCTTGACATCACCCCTTACCTTCACTTGTCTTTTAAGGAAGTAAGGTCCTTATGTAAACTTAAAAATGTACCAATGGGCCCTCACCCAACCAAACAAAAGCTCCAGGAGCTGTTGGCTGAGTATTCAAAGGCCCACCCCTCTGAAAATGGTGATGACCAGTCAGAGGGAGAAGGAGGTGAGGAGGATGGAGATAGGTGCCCACCTCCACCACTTCCTAGGGAAGAAAGGAACCCTGTTCCCTTACTTCTAAGAGCTAACCTCTGGGGACCTAGAGGCCACACAGGTGGCTCAGGCTCTGGTGAGGACATTGAGGACAGCCTCAATGAGGAGGACAGCCTTTTAGCAAGGCTGGCCAAAAGACTGGATCTGGAGTCCAGACTCATGGCTCTAGAGAAAGAAAGAAAGGAGATGGGTTTAGCACCCATCAATGGTGGCAGCAATATTAATAAGGATAAAGAGCAATATTATGATCCTAAAATCCCCAAAGGCATTGTCCCTAAATTTGAGGCGGGTAATGACATCACCAAATGGTTCACAGCTTTTGAGAGGGCTTGTGACATGAGAAAGGTGAAGAAACCTCTCTGGGGGGCACTCCTGTGGGAACTGTTCTCTGGTAACTGCAGAGACAGATTCCTGACCCTCTCTGGGCCAGATGCTGGGTCTTATGACCTCATGAAGAGAACTCTGATTGAGGGATTTGGACTCACAACTGAGGAGCACAGAATTAGATTCAGGGGGGCTCACAAAACCCAAAACCAGTCCTGGGTTGATTTTGTAGACTACTCAGTAAAGACACTGGATGGTTGGTTGACTGGACACAATGCGGCTGAGGACAGACGGTGGCAGAGTCTGTTTCGGGGCCGTTGATGGTGGTACGATTTATTTGGTGTCCTGCTATCTTCGCTGCTGTTACATCCTGTGCCTTTTAAAACTGATTTTTTAAACTCTATCTTATGCTTTTAACCTAATTCCTGCGCATTTTAAATTGGCATTTTTCTTTTATTACCTGTACGTGGGAGTGGGTAGGGGTCACTGGTGCTCAGTTTTTCTGGCCTCCCGCCCCGGTCCGACGCGGTAAATAGTATCGTTGTGCGGAGGGCGGGGAGGTAGAGCCCGGTACTTCTATTTCCGCTTCCGCTGGGATCGCGGTCAGCGGTCTAGCTGAGGGGGAAGGCTAAGCTATTTAGAGCGCATGCCAGAGCGGACGCGCAGCGGACGCGTGCAGCGGGCGCGCCGCTGGCGCGCCAAGGCGCGCCTAAGGCAAGCCCGTCTGCGCCCGTCCGCGCCCGGTCGGGGCTTGGGGCTAGTACCCCTGCCCGAATTAGCCCAGCATGCTGTTACACTGTCAAACAGCTTTATGAATGCCGTCCCCGGTTAAAGAGATGTGTAGGCATAGTATAATAGCAGGGAACACACATCATAACTGTTGTCACTGCCCTTTCACGCTGGAGTCAACCCTTAAAGAAAAAAGAACTATAGGTCAGAAGGTTAGCCTCTGTCTGATCAACTGCAGATCTCTGAGGAGACATAAACAGGAAATTTATGATCTCCTGGTTGATGATCAGATAGATGTGCTATTTCTTACTGAAACGTGGCTAAATATGGACTCCACGCCTGAAATTCTCGAGGCAGTCCCTAATGGTTTTGGAATAGTCAGAATTGATCGGCCAACCAATAGGGGAGGAGGGATTGCTATAATTTATAAGCTAGCTATCCAATGTACTCTTGAGTCAGTAGACATTGTGGATAGCGAAGCTGGATTTTTTCGATTATGGTTTCCCGAATTATGTTATTAAAGGGTTTTTAATTTATAGACCCCCGGCCCTTTCATGCAGTTTACTTCTAGCATCATGGAACAACTGATGCAGCCTGCTCTGCGTTATGAGAAACTCCTGGTGTTAGGGGATTTGAATCTTCATTTGGATGAGTTGGCAAATACTGGGGTACAAGAATTCCGCCAGGAAATGGCAGCTCTTCAACTTACTCTTAAGTCGGTGCACCCCACCCATCAACTGGGCCACCTACTGGACCCAATCTTTGCTAATTGGGAGGCCTTAGATATTGGGCTCCCGGTTCCGGTCCCCTGGTCGGATCATTTTTGGATATCTTTTTCTGCCTGGATGCTTCATTCCTACTCTCAGGAGATACTGGGTAGTAGGAAGAAGTTGAGGAAGTGGGCTGGGTTTTCTCAAGAGAAGTTTAACTCGGCCCTTCAAAAGGGTGGGCCACCTGGAGGCTTAAATATCGACTTAGCCTGTGAAGCCCTGGATAAACGTATCACGGAGGCATTAGACAGCAACGCTCCGTGGTCCTTGAGAGCATCTGGGAGACGATGTAAAGCTGCACCCTGGTTTGGCAGTGAGCTTAGATTAGCTAAATCTGCCTGTAAACACCTAGAGAGAGTTTGGAGGAGAGATTTCTCGGTTCTTAGGAGAGGGGAATATAGAGCTAACCTGAAGATTTATCACTCTCTTATAAGGAAGACTCGGGCTGCTTACTACAGTGAGAGGATTGAAATAGCTGAGAACTCCTCTAAGGAACTTTATACGATTTTTAAGGAGTTCTCGTCTCTCGCTAGAACTTCAGCCTCGACCAACAACTCTTTGGACTCTTGCAATAGGGTGGCTGATTTCTTTGCAGAGAAAGTAGAGAAGATCTACTCAACCTTCCCTGGTGCAGCACGTAATGGGTGCCAGGAGGATGAGGGGATGATTGACTTAGGGGAGGCAGAATGTCTTCGTAAATTTGTGGTCCCCCCTTGTGACGTGCTCACTGGGGTAGCCTCTAGCATTAAGTCTGGATCTCCTAGAGACCCCGCGCCCCCTAAGGTGCTAAAGGGGAGTCTTGAAATCTTGGAGCCATATATCAGGCACCTTCTCGAGCTCTCCTTTACCACTGGAACGGTCCCAACTAGATGGAAAGAGGCGATCGTCCTGCCTTTAAAAAGAAGATTGATGTTAGTTCTAGCCAATTGGAGAACCTACGTCCGATCTCCCTGCTGCCTTACTTTGCTAAGGTTGCTGAGAAGGTAGTTAATACACAGCTGACTGCTCATATTAGCAAACATAGCTTGCTTCACCCCTCGCAATCGGGGTTCCGGACATCATATTCCACCGAATCGGCGCTGCTGCTCTCCACTGAAATTATCCGCAAATTTGTGGATGCAGGACAAACAGTGGCGTTAGTCCTACTCGACCTCAGCGCCGCATTTGATACGGTGGCTCATCCTACCTTACTTCAACGCTTGAGGAAAGGAGGTTTGGTGGACCGAGCCATTGAATGGCTTGAGTCCTTCCTGCACGAGCGCAGTTTCCAGGTGTCGCAGGAACCTCATTATTCAAAAAGTATTAAGCTAAACCAAGGGGTCCCTCAGGGTTCTATTTTAAGCCCCACCCTTTTTAATCTCTACATTGCCCCTCTGGCAGAGATTATTGAAAAATTTGGGATTAGTGTTGTGTCCTACGCTGACGACACACAGTTGGTGGTGTCCCTAACACAGGAGCCTGAGAAAGCTGCCATCAATTTCTCGACTTGCCTTCAAGAACTGGCAGTTTGGATGGCGGACAACTGCCTTAAACTTAATGGCAGCAAAACTGAGGTTCTTGTGTTGGGTAGAGCCCCCACTGTTTGGTCTTCAGCGTGGTGGCCACAGACACTGGGTCCTACCCCGCCCCCATGTGATCAGGTGAAGAATCTTGGGGTATGGCTGGACTCCAAGCTCTCTTTCGATAATCATATAAGGCGTGTGGCGGGGAAATGTTTTGGGGTTATGAGAGGTCTTTGGAAGACCTTAGATGTATTGCCAGTTGCAGCAAGGAAACCTATGGTCCATGCCCTGGTGACGTCACGCTTGGATTATGGGAATGTCCTGTATCTGGGAGCCAGTTCCAAGTGTGTGCAAAGACTCCAGCGCATTCAGAATGCTGCGGCTCGTCTTGTTTTAATGTTACCGAGGAGAGCCTCCTCCAATAAGGCCCTTGTTTCCCTTCACTGGCTTCCGGTAAGGGAACGCATCCTGTTTAAGGCTATGTGTGTGAGCCATCGTATCTTGCAGAGAAAGGGTCCCACCTACCTGCATGATTTCCTTACTCCATACTCTCCTTCCCGTCAGTTGAGATCTAGCGGGACAGGGCAGGTCTGTATTCCTAGCGTCAGAAGAGCGAGGATGGGTTGCCGCTCTTTCCGTTTCCTAGCTGCCAAACACTGGAATAAACTCCCCCCGGGGCTCCGTGTGGAGTCGGTGGAGACACTTTTTCGGAAAAGACTTAAGACCTGGCTTTTTCCTTCTCTGAGCTCTCTGGTTTAAAGTCCGTGCCTTTTTTTCTCCTCTCTGCCAGCGTTTTCTGAATTTGTGCCGCAGCGCGGGGACACACTGGTTAGTGTAACCATGCGCTTTATAAGTTTGTTATTATTATTATTATTTATTAATGTGCATGACTTTACTGTAATTTACAACTTGTTTATGAAGGAACATATTTTAAGTAATTGCATGAATGAAAAGTTACATCAGCATTTGGTAGACCTAGGTCAAATTTCTCCCCAAGAATTGGGAACGAAGGCAGACCACTGGGTCAAGACTAGGGTGACTAAGACAACCACTGGGGGTGACCAAAAGAAAGGGGTTACAAAACCTCCCCAGGGGAAAGGTGGTGAGAATCCCCAAGATAAAAAGTCTGAGTCTTCTAAAGGGCCCCAAAAATCTGCACAGGGGGGTGGGTCCCAAAACACTCCCTATACTCCACAGCCCTATAGGGGGAAGAACTTTGATCCTGCAAAGGACTGGTGTAACAACTGTAAGAAGTTGGGACACTTAACTGGAGACAAGGCTTTCCCTAGCAAGAAGGCCCCTAGTCCTACAGCTACAGCTACTCCTGGTGTAGCCAGTCTCCAGATGGGATCAACAGTGTGCCCAGAGCAAATCAGGTTGCACACTGAAGTGGTTCTAGTTTCAGAGGGGGAAGTTGAGTTTGCCACTGTAGCTGTGTGGCCACCCAAGTTAAAGAAATACTTACAATACCCTAGGATTAATGGAACTAGAATAGAGGCTCTGAGGGATACAGGTGCCAGTGTCACTATGGTGAGAGACACACTGGTTTCCCCGGAGCAATATTTGATTGGGCGTACTAACCCAGTCACCAATGCTGACAGTGTTACCACTAACCATGCAATGGCTATGGTGACATTAGACTGGGGGGAGGGGGTTACTGGCCTGAAACAGGTAGTGGTCTCTCCAAAGCTACCAGCTGCATGTCTGCTTGGCAATGACCTGGAAACCTCAGCCTCGGCTGAGGTCGAACTAAAAACCCATGCAGCAATGCTGGATATCCCTGAATTAGTGTGTGTAAAAACAAGAGCAAGGAGCAAAAGGCAGGGTGAAAAAGTGTTGGAGCCTGAAAGTATGGCCCAACCTACCAAGAGAAAAGGCAAGAAGGCTAGGGAACCAGCTTCTGTTCAGCAAAAGGATCAGGACCCCTCTCCTCAGGGAGAGGACTTGGATACCCCAGAGGGAACTGAGCCTATGGAGCTTGACCCTTACCAGGTTGAACTCTTGGGCCCAGAGGGACCCTCTAGGGAAGAGCTGTGCCAGGGGCAGCAAGACTGTCCCACTCTTGAAAGCCTGAGGCAGCAAGCTGTTTCAGAAGCAAAGGGAGATGTCAGTGGTACCCAGAGAGTTTATTGGGAAGAGGGATTACTGTACACTGAGGCAAGAGACCACAATCCTGGAGCCACCAGGAGAGTGGTAGTGCCACAGAGGTACAGGGAGTTCCTCCTAACTTTAGCTCATGACATCCCCCTAGCTGGACATCTTGGCCAAACCAAGACTTGGGAAAGGCTAGTTAGCCACTTTTACTGGCCCCAGATGCACCAAAAGGTGAAGGAGTTTGTCAGCTCCTGTGTTACCTGTCAAGCCAGTGGCAAGACAGGTGGCCACCCTAAGGCCCCCCTGATACCACTGCCTGTGGTGGGGGTTCCCTTTGAAAGGGTAGGTGTGGACATAGAGGGTCCACTTGAACCTCCCACAGCCTCAGGGAACAAATTCATACTAGTGGTAGTGGATCATGCCACTAGGTACCCTGAAGCAATTCCACTTAGGACTACTACAGCTCCTGCAGTAGCCAAGGCCCTCATTGGTGTCTTCACCAGGGTAGGGTTTCCTAAGGAGGTGGTTTCAGACAGAGGTTCTAACTTCATGTCTGCTTACCTGAAACACATGTGGAAAGAGTGTGGAGTGCAGTACAAGTTTACTACACCCTATCACCCACAAACCAATGGCCTTGTTGAGAGATTTAACAAGACATTGAAAGGCATGATTATGGGGCTCCCTGAGAAACTCAAAAGGAGATGGGATGTCCTCTTACCATGTCTGTTTTTCGCTTACAGAGAAGTGCCACAGAAGGGAGTAGGTTTTTCCCCCTTTGAACTTCTGTTTGGCCATCCTGTGAAGGGACCACTCTGTCTTGTAAAAGAGGGTTGGGAGAAGCCTCTCCAAGAACCCAAACAAGATATTGTGGACTATGTGCTTGGCCTAAGGTCCAGAATGGCTGAGTACATGGAAAAGGCATCCAAAAATCTTGAAGCAAGCCAGGAGCTTCAGAAGCACTGGTATGACCAAAAAGCTGCACTGGTTGAATTTCAGCCTGGGCAACAGGTGTGGGTTTAGGAGCCAGTGGTACCAAGGGCACTCCAGGACAGATGGAGTGGCCCTTACCCTATCCTAGAGAAAAAGAGTGAGGTCACCTACTTAGTTGACCTGGGCACAAGCAGGACACCCAAAAGGGTTATCCATGTGAACCGCCTAAAGCTCTACAATGACAGGGCTGACATCACCATGCTGATGGTGACTGATGAGGAGCAGGAAGCGGAGATTGAACCTCTCCCTGACCTCCTCCCCATACAGCCCAAAAGATGGGTCAGTAGATGGAGTGGTCTTTTCAGACACCCTCACTGCCCAACAGCAGACTGACTGCAAGCAAGTCTTGCAGCAGTATGCTAAGCTCTTTTCCTTGTCCCCTGGTCTGACAAACTGGTGTACCCATGATGTGGACACTGCTGACAGTGCACCTGTCAAAAACAAAATCTATCGACAGTCAAACCAAGTCAAGGAAAGCATCAGAGCTGAGGTCAGCAAGATGCTGGAGTTGGGGGTTATTGAACCCTGTGAGAGCCCCTGGGCTAGCCCAGTGGTTCTGGTCTCCAAACCTCACTCACAGGGTGGAAAGAGAGAAATTAGGTTTTGTGTGGATTACAGAGGGCTCAACTCTGTCACCACGACAGATGCTCACCCTATCCCAAGAGCAGATGAGTTGATAGATAAGTTGGGTGCAGCCAAATTCTTAAGTACCTTTGACTTAACTGCAGGGTACTGGCAGATTGGCATGGCCCCAGGAGCAAAAGAGAAAACAGCATTCTCCACACCTGATGGGCACTATCAGTTCACTGTTATGCCCTTTGGTTTAAAGAATGCCCCTGCCACCTTCCAGAGGTTGGTGAATCAAGTCCTTGCTGGGTTGGAGTCCTTTAGTGCAGCTTATCTTGATGATATTGCTGTCTTTAGCTCCACTTGGCAGTATCACCTGGTCCACCTTGGGAAGGTTTTAAAAGCCCTGCAAACTGCAGGTCTAACTATCAAGGCATCCAAATGCCAGATAGGGCAGGGCACTGTGGTGTACTTGGGCCACCTTGTTGGTGGAGGCCAGGTACAGCCCTTACAGCCCAAGATCCAGGCCATCCTGGACTGGGCAGCTCCAACCACCCAGACCCAAGTCAGGGCATTCCTTGGCTTGACTGGGTACTACAGGAGGTTTGTGAAGGGTTATGGGTCCATTGTGACTCCCCTCACAGAACTCACCTCCAAGAAAATGCCCAAGAAGGTAAACTGGACAGTTAGTTGCCAAAAGGCCTTTGACACCCAGAAAGAAGCAATGTGCTCAGCACCAATTCTGAAGGCTCCAGGTTATGCCAACCAGTTCATAGTGCGGACTGATGCCTCTGAGCTAGGGATAGCAGCGGTCCTATCCCAGACCAATGATGAAGACCAAGACCAACCTGTTGCTTTTATAAGCAGAAGGCTTCTCCCCAGGGAGCAGCGTTGGAGTGCCATTGAGAGGGAGGCCTTTGCTGTGGTTTGGTCCCTGAAGAAGTTGAGACCATACCTGTTTGGTACTCTCTTCCTAGTTCAAACTGATGACAGACCTCTCAGATGGCTAATGCAAATGAAAGGGGAAAATCCTAAACTATTGAGGTGGTCCATCTCCCTACAGGGAATGGACTTTGAAGTGGAACACAGACCTGGGACTGCCCATGCCAATGCAGATGGACTTTCCAGGTTCTTCCACTTAGACAATGAAGACTCTCTAGGGAAAGGTTAGTCTCATCATCTTTCGTTTGGGGGGGGTTGAGTGAGAAAGTGCCCTCTTTCTTGCATGGTATGCCCCCACTTTTTGCTGAATTGCTGATGTTCTTTGACTGAGTGTGCCCTGGCCTCCTGCTAATCAGGTGCCCAGGGCCTGTGTTCCTTCCCTAAAACTGCATTGAAGCCTAAACCCAATTGGCATCTCTGGCCACATGTCAGCCACAGGTACCCAGGGCACTGTGACCAGAGAAGGCCTCTAAGGGCTGCAGCACTTATTGTGCCACCCTTAGAGGCCCTGTACCCTGACACTCACACACTGCCTTTGCAGGCTGCGTGTCTTGGTGCAGAACAAAGTGAAGAGTTGACATGGCACACATCCCTGTGTGCCATGCCCACAAACAACTGCCCTGGCATGCATCAGTCACCCCTCTAGCTGGGTGCCCTATGCCAGTGGTGAGGGTACAGGTGCATGAGCCCTGTACCCCTACAATGCCCAAGTCCATTCCTGGGCACTGTAAGTGCAGTGCTGCCATTAAGAGTATATGGTGCTGGGAGTTTGTCATTACGAACTCCACAACACCATAATGGCTACACTGAAGACTGGGAAGTTTGGTATCAAACTTCTCAGCACATTAAACCCACACTGATGCCAGTGTGTGATTTAATGTAAAATGCACAACAGAGTGCATCTTAGAGATGCCCCCTGAAACTCGACCAACTTCTAGTGACCTGACTGAGTGCCTGCTTAGGCTGCCACCAACAGACATGTTTCTGGACCCCTGGATCGAGAGCCTGCTGCTCTCGGGGGCCTGAAACAATGCACATCCTGGGATGAGGTGCCAAGCCTCCTCCCTCAGGATGGGCAGGGTCACAATGGGGAAGCTTCAAAGGCATGCCGCCTTTGTGAGCCTCCCCAGACCATTTGCTGCTTCCAGGAACTGGTCCCCACTGGTTCTACCCCCCACTTTGGGCGGGAGAACCGGCAGGAAAAACAAGTGAGGGAAAGGGGTGTGCCCACTTCTGCCAACTCCACCCCTCAGGTGGGGGAGGCGAGGTGAAGCACAACTCTGAGTCCCCGCCATCTTGAGGATGGGGGGACCTATCCAACCAGGGACAGGCCCTTGCCCCCCTCCCACTGGAGGGTAGCACAATAGGGGGTGTACCCACCCCTGGGAAGGGACCCATTGATCCCTGCCCTTACCTACCTGTAACGCCCCTAAATCTAGTATTTAGGGGGCACCCTGAACCTTGCTTCCTCAGATCCAGCCTGACAACAAGAAGAAAATAAGAAGAAGGACAAAGAGCCGCGCAGAGCTAACAAGAGGACGACGCCCACTGACTTGGCCCCAGCCCTACAGGCCTGTCTCCCGTCGAACCTGCTCCTGCGAAATCCCGGTGTGTCCTGCAGCCAGCAACCTCAAAAACCCCAGAGGACCTGCCTGCCTTCACTTTTGAAGACTGCTTCTCCCGTGAACACCGGACTTGTTCAAACTGCAGCTTCTGGCTCCAGCCGGATACCGCGAATCCAGCCCACTCTGCACCTGCCGAACCCGGCCTAAGCTCGAGTGGAAAAACACCATGAGGAGGTCACCCTGGCGATCCTGACCCGAGATCTGGTGACTCCTGACCTACCTCAAGCCTCCAGACGACGCCTGCAGCCTCAATCCAGAGGATCCCCTCTACCGCGACCAGAGCGGGTAAGACTTTCCGACGTCCCAAGGCAACCCTGCACCCGACGCCCCACGGCCTTGTGTGCCCAAACCAACAGTGCTAACCAACCCAAGACATCCCAACTTACCCCTCGAAGTGGTGGTCGCACCCAGAAGATCCTCGTCCCCGAGCCTGCAGTGTTTCTTCTAACCGGAGGTTCTCCATTGAAAACAACAGGGCACTGAACCGACCTCAAAACAGCACCCTGCACCCTGCCGCTCTAGTGCCGCTGAGGGTGCACCTTTGGTGCGAATTTGGTTCCCGATTTGCCCTGACCTAAACCCTAGGAGGTTTGCTCCCACTTCCCAGTGGCCTGCTTGCCAGCAGCCACCAACCGGAGGCCCCCTATCCTCCATAGGATAACATTGGGCCTCAACACTCTGCACCCGGCCGCCCTAGTGCCGCTGAGGGTGAAACAAAAGTGCATCACAGACCCTGGGGGACCCCTGAGTCTAACCCCAGAACCTTAACTCCCACAGTCGATTACTTACCTACAAACCGATAACCTGTTTTTCCTCCATAGGATAACATTGACACTTTTTCTCCAAAAAGTTTCTACGTGTGGAGTTTTGAAATCTAAAAATATTCTTTAAAAATCGCACAAATAACCAAAACGTGTTTACTTACCTGTTTGCAGGAAATGTCCCAGTGCTGAATCTAGGTATCCAGCACTGAGTTAGAAAAGTAACGTGAAAAGTAACTTACCTGCAATTTACTGGAAAAGCCTATTCATTTCAATGTACTGCTCCAAAAAGTTTCTAAGTGTGGAGTTTTGAAATCAGAAAATATTCTTTAAAAATCGCACGAATAACCAAAACGTATTTACTTACCTGTTTGCAGGAAATGTCCCAGTGCTGAATCTAGGTATCCAGCACTGAGTTAGAAAAGTAACGTAAAAAGTAACTTACCTGTAATTTACTGAAAAAGCCTATTCATTTCAATGTACTATATTTGCTAAGTGTTGCATACTACTGCTCCCCTGTAAATCAAACAAAGTACAATTTCTATTGCATTTTCAAACTGTTCGACATTCAGTAACTTATTACTGGAAAGTATTTTATGCTTACCTGTGCCAGGCTTGCTTGGTTCTAAAATAAAACAACAGAATATTTTTATACAAAAACAATTGGCCTAGAGTTCAGTTCTTGAGTGTGTGAATTCATTTGCTGACTGAGTGTGTACATCAAATGCTTAACACTGTCCTCTGATACTGCCTTACTGCTCAACCACTCTACCACAATTAGAGAGTAAGGTTCTATCTAACTTTAACCTCTGCCTACCTCTGGGGTCACTTGGACTCTATAAACACTATACCTCATTTTGGTGTAGTATATATAGAGCCAGTTTCTTACAAAAAAATTGGGCAAACCCAAATTGCTATTTAGGCTTGCAGTCTGCCTGCCCGGCAGAGTCGCTGCCTTCAAACCAAGAGTCGTAGTAAGTACCAGCCACACAAGTGTTTTTGTGCTTGTTTGCCTTGTGCCAAAACAGCATGTGCTGAATGAAGTAACATATCTTTGACTAAAAAAGAAGCACTTCAAAAGCAGGCCAAAATAAAAGTGATAGCGGTGATTTACAAAGTGACAATAACATTGATGCAAACATTAACAAAGGCCATAAGTCTGCCTTTTTAATTGAATGTGTTTTTTTCAATGATTGGCGAGTTTTGTGCTTGTTTGGTTCTTTGGAGGATGTGTGAAAGGTTTAGAGAATGTATTATGGGTGAACATAGAAAGATAGATGAGCAAGTTCGTGAATGGATGGTTGAATGATTGCAAGAGGAGATGATGTATGTTTGTGAGCACGTGGATGAATGACATGGTGACTGAGTGAATGGATGAGTGAGTGTATGAATGAGTGATACTTGAATAGATTTGTGAATGACTAGTAGAATGCATGGATCAAGGAATCACTGAGTGCATGCAGTGATTACTAAGTGCATGAACAGATCAATGGATGCATAGGATAATGAGATTGTACTGATGGACAATTGAGTGAACAAGCAGATGATAGAATAGATGAGTTGAGTAAAATTACAGCGCCTGAGCTGAGCTCCTCATTGCAGTCACTGTCTGTCCAAAGTTAAGTTCAGTGTCAGTGAGGCTGGCTAAGGCTCCGTGCTGAGGCCTCTCTCACATCCTTCTGCCCTTCCATTTCTGGTGCTTGGCAGCAGTTTTAAGATCTTCTTAGAGTTTCTCGTTGCTCAAATGGGTGTAATTTTGAATATTTATATGTTTCCCTTGTCTACATTGCTTGATTTTTCTTGCGAGAAAGTGTCACTCATAGTCATTGAACGTCACTCATAATTGCACTGAGATTATGAAAATGTCACACATAAGCAATCTGAGACCTTTGCAGCAATGCATTGACTGTACCTCCAGGGAGAGACAGGTCACATCCAAAGTGTGCTACTGCTGCCCGCGCTGTCAGAATTGCTGAAGACCCCTCATTGGAGGAAGAAGAGAGCCTGCAGCCCCTCAGACAGGCACTCCATGTCCCCTGCATCCCGCATCCTGTGCCCTCGTCCAGGAGTGAATGAAAAAACAGGTAGATTTTGGGTACATTTCTGTTTATATAGCACCCAGGAAAGTGGGTAGTGCTTATTCTGTTGTTTTCTTTCTGTCCAGGAAGGGAAGATTCCTGTTGTAAATAAAAGCAAATGTCCTCACAGTAAACTCTTTCCATACGTTTTATTCATCAGAGGAAATCCCCATCACGCAGCGAGGTAAGGCACAACCAGCAACCAAACTGCTTTGTTCAAACCCTGGATTGCATATATGTCACTAATGGAATACACTTATGTCACAGACGGATTATACAGAGCAAAACCATACATGGCATTGGTTAAACAAAGTTAAGCACAATATAACAGTTCCCTCATGAAGTAATGACTGGGACGAGGACAAAGGACGTTGAGATAATTGCAGTGATCAGTCGCTCTTGGCTACCAGTTTATTAGCTGCTAATTATTTGCCGCTATCTACTTGATAATTTGAAGGCTGTTCAAAAGTTGTTTTAAATTTGTTTTGCGCTTTAATGGAATTCAAATCTGTCCTGCACTTTATTTGAACTCTTAGATTCACTTTCATGTTACTAAGTTCACTGCGCTGCTAATCATGCTGCTATCTGTTAAGTATTAATGCTGTTTTATTAATTATGTTTTTTATTTTTTATTGAATTTCTTCAATTATAATCGGTATCTTACCTTCAATAAATAACATTGTGCTGCAGAAACTCATGAGATATCTTTCTCACCCTGCAAGTTGCGTTATCAATGAACTACCAGTCGCTGTCATGATCATTTGCGCTGTGCCATAAGCACTGCAGTATTTCATCAGATACTTTCTACCTACTGTGTGCACTCTGTATTTTTGCCTAAGACTGATGTAGGTGTACTCGTCAGCCTGACACCATTTTTCCTACATTTTTGGGGGCCGTTTTCTACTTGCCAATTTGGTTGTCTTGCTAGATCTCCCATGTGTGGTCACAATATCACCAACATAAGGCAGACTGCTGTGCAGCCGTGCAGCATCCACGTGCAGCCGGCACACCCCTGGCGTGTGAAAGGCTAGCCCGTCTGTGCCCGTCCGCACACTGGCTGCGCACAGCGCCAGCCATGCTGCCGGTTGTACTCATCACCAGCCATCCACGACCAAGGATAATTCATCTGTACAACTACCGTATTCCAGGAGTACGAGTTCAAAGGTTGAGGCGGATTATTCAAAACACATGAGCTTTAAAGTAGTCTCTTAAATTAGTACAAACATTTGAGATTCAGGTGGTCGCGATAAGGGGCGCACAACAGCAGTTGACTAATGAGAACATGCTTGAGCTCATTAATTCCAATCATCTATCCTGAGGCCCCCGCTAGACATCACCTATGCCAGGGATCCTGAATGTCCGGTTCATCACTCTAATTTATTCAACATCTGTCTCAGACCAGTGGCCCAGCTCATTCGCAAGCATGGTGTCCTGTTTATGAACTGTGCAGATGACTCTCAACTTATCTCAGCCGATCAATCTGTTCCTTACCCTTTTGAAATTTTCCATACTTGCATGAAAGCTATCTCCTCTTGGCTTACAAAGAATACACTCAAGATCAATGGAGATAAGACCGAGGTTCTCTGCTTCACCAAAGGAAAGTACCACGGCTGCTGCCTGCCAATTTTTAACCATGGACAGAAGAGGTTCCCCCTACTTCCTCTCCAGCCATATGAAACATTGGGTGCCAATTTGATATACCCTTTCCTTGACATCTCAAGGCCAATAAACACTCCTCCACATGTTTTGCACCTCTACAAACACTGCTGAAGATTTTACTGTTGCTCCCGATATACATGCAACCTCTTGAGGTTTAGGCGGTGATGATGGTAAGCAGACTAGACTATGGCAAATCCTTATTTCTAGGCTCCTCTGAGCATCTGTTCAAGAAGCTGTACAGATCCAGACTGCAGAAGCTAGGCTAGCCTTAACTCTCTTTCATCTCTCACCAGCCACTGAATTTGGCTTCCTGTGCTTAAGAGGATTGTCTTAAAATCTATATGCCTGCTGCATAAGGCTTTATATGGAGTAGCACCTGTCTACCTACATTAGAAATATTGCTCTCCTTAGATGCTATCCTCTGGTGGTGCCAAAATTCACTCGACTTTGGACTGAGTTAGATCTTTTCTTGTCTAGGCAGCTCCCCTATGAAACAATCTCCCCTAATTTGTCTGTTTTATCGCAGAATTGTTGCAGTTTCCAAAACTACTGAAAACCTGGATCTACACCATTTAGATAGGAGCAGTATCAACCTAAGACCCCAGGACGCCTTGTCAGTTAGCAGGTGCGCCCTACCATTGGAAAAATAAATAAATGAATAAACAAATAAATGAATCCCACAGCCCCCACGTCTTCTGAAGTTCTTTCTCTAAAAACAGTATACCTTTCCTTTCCAGTTTTCAATATACAGATTGTCCTTTTCCCATTTTGTATGATTCTTCAGTGACTGGTTGGCTTTTTGTATATGCACAAAAAGTTCAATTGAGCGGAGAGGAACGAGTCTCCTCCATTGCAAGGATCGTGTATGTCTCCTATGTCTGAAGATGCTGTTAACAAATCATGATAAAAGGCGAGGGGTGCTCCCGATAACCCCTGAGAGTTTGGGAAAGTAAATTTAACTAAAAACGAAGGGAATTCTTAGGGGAAAATTTGTATGTTACAAAAAAATTGTGAATTGTAAATTAAGTGAAAATACACTTGAGAATGTATCTCACCACACAAATAATTGCATGTATTCCAGTAAGGCATTGTATTAATACATTTTATTGATACAATTTAGTAAAAGCTATTATGAAATAAAAAATCTGAAATATATTTCATAAACCCTTGAGTTCTTGTGTGGAAAATCCAAGGGCCCATGCTTCTTGGTTAGAGCAATATTGTGTTGGAGAAGGGAAATATCTTAATAAAAATAACTGAATAATTTATCCTATATTTCCCACCACAGTGTCAGACCTAAATTCTCACCAAGCGGAGGGGAGACTTCCTGAGATTGACTGCCCAAATTGCATTTCGCCGGCCTTATCAGAACATTCTCAAGGACCTGTTATGTTATGTTATATCCACTTGATATAGCGCACAAATCACACCCAAAGGTGTATCTCGGCGCTTCGCCAGCTTAGCGGCCTGCAACAGCCTAAAACAGCCAGGTCTTGAGGAGTTTTTTTTAATTTGGCAAAATCAGAGCACCAACAGATGAAGCAGAAGTTGATTCTAAGTAGATGGCGCAGTAAATGAAAAGAGCTCTCCCACCACTTCTAGACGTACGAATGCGGGGAACAGTCAGGAGTGCTTTGTCACTAGATCTAAGCGTTCGTGAAGGACAGTAGTACTGCAGTCTGTCTTTTAGATATGTGGTGCTTCCACCTATGAGAGCCTTGTGGGTGAGACAACAGATCTTAAAGATGATCTGCTACCTAATGGGAAGCCAAAGTAAAGCTCTCAGTGTGGGCACCAATGGGGAGCCTGCTGGGAGATTACTAACCAGGCGTGCAGCTGTGTTTTGCACCACCTGGAGTTTGGCCAATAGGGAGTCATTCACAGCCATGAGCAGGGCATTGCCATAGTCCAAGGGGTATATTCACAAGAACGTGTGATAACTACCGCAAGAGTAGCGTAACGCAACTTTCAATAACACAGCCTATCACGGGAAAATAACCCTGTGTCAACGTGGAATTCACAACAAGGCGGTACCATGCGATAGTCACCAGATAACGCGTCAAATGTCAGCGTGTAAATCAACACCACGCCCAAAAAATGCGAAACGCGAGAAATCATGCGATGAGGCCAATCGCGGTACAAAAAGCTGCGAAAAGCAGCCGCAGGCCTGCAACACCCACGCGTCTGGCGGGCAATTGCACCATAAAAACCACAGGCACAACACACCAGAAACAAGCCAAAGCACGTAGCAATATCCATGCACCCTGACCCAGCGCAGAGGGCAATGCGAACACCACAACCCCCACAGACCACCAGCAAGGAACAAGTGGGTCGGAGAAGGCCAAGGAGAAAAGGGAGAGGAAGACGGGGTGCAGACCGCAGGAAAACAAGACCATGGCCACGGAAGCGACAGAACACTACCAGCAAATGACCCACAAGCAGACCGCCTGGAATGCAGTTGCAGAGCCCAGAGGCCAATCCAGGAAGCCAAGAGGCTCCGCCAGGACGTGACAACCTAAACCAGGTACAAACCCGCTGCCAACAGGAAGGCAGCAACGGTGACAGGAGGTGGCAGTCCAGCGACACAGGAGGAGCAGGAGGTAAGCCAGGCCACAGTCATCAGTGTGGAGAGGGTGCAAGGAGTAGGGAGTACGGACACAGCTCGACAGGACCTGACACAACAACAACAGGGTGAGGATCCAACAGGGACTGGGGGAACGGGGGGTGATGGGCACAATGGCACACATGCACAATGAGGCGTAGCACACTGCACATCCACAATTACCCAGGGACATGTCCCCAATCCCCGTAGCACACTGCAGCACACACACATAGCAATCACAGCACATACCATGACAATGTGGCACAAAGTGCAACACCCACACTGCAGAACAGGGGACACAACTGGGTCCACCCAGGCGCAGATACAGAACAATCACATTGGACAGAGCAGGGAACTGTGAGATGCACATCTACGGCTACAACCCCACATCAGCCATGTAGGCCATATGCACACTGTACCAACTCAAATAGCCACCACCGCCCAAACAGTCACAATGTACATTGTCACACATTCTGCATGTCGACAAGAACAAGGCGCCAACACAATGCCAACATGCACCTCCCCTTCACAATGCAGAGGGACAAACAAAACCTCCAGCAGGTCTGAACAGACAACCCATCAGTGATGCCCGTGACGAACACCACAGCCCAGACACCGACGCCCTACAACAGCCCATGGACATCCCACACAACCCACCACCAGGACCAGGGCAGACAAGCCACTCAGAGGAGAACCCAGCCCCTGCAACAGACCACACAGCATGAAGCACCCGCAATCACGGCTGGCTCACAACACTTCACCCACCCACACATGGCATCTCAATGCCAGGTGGCAGAATGCCAAAAGGAGGTGGCCCAACAGGTGAGGGTGTTGCTGAACCCATGGAATGCGAACTAGAACACATACGTGGGTGTCCAATACCCTTCAGGAACCCCCCACACCCCACAAAGGAGACCCACACCTCCACAGAGACACATGCACATATCATGTTGAACTGGCCACGGGCTCGTGTGCCAGGCCCCTTTATTGGCAGGGCCACATGTACAGTAACGCCTGTGCTGGATGTGTGTGGGGTGAGTATAAGCCAGCCCGCATGGAGTGCTTGGTGCTGCCAACAACCCTAACAGTGGACACCAGTGCAATGGAAACAGAAAACACCAGCATAAGAGTCAACTGCAGAGCAACATGGAGGGATCCGGACTAAGGACAGAGGTCACCCAATATTCAGTCTGGTTGTTCCTTGAGTTGCAGTGCACTGAGGCAGGGGCACTAGAGAAGAGCGCGCTCATGTGAAGAAATTGCTAGGATTGTGTCCCTTCAGATCAGTCCTGATGCAGATGCAGTGGGGTGTGTTACACCTGCATCAACTTCCTCATCAACGTCCCAGGACTCCCACACTGCCTGAGGTGACAGTTGCGTCCGCAGTCCACAGCGCAATACCCAGCAATAGATCCGGGTGTGTAGCTTGACTACTACCACCAGTCTGCATTGCTGCCGTGGGGCTGTTGCCTCCTGCCCTCCCATTGTCTGTGCCCTCTCCCTTCCGCACACTTGACACATCTTCCTCATCATAGTCCCAGGTCTTCCCCACTGCATGAGGTGACATTGCTGTGCAACCTCACAACAGCACAAAACTCAATCAGTAACGGACAATGGCTTGCGGTGCACTGAGTCACTGGCACCTGGAGTGCTGAGCAGGGTATCAGGCCGATGATGGCATCCACGACAGGTCTGAGCAACTCCTTAGGTCTGTCAGGACCACCGTTTCAACTCTGGCAGATGGCGGTTGAAGCTGGTCCTTGCGGTGGTGGCGTGTGCCTCCTGCGGTGATGCGACAACCGGGCCGGTCAAGACTCAATGCCATGTGTGGGCCCTGGGGGACCGCAGTTGGGGCCAGAGGAGGCAGACAGTGCAGGGCCACAGACACATGGCGTTGATGACCCCAAGTCCATCGCTACAGAGGCCATTCAATTACTCAGAAGAAGGGGTCCCAGGCCTGAGCAGCACAGAGTTAGTGGCCCCAGATGCACTGCAGCTGGCACAGGCACCCAGCCACGGGACGGTGACTTGCGGTGCAGTCAGATGGGCCATGCGACCTGAGCGGGTCCCCATCAATGTCCGAGGTGTATGTTGCGGGGGGTTTTGGGGGACAGTGGAAGGTGTCCTCCAGGGCATGATGTGGAAGGTCTGATGTTATCTGGAAGTAGCAAATGGAGGAGTGGAAAGTGCAACCCTCGTCCTCAGCAACAATTCGGGATCAGCTACATGAGGATGAAAACTAGCCCCTAGTCCATGGACTCAAACGCCACCAATGTCTGACCAGTGAGTGTCCATGAATGTCAGGGAACAAACTCAGTGGCACAGGTGCTGTGAGGGGATGCAGTCTGCGATGATGCCCGTACACAGATGTGAACTCCAAAAATGCCAAATCAAGGCTCTGTGACCTACTGGACCGCAGAGTAGGCCGTAGGCAGCGGTCAGCAGTGGCCCACAGCCACGGGTCGTTGGCTCGCGAGGCACAGAGTTGGTGACACAGTGGCAGTTGTCGGTAGTGTTCAATCACCTCCGTGACGCTGATCCTGTTCCCTCCGGACTGCAATGTGTCATCCTCTTACGCCCCTCCGAGCGTACGAGGAAATGTATTCTGCCTTCTGAATTACCAATGTTCAGTTACAAATCAGTGATCCCACTTGTGCGCAGCGTAGGCCGAGGGCAGTGGTCCGCGTAGGGCCACAGACACGTGTGGTTGTGATGCCATGCACAGACTTGTTGCCACCACATTGGAGGGTGTACAGTGTATTGTTCTCTGCCTTAAATGATGTTCACTGCCATAGTGTAATCAAGACTCAGTTCCAAATGTGTGACCTACCTGACCGTGGTGTAGGCCTGAGGCAGCGGTCAGCACGGCCCATTCACCGAGTGTCGCCGGCATAGGTTGGATGGCCCCACCGGCCTGCGTAGTTCAGGTTCAGTGGCACCACGTGTAGCAGCCTGGCGTTGAACAGGGTTAGTGGCACCACGTGTAGCAGCCTGGCGTTGAACAGGGTTAGTGGCACCACGTGTCACAAGATGCCCATATGGAACTATGCCTCACTGAACTGGGGGGGTCTGGTGCTGTGGCCGCTGGCCGGGATATGGGGTCACTGCCATTCATGACTCAAGACACAGTTCCACATGTGGGACCTACTGGTCCGAAGAGTAGGCCGGGGGCGGCAGTGGAGTACGTCAACAAAAAAGGAATAAAGCGGACCGGTGTCGTGGCTGCCGTGATGGTCTGAGGTGGCTGCCAAGGTCTCGGGCCTCAGGCTTGTGGCTTGCGCCGGCACGTGGTGGGCCCTCCTTGACACACGCCGGTGTCGGAAGGTGATCAGTGTGGCCTGGCTGCGCAGGGGCTGGCCTGACGGGTTCGTGGACCAGCGTGCCGGGGTCCGGCAGGCGCACAGCATCTCAGGCAACTCCGCTCACGGGGATGGCGTCGGCCTTGTGGCGAGGTGGGAGGCACCTCCCTGGCAGAGACGTAGGTCTTTCCGGAAGTGGACCACGCCCAGGCCTACGTGGTTTTTATTCACACCCCTACGCTGGCGTGGCATACGCCGGGCCATCCCACTCCGCTGATGCTTAGGGGGGGCGTAACAGGCAACATTTCCGCAAGGTCCCCCACTGGCTGTGGTGACATGGTGGCGTCCACTGTCCACTACACTCCATACGCAAGCGGTGTATGTCGCCATCGATATGGGTGTGTTCTGCATACTGCGAGGTGTCCAGCACATCTCCGGCACTGTTGGCATTGTGTACTTTCCCAATCATGGTTCTACTGCATCCTTCACACATGCCTGGTTGCCACCTCTCCCCACATTCGCCTAGCATGTGGCTGAGGTGCCATGCCGTTGCTGGCTCATGTTCAGGGCTTGCCCATGTGGACATTGTAAGTTGTTCTATCGTGTCTGGTGGGTGGGCATATTGTTGTGCCTGTTGTATGTGATTTTGTGACGTGTGCATTGCCAGAGTTGTGAGTTGCATGGTTGTGGTGTTGAGGTGTGTGGGGTGTTCATTTGTATATTGCCAAGGGGCTGTACATTTCCCTTGTTGCCATCCTGGGAACGCTGGTTGATGATGGACTGTCGGAGGATGAAGGTATCATGCACTCTGGCTGTGTATTTGAGGGCGACATTGTTGGGTGTTCCACGGTGTTCTGTTGTTGCCTGCACATTGGTGTGAGACGTGTGCTTCCTGTTGCGGTGATTGTGTGCTGTGTCACCAGGGGGCACAGGTAGTACATGTGTGCTGTGTGTTTCCCCCAACATGTGCCTGCATCCTGCTATGGCGTATGGTCCTTGCTTGGTCTCCAGCGGATCCTGCGCATTGTGTTGTACTTATGGGGACTGGGGTACCATGGTGATGGTGATGTCCAGGACAGGTGTGGGGGACTTGGATGTGGCTGGCAGTGAGACTCCTCCGACTCTGGCAGGTGTTGGATGGGGGGTCTCAGGGGCCAACAGGTGCAGCCACGCCATCAGCTTTGTGTGGGGTGGGATGTTGGTTGTCCGCTGTGTTGTTGCCGTAGGCCTGTTAGGCGATGATGGTCAGGATGCGTAGGTTGGTTGTCCCTTTCAGCCTGTAGTGGAAGGTGACATTGTCAGATGTTGGGTCTGTGCGGCTGGTACGTTTCCTGGGGTTCCGCTGTCTTTGTCTGCGCTGCGTCTGTGTAGGTCCGGGGGGGGGTGTTCCAGGTGCGGGATGGGGTCCTGGGGTGGGTGTTGTGGCCCTCTTGGGTGTCCGGGCTGCATGATGTTTGGCTCCATGGCATCTGTTGCCCTTCGCTTGTGGCCCTGGGCTGTGCTCCCTTTTGTGGTGCTGGCTGCCATCCGACTTTACACCAGGTCAGAGCAGGTGTAGATTTCCTGGTGCTAACGCGCCTTATCGCCTGTTTTGTGTTTTTATCGCGGATGTGGCTGGTCGTTGTGAATGTTGAGGTGTGCTGTTGTCTCGGCTTTTGTCACGGGAACGCCTACTCTGCATCTCATTAGCGATATTTGCGAGGGTCCTCTGTGGTGATGTTTTTGCGGCTGCTATCGCGGGTAAACTGGTGCTGTGGGTTGTTAACACCTGCTTGTGAATGGGGGGTAAATTTGTCACGACTTTGGCTGCGATAAAGTGCCATTAATTCGGCGATAGCTCCTAGTGAATATGCCCCCAAGTTGCTTATGACTAGGGCCTGGACAAGTGTCTGCCTTGCAGATGATGGAACCAAGTGAAGACTTTCCTCAGAAGCTGCATGGTTGAAAACCATGCCCCGGAAGTGGCAGAAATTTGATTCTTCACTGAAAAAGCCTGATCTAGTTTAATGCCCAGATTTTTTACTACAATCCTAGTGGCAGAGCCACCTCCAGTTCTGAGGGCCACCAGTCAGGAGTCCAGAGGTCCTGGGTTTTACCAAACAGCACCACCTCTGTTTTATCGCTATTAAGTTGAAGGCAGTTTGCTAACATCCAGGCTGCGAGCCTTTGCATACAGTCCTTGAATCAGGGCTTTACCCCGACAGGGTCCTGGCCACATGAGATGATCAGCTGGGTGTCATCCGCATAAGATATCACGTCAAAGTCACAAGATTTAACAATCTGGGCAAGGGTGTGGAACATAGACGTTAAACAATGTCGGGCTCAAAGGTGAACCCTGTGGCATCCCTTTTGTGATCGAGATGGAGCGGGATTTAAACATTCCCAGCATGATTGTTTGGGTGCTGCTGACTAAAAAGCCATAGCAAGGCATTGCCCCTGACACCGTTCGCACACAGCCTGCACAGCAGCATGTCATGGGAAACGGTTTTGAAGGCCACTGACATGTCTAACAGCACTAGCATGGCCGGAGAGCCTGAATCTAAAGACTGGCGGTTGGTGTTGGTAACTGTCACCAGTGCTGTCTTAGTGCTGTGGCCTGATCTGAATCCCGATTGAGAGGGGTCTAGGATTTTAAAATCCTCTAGGAATGTCATCAGCTGGCTGTTGACCAAACTTTCCAACATTTTCCCCAACAATGGAAAAAGCGAGATGGGGTGGTAATTAAGCAAAATCCTGGGATCTGCATTTGCTTTTCTAATATCAGAGAGACCAAAGCAGTCTTCCAAGAAAGTAGTTATTTGGCAGAATCCAGGGATAAATTAAACAGTGAGAGGATGGTAGGTGCAACTCTGGATGCAAGATTAGCAGTGACCCTAGGTGGACAGACGTCCACAGGTGAACCAGATTTAGCTCTAGCCAAAAGCCCCATGATTTAGTCTAGTGTACAGGGTGCAAACCTGTCTAGGAGAGGGGAGGAATCAGATGGGAGTGCCATCAGAGCAGTTGGATTTGTCTGACTCTGGTTAATAGGGAATTTCTGGTAGATGGCTTTGATTTGATCTTGAAAAAGCCGGCCAAGGAATCACATAATTGCTGTGAGGCAGGAATTACCCTAGAGCAAGCGCGTGGCTTGGTGAAGTTGTTGAGCACTTTGTAGAGCTCTTTGGACAAGTTGCCAGCATTCTCAATTTTACTGGAGATGTAGCTTCTCCTGGTTTTCCTAATGTGTATATGATACCTCGTGAGTGCAGCTTTATAGGCTGCTTTGTCTTCCCATGTTTTGGAGTTCCAGCATTGTCTTTCAGCCTTTTGTAGGTCGCTTTCATCAAACTAAGGTCCATGGAGAACCAAGGGGCCTGAGGTTTGGAAGAGGCCAATCTGGTTTGTTTAAGCGGTGAAGTTTCCTCGAATGCTACAGCGAGAGCATGATGGTAGCTGGTACGTGCAGTGTTAATATCGGAGGACTGGGTGACAGCCCCAGGAGCGACGGCTTTAGAACACATTTCAGGTCAGATGGAGCTCCAGGCTCGATAGATGTTTTTCACTGTTTTGTCCGGCTGGGTCGACCCGTTGACTCTGGCAATTTGCCACTTAATTAGGTAGTGGTCTGTCCAGGTCAAAGGTAGACGAAAACTGTATATGCATGCCTATGGCTGCTGTATAAGACAATGGGGGTCACTGTTATTAGATACAGGCTAGTTGGTATGGGTGCACGTGTGTCCACCCAGTGGTGTGTTTTTGTTTGTTGGCAACCAGTAGTGTTGATGAGGCAGAGGGGAAGCCTAGTGGCTTAGAGTAGCCAGCGGGGAGCAGGACCCAGAGCTGGTGGCAATCAAATGTCCCCACATGAAGGTGTGGATTGATTGAATAGATCTTGATGGAAACTCAAAAGGCTGAAGAAAATAATTGGTTCAGATAAGCTGAAAAACAGGCCTTTCGTAGCTGTAGGGTGTGGCTCGACTAGGAATATAAATGTAATTACTTCCAACTTGGAAGCCTTCTGTTAACAAAGGAAAACGAATCATTAATAAATTCGGAACAACTCAAAAAAAGCTTTATGTGGACAAATGACTGGATCTGTCCACACATTTAGGTGCACCACTTCTGGCTCCTGCTCCCTGCTGTTTCCTCTAAATCACTAAGTTTCCCCCTCTGTTTCATCTTTTTTTTCAGGTGTCTGGGCCATGATTGACACTACAGATTTCCAAGACACACAGATAAACCGCTGGGCGGACCCACTTGCACCTATAAGATCTAGTTCTTGTCTAATAATAGTGCCCCCGTCGTCTTATATAACAGTCACATGCATGCACAGTTTTTATTCCCACGTCCTTTAGAATGTCCAGATGAGGCCCATGGAATGTAATTCGGGTCTAAATGCGTCGACAATTTCAAGAAGCATCCCCACCATTTGGTGAACAATTAGGACTTACACTGTGGTGGGACATAATGTCAGATACATTATTCTGTCACTTTCATTAAGATATTTAACTTCTCCACTTGGTCTAACCAAGGAACATGGGTCCTTGGATTTCCCACAAAAGAATTTGAAGGTTAACTCCAGGAAACTGCAGGAGATAAACACCCTCCTCCTTGAAATCCATATAAAAATGCACACCTCATAACAATAAAAGCCTCACTGTTAACAAAGATCAAATCAATTAAGGAAATCTAAACATCTCCAGACCACGTCGGGATGCAGGGACATTCTTCCTGATTGTACCAGTAGTAGAGATTATTTGGTTCAGATCTCTCTTGAAAGCTCACAATTATTTGTTTACCCTCAAACTCTAGTATTAAAATATATTTCAGTCCAAAGCTGTCCTCAAATTAGTGCATAGTGAGACATGTCCCTTCAGCAACAATGTGTAGTCTGTCTCTGCAATTTAGTGCCAGTGACTACTGCCCTTGTGATCTGCACCTGTCCCTGATTATCGCACTAGAGGAAAGTTATTCTAAATCCCAATTTTTTATACACTATAAAAGGCATTGTGCATTTATACTTTAGGCAGAGTGTTAGAAATTGGGATGTCTAATTGGCAGAGGTATGTACCTTTGTCCAAGTAGGGACCCTTGCTTCTAGTCAGGGTAAGGGGGATATACACTTTAGATAACCCTTGGTAGCTTGGCATGAGCAGACAGGCTTATCCCTAAGGCAATGAGTAAAGTATTTGTACTCAAAATACACAGTAACACAGTAAGAACACCACAAATGGACACCACACCAGTTTAGAAAAATAAGGCATCTTTATCTAAACCAAACAAGACCAAAACAACAAAAATCCAACACACATATATCAAAATAGCTCTTAAAAACAGTTACTTGCAGAAACAGCACTTGTAGAAACAAATAGCTCCACCTGGGGCTATTACGACGTTGTGACAGGCATAAACCAAAGTACAGAGCTGACCGCAAGGTGCGCAGCGTCGGGCACGGAGGCACACAGACCCCCAAACTGCAGTCCTTTAGAAACGAAGTTTATGGACGATGCACGGCGTTGTGGAGGTGAGGCGTCGAGGCTGGTTCCCTGTTTGCCATGGGGGAGGCGAGGCGTAGTGTCGGAGGCGACGTGTCGAGTCTAGAACAGGGGAAGTCAGTGGCGTCGGTGGTAAGGCGTTGGTTCCCGTGAGGCGATGCAAAGTCGAAGAGTTCTTGAAGTCACCCTCTTCGGTTATCGGCTCCGTGATAACAGGATGCAGGCGCTGGCGGTGATGGCATCGGTGCGAGGTCTGGCGTAGAGAAGGCCGATAACTTTAGGCGTCGGCAGGCGTCGGAGCTGCGGTGCAGGTGGGGCGGTGCATCGTGCACATCACAAGCGGGGCCTCTAGCCTCGGTGCAGGTCGTGGCATCACTGGAGGCGGCGATGACGGCATTGGAGTTGTTTTCTTGCTTTCTTTACATTTCTTCCAGCTCCTAAAGTAGGAACAACCTCCAGAGGCCCAAAATCGGATTAGGCACCTCCTGGCAGGTCAGACCTCCCAGCACTGGAGTTTAGTGGAGCTTATGGTGAATTCTTTGTGTCCCTGAGACTTCAGAACAGGAGGCCAGCACACACAAGCCCTTGGAGATTCTTCTTCAAGCAGGTTCTCAGCAAAGTTCCAGTCTTTGTCCTCTTCCTTGGCAGAATCAGCAACTGCAGGCCAACCCAGCAAATCACATGGACAGATGGAAGTGGGCCTGATTGCTGCTACCAGTATATCTGCTGATGGCCTAGATCTTGATTTATGACAGGTTGTCAGCAGGGCCGTGTTCCTGACAGAAGCTGAAATGAAAGAGACACAAAGATATTGGAGCAAGTAAGTGTAGGTGATAATATAAGACGCTAGGAAACGTTTGAGCAACTCTTATTTGAAAAACACACAATTATTTGGAAAACAGAATAACAGTTCTAAATAGAAAGTTAGGTCATACATTCACATTGGAGAGCATATGATAAAATGGGAAAATTCTTCACATCTTTTAAACCATTATCTTACATATTGAGTTAGTTGGCAAAAGGGATGTGTGCAAAAACATATACAGCTCACAGGTCAGTCATTACATCAGAAAATAAGTGATTTGCATTGTAAGAAATTAGGCAACTTACCAGCGTCTACCATCTTCCAGCTGTGTGCTGCCTGTCTAGGTGTGATTTCATTGGGAGGAGCAAAAGCCACTCTTTCCTGAGATGATGGCAGGGCCTGTAACAATATGAATGAAATTCTATTTAGAAACAAAATGTAAACTTAAAAAACCTACATACAAGTCACTGTTATGTTGCAAACCAAGCAATGGACATGACAAAACATTTATTGCGAATGATAATTTTTTTTGCACGGCATGATAAACACTTCTTGTTGACAAATGCACATACCAGTTGTTGACGGCCCTTGATGTTGACTTGCTGCAGGTACATGGACTTCTGTTCCAGCTGAAGATTTCACTCTGGCTTTATGGGAAAACTGTATAAACAATTTTAAAAGAAATAAAAGAAAGGTATGTTTTAAGATAAATGTTTGTACCTTTAATACTTGATAGATCAAGTCACAGCTAGCACATATAAAAATTTCACACATGATCAACTAGTCATTTTTTGGTGATACAAAAGATTCCGTTTCTTTCAGTGTGATAAAGTAAAAAATAACAAATTCGACTAGATTCACAATATGCCAAACATCCAACATGGACTGGCTTGTATAGTACACATGGCACAAAGAACATTAGTTTTTATATAGAGTTTTTATATAGTTTTTATATGGATGTTGTTGTTTAATGTATTGCCTGTCACCACATTAATGTTGTCTGTAACAGGCAGCCTCTTTCGCAGGTGGGGATGCTTAGTGGAGAGAATGTCCTTCTCAAGCAGGGTTAGACGGAGATGGGATCCTGTTACTCCTCCAGGAAGAGTTCTAGTCAGCTCTATCCTGGTGAACTTCTCCTTCACCCTTCTACTCTCATCCTGCCACTTTTTCTTGATATCCCCCATGGTCTGGACCTCCCCCTTTAATGCATTCACCCCAGAGTCAACTGTTGCTATAAGGCACTCTTCTATGGCTCACGTAACTTATTGTAGTTCTGCAAAATAAAAGACAATCAGTTCTGCCTCCTTATCAGAAAAATTATGCTTCCTCATCAGCACAGGCTGCACACTTTCCAACAGGATCCCAATGGAACATCCAGCTAGCACCATTGAAATGATGAGAATGAAGAAACAGAGGCTTGTTTGTGGACAGTTTGTATGTGGTTAGAAATAAATGAATGTCAGATGTTATTAGTTGCACTATTTAGTTTACCATGAGTAGTTCTCAGCTTGACTGCAAAGCGGAGTCCTCCAGCCTGAAAGGGGAGGCTCCACTCTGGTATAAGAGGCTCTGCCCCTCTGACGGAGACTCCACCACAAGTGCGGAGTTTTCGCAGTCGTAAAATTGATAGTAGCAAAATTACACTTGTAGTTTGTGCACTACTACAAAGTGTAAGATTACCTTCGTGAATCAGGCCCTGCATGAGAAGGGAATGGTTATTTCTATAAACAATAACTGTATTTCAAATCGTTAATTGTATTGGTAGTATGCCACACTTTATGGAGGTCAGTGGAATCTTGTCTATTGTGCCAGGCAGAGGTGGGCTGCAAAGGCAAATAATTAGTTTACTTGATGTTTCTTGTTTTTTAATGTTATTATGCTAGGCTGTTAAGATCAATTCAAAACCTACAAAGTTGAAATGTTAGAGGCAAGGGTGTCAGTCCAGCAATGAACCTATATGAGCATTTGGAAAATAAGGGAATTTGGTGATGAAAAGTGCTTTATATTGAATGCAGTTTTCTAAAATAATTTACACTTGATTTCACAACAGAACTCTGATAACCAAAATGTGGCTCAACACTTGACAGTTGAGAAGGCTCTAGCTTTGATATGTTAATTATTAATAACTAGAAGATTGTGTACTGGCAGCTCCTGTACAGGGGTACATTTGTCTGGTCATATTTGTAGCTCAGGTCAGAGGCTTGGAGAAAATGTAAAATCACATTCCCATTTTCTTTCCTTTTGAAAGGTGGCAGGTGGGCACATAATTTCTGGAGTTAATATAGATCTTGGAATACAATTCATGTAAGTAAATTCATAATTATTTTTACTTAAATTAAAGTTTAGTTCATCCAGCCATTGCCTGAAATATGCAAAACAGGGCAGTGTATGGGGTGTAATCTAATTATAAAATACACATAATAATCATGGGGGAGGTATCTGCTCCATAAACAAAAATCTACTTCCTACCATAGGGCCCAGAATCTGTTTAACCAACTGGCAAGCCATGATATAGAGGTATGAAATGCCTACACAACATCTTCCATTGTGGTCCATGGATATTGCTTGACTCACTGGCAACAAGGCATGTGGGGGTTCTTGCCTGCTGTTCAGTAATGTTTTACTTTCAGGGCGAAATCTATCTCTGAGGCAACCAAAGAGTTTGCTTATGAAGTCTGTACAAAATTGGGTTACTGGTTGAGGGTGGAGTGATACCCTATACAAGCAGAAACCATAATCCTTGCCAGGGTCAAGTCACAAGGAAACCCCAAATTAACTTGTGCTCAACCCTCCGGTAGCTTGTCGCACAGAAGTCAGGCTTAACTTAGAGACAATGTGTAAATTATTTGTGGAGCACATTAAACATTAATAGAGTGAAAACACAACATGAGAAAAATCCCACACCAATTTAGAAAAATAGCATACATTTTAATAAATAAATCAAGACCAAAACAACAAAAATCCAAACTGTAGAACCAGAGATTTGCACTTTTAAAGATGTATGTCAGAATAGTGCCAAAAAGCAGAAAGCGCCAACTGTGGTTATCTGGTTGAGCTGGACCAGGACAAAGTCACAAGTTCAGGCCGAGCACAATGGAGCGTGGGCCAGCTCAAGGGACTCAGTTAGGCCTGCTGATAGAAATTGGGGTCTCAAGTTGGCAGAGGTTTGCACCCTGCCCAAGTAGGGACCACAATCCTTGCCAGAGTAAGCTATATTCACACTTTAAATTAAGCTGTGCTTACCCTCTGGCAGCTTGGCACCGAGCAGGAGGCTTAACTTAAGAGGCAATGTGTAAAGTATTTGTGCAACACACACACCGTAACACAATGAAAACACCACAAAAAGACTCCCCACAGTCTTAGAAACTAGAGAATATTTATCTGAGTAAAACAAGACCAAAACAACAAACATCCAATCAGTAGTAGTCGAGGCATGAATTTTTAAAGAATAAAGGCAAAATAGTGTTTAGAAGTCACTAGCAGGATTGCAGGAAGCTTTTGTATCCCGGAGACTTCAGAAAACAGGAGGCAGCCCAGCAAGCCCTTGGAATCACTCTGGGTTCAAGTGAGATGGGTCTAGTCCTTGTCCTCAGCAAGGCAGAGATCGGCAGACAGCAGGACATCTCAACAAAGAAGAGAAGCAGTTCCTCAGAACAGTCAGTCAAGGCAAAGTGACAGTCTTTACAGCACAGCAGTCTTTACTCCAACAGACTTATTTCCAGGTCCAGTAGTGTACTGATTTGGTAGGGTCAGAGCCCTAGTATTTGTACCCAAAAGTGCCTTTGATGTAGGGGGGTGATTTCAACAGAGCTCTCTGAAGTGCACAAAGATCCCTTTCAACCCGGTCCTGTCTACCAGGCTAACTGTGGGGGGTGAATTAGTGCTTTGTGTGTGGACAGGACACTACCTATTGAAGTGTAAGTGTCAGTCTCTCCCTGAGATGGGCGATGCAAAGGTCTTGTGTCAGGCAAGTCCGCGCAGCAGAGGAAGTGTGTTGGTACCAAGAGCAATACTTTGAGCAGCAAAGGCAATGCTCTGGTTCTGCAGGAGATGTGCTGCTGGATCCACAGATGGGCTGGCAGAGCACATTCAGACCCACTTCCAAGGGTCCAGAACTGGGGTGGCTCCACTTGGGAAGGCAGGGCTCACAGATGGCAGAGTCCAGGTGCTGGATTACATGTTGTTGGAAGCCTGTTATGCCCTTGAGACTTCTGATTAGGAGGTCAGTCAATTAGCTCTTGGAGTCACTCTGGGATTCTGGGTTTAGGGTTGCAGGTCCAGTCCTTCTCATCCAGGCAAGTGGGAAGCAGGGCTGAAGGTCAGCACAGCAAGGAAGCAGTCCATCAGAGTGGCAGTCCTTTCAGCAGCATAGTAGTCCTCTTTCCTGGCAGAGTCTTCCACAGGACTAGAAGTGTACTGAAGAGTTGGGGTCTGAGGTCCAATATTTATACCTGGTGCCCGCTTTGAAGTGTAGGAAGCTTCTAGAGGTTTCAACCTCCTGAGGTGTTAGGCATCCCTTTCCTCCCTGTCCTGGCCCCAGTTTGTCAGGGGTGACAAAATACCAGTGTCAAACCCTTTGTGAGAGTGCTGAGTCAGAGCATTTGTGATGTGCAAGTGTGGTAGGTGACAGTCCTCCCCCTTGTTAAATCAGAGTGACCCATCCTGCCAACACTAATCTTGCCTTTGTCTCACTGTCTGGGAGCAATACACAAAGACCAACTGCCAGCTACACCTAGTCATGTGACCCAGGATCAGGCTGCAGGCATTAAAAGGTGAGGACAAGAAAATGCCAGCTTTCTAAAAGTGGCATTTTCCTAATTGTGATTAAAAATCTGACTTTTCCATAAAAGATGGCTTTTATTTACAATTCTTTAGACACCAAACTCGAACTGTCTACCTACGCCCAATTGGAAGTTACAGCTTATTAAATGTAATAAGGTCACTCTAATGTTATCGTATGGGAAAAGTAGGCTTTACAGTAGTGGAAAATGACTTTAGGAGTTTTTCACTACCAGGACATGTAAAACTTAAAAGTGCTTGTCCTACTTTTTTTAACGCACTGCTCTATGGGTGACTCATCTGTCTTAAAAGGGAGGCCTTGGAACTGGCAAAATGTTAATTTTGCCAGGTCGAAATGGCAGTTTTAAAACTGCACACACAGTCTGCAATGTCAGGCTTGAGACATGTTTAAAGGGCTACTTAAGTGGGTGGCACAATCAGTGCTTCAGGCCAACTAGTAGCACTTTATTTACATGTCCTAAGCACATGTAGTAAGACTTTACTAATGGCTTACAAGTAAATTAAATGTGCCAATTAGTTGTTAATCAATTCTACCATGCTTTAAAGGAGAGAACACAAGCACATTAGCACTGGTTAGCAGTGGTAAATTGTGCAGAGTCCTAAAGCCAGCAGAAACGAAGTCAGCAAAACAGGAGATTTGATGGCAAAAAATTAGGGGACAACCACACCAAGGATGCCAGGTCTAACATAAAGTTATATCAGTGGGTTGTTATTGCAGTGGGAAAGGCACTTGCCAAGTCAGAGACAAGTAAAATTCACTTGACTATGGACATATGGTCCAGTGGTCCATCATAGCATCAACCTAACAACTTAACAACAGCTCAGTGGTTCGCCTTCTCTTCATCTGTTACACAGCCTGAATCTTATGCAGGTGGTCAGTATACAAAGCAGGATTTGGACATAAGTCACAAATTGGAGTTAACTTGTGGCAAAAGTAAAATATGTGGTGTCACAATGGCTAACTCCTGAGCAGTTTCAAGTGAGTTTTGTTGCAGATGACATATTCTGCAACTTGGCTTGCCAATATAGCACATGTTCCATGCTTTATCCATGTTCTTCACATTGTGGTTACACATTTTACCAGCAACTGCAAACCTCTGAATGAGATGAATGCTGTTGCCCCAATAATGTGCTTTCACTTTAGCCAGCCTTCTTTTGCCCAAAATGCACAGCAAATAATCTGCATATGCATCATGATTTTCTGGGGCCTATTCAAAGAGGTAAATATATGTGTTTATTTACTTGTGTATATTTACTTCTACACCTCAGTGTAAGTATACACGTTTTTCCATTCACCATTTCCGAGTGTGGATTTGATCCATTGCTCCACTCAATGTGTGCTGTTTTGTGGTCTTAACCAATATTTTATTGACAGCCCAACTGGGCAAGGGCTGACCCAAATTCCTCTTTGTGTATGTATTACTAGTATTCATGCTTGTATGACACTGGTAGATGACTAAAGCTGTCTCTAGGCTAGAATTAATGAAAGAAACTGTTGATGAAGAAGAATGGTGGAAGTGGATGCGAAGACATAAGTAGAATAAAGACAAATACAGCTCATTGTGGCCAAGTGTTGAAATTAAAGATTTAAACAGAATGAAGACAAACTAATCAATAAGAAGGCATGGGTAGAGTTGAAGACTTAAACAGCATGAAGTTGAATTGAGGATGAAGATGTAGGGCAGGGTTA
Organism: Calotriton arnoldi; assembly: GCA_963921515.1. NCBI lineage: Eukaryota > Metazoa > Chordata > Amphibia > Caudata > Salamandridae > Calotriton > Calotriton arnoldi. The sequence goes on along the minus strand of CAWUFW010004013.1, from coordinate 1,478,259 downwards.
GAAGTCAAAACATGGCCATGTCGAATAATCAAGCATTATGAATGGTTGCAGGCAGGGGACTTAAAAAGTATTGACCATGAAAATTACATTTTGATGTTTGTCATACAGACTAACACAAATGTTCCAGTTCAAGTTCCATTCCCAGTTCAGGTAGTGTGATTGTACATTCTGGAGTTATCAGCAGTACATGCTAGGTCTCTGGCTTAAACTGGAATATACTCTACCTGGTTCTTCTCTTTTGGAAGTATATGTTTCTAAGATATATATTCCGAAAAATCTAATGTAGGAGATTGTAGCCTAGGCGGGAGATGGGTGAGACTTCATGAACACACCGAGGAGTTAATTGTGAAATACCATTTCTTTTGTTCAATTAAATGAGGTGTGGCTATAAAATGAGTTCTGAACGCTTGGGGTGTGGCTGCATCGTATAGTGTATTCCTGTGGAATTATTAATTAGGATAGACATGGATTAAATGAGAGACTGAATTGCAAGTGTGTCTGTTATTGTCGTCGATATATTAGTATTTTACTGTCAAAATGGATACGTTGGATATAGCACTCTGAAATATTTGTAATGGCTGCAGCTGTATGTTTTATGAGGTATGCATATAGATTTGGTTTTAATGTAAATCATATTTTATAATAATATTTTACTTCATTTCTCTTTTGCAACTTTTCTATTTGCTGTGATCTGTGCTGTTTTCGGGCATCAAAGGTAAACGTTTGAATTCATTTACACAGGAAAAACGAGAACTCTTTTTTTTCTGCCACAAAATAACACTGATCATTGCAAAAAGAAGAAGAGCAAAATAGCACATCACTTATGAACTAGTATTACGGTCCTAAACAGCAACTCTCAACAAATTAGAAAGGACTAAAAAAATTAACCTCTGTTTATGTAATTCGAAAAAACAATTAAAAACATAGAATGTTTTCATGATCAGTTTTGCATTCATTCATTTTGCTTGAAGTCGAAAACATTTGCGTTAATATCTCAAGAGACAAATAATTAAACTTAGTATCAGAAAATAATTATTGTTCAGGTATGGGCCTACACAAACTAGCTAACCCGGATTTCCATAGGGTATTTGTTGTGAACTGATGTCCATGGAGTGCAGTAGATACCCTGAGTCTACATTTTAATGTTCCAACATTTGCTTTCACATTAAACCATACAACTGCCCCTACAGCGATCTGCCTGTAACCAAACACTGCCCATGCTTGGCCTTCCTGGAAGTAGCACATCTGATTGACACATCCTCTCCAGCTGAGACACGAGAGCTCCGGATACTCAAACCGCCAAGTGCCTGCTTCTCATGTAGGGTAAGTGACATGTTCTCTGCAGTGACCTCTGGTCTGACTTCTGTGTTACATAAAAAGCAGAATGAAATCATAAGTACACATTCCAGTTTGGAGTGGGTTAAATTGCAGTTTTCAATGCATAATACATTATATTTTTAGGAAAGTTAAATGTATTATACAAATTGTGCTTGGTAGTGAACATCCTACATGAAATATATGCCGTTGTGCACAAAGTTATGCGAGATACCTGCTTTATGTACTTCCATGCAGTTTCTTAAACAATGTGGTCAACATTGCTTGGTCAGTCCATTTCTTCTTTGTTTTTTGCATTTTTATTTTGCGCGAACTCGACCCGAAGCCATTGGAGCGCTTGCATGATCGCTAGTTACATTACACAAGGACACATTCATTTCTTTATCTTTTAGGCATGGTAGAACAAGTCATTTGCCCAGAACCACAGGAGGTTGAACCGACGCTGAGGCTCGAACCTGATTCCCAAGTTCTAAAGTCAGTAACGCTTGCAGTAAAGCAAGAATTACACTCAGGGATGGCTTTAGTGCTGGCGCGCCTGGTGCAAGAATCTTTGTTGGCGCCCCCGTGACCTCCTTCTCTCCAGATCCCCTCATTACCACCCTTCAACAGAGCCCCTCCCCTTTCCATTGCCCTTCTCCCACATGTATTTTATTTCTTCACAGTGCTACTCATACTAATGTAGGGTGTCGAAGCACTTTATATCACACACACATTATAGAGAGACAATGAATCATGTATGTGTAAATCAATGTATAGGAAATGTTACATAAGACAATTAGGCCTACAGGGTGTAGGACTCACATGCCATCCATACTGGTAGGCAGTATATTTTAAGAGCACTTGGTCCGGACAAGCACAAACTCAAGATTTAAAATGTAACACAGTTAGGATTGGCTTTACTGGTAATAATGTATTCCTACCCAAACAAACCCTTTTTAGCAATCTTAGGATGATGAAAGACTGGGGAAATTACCTTGCTGTTTGCATGCAGCTCTTTGATGTCACGTTTGTGACGGAGTATCCCATCTGCCAAACTTCAAATCAGGCCCTTAGTCTTTTGAGTCACAATCAAGTCTTTTAAGGCCCCATCAGCTGCATGAGTACACTACTAAAGCACCCCAGGAACTCAGGGGAGGCACTTAAGGGTGTCAGGCAGAGGCCCAAAGCAGGGTCCAATCCAGGTCCAGTTGTCACAGGTCAGCTGGGAACTCCCAGGAAAAGAAAGACTGATTGCAGCTTGTTGTCTTGCTGTAGCCACACAGGAGGTCAGCCAACTGACCCTTGAAGTCTACTTCTTTGTCCTGGGAGCAGGTCCAGTACCTCAGGGGTCCACTCAGGTTACAAACAGCAGGTCCAGGTTTCTTCTGATTTTCCACATATTCAGAAAGCATTCTGAAGAGGGTGCTTGGCCTATTCTTCTCCTTTTAGGTGCTCAGTGATTCAATTCTATCATTTAACATCTACCATTTTTACTCCATCCATAATATTGTGTCCAAAGTCTTGTGGAAGGGAGTGGCCTTTCCCACAGAATGAAGGAGGTAAGGTTATTAACACATGCACGGGTGATTCGACTTCCAGTTGGCTGAAGGTGTCTCACAAAGCACAGTTACAGAAACTAAAGCCACTCTAGTGAGTGAGCGGGTCCTCATGCCAGCTTCCCTCAATGATGATGCAGTAGGCTCTCGAAGTCGACAAAAGCTCCATCCAAGGTATTTCTTCAGTGGGACCTGTCTGGGTCCTGTAGCCAGCCTGCCATCAATCGCGGTCGGCTTGAACTTTGGATTTGCACTGGTCACTCGCGACCTCAAGTATTTCTCAAGATTTCTGCTTTTTTCCCAGAGGAGTGCACTCTGATGCCAACCAAGGATCCATGACTTGGGGAAATGCCTCTTGGGAATCAGGGCTCTTTCTAGCAGAGACCAGCAGACCTCAGGCAGGTCTAGTTGAAGGTCCAGGCAGGTCCAGTTTCAGCAGTTCAGCTGGGCATTTGCAGGGAGGCCTCTGGAGCTTGTTGTGTTTCTGAAGTTCAGAAACGGAGGTCAGCCAGCTGACCCTTAGAGACACTCAGGTTAGCCTACAATGAAAGTAGCAGGTGCAGTCCTCCTTCTCAAGGAGCAGGGCAGGCCTCAAATAGCAGGGCAGAACTCTGGGGACCAAGGCAGACCTCAAGCAGCAGGGCAGTCCTCTGGTAGCTGCAGGGCAGTCTTCAGGAAAACAAGGCAGTCCTTTCTCTGTAATGTCCACAGGTCCAGGAGTGTACTGAAGAAGGGTTCCCGAGATCCAATATTTATACCTGGTGCCAGCCTTTGATGTGGGGGAACATCCTGGCTAGCCCCATATCTTGTTCTGAAAAGTTCTTCCTTTTCCCTGCCAAGGCTTCAAGAACTCTGGGATGACAAAAGACAAGTGTAAGGTTCCTTTGTGTTTATACTGGAGGCAGCCCTTTGAAATGTAGGTTGGGCATGGAACAACTCCACCCTAACCATCCTGGCATAATGAGCCATACTATCAACATCTATCCCCCCTTTGTCTCACTGTTTGGGAGGAATACACAAAGGCCAACAAAAAAGCCATTCACAGTCATACAACTCAGGGCACAGGCAGCAGGTACTAAATGGCTAAGATATTAAATGCCAACTTTTTAAAACTTTCATTCTCAGAATTGTGATTTAAAATTCGACTTTACCATTAAAGATGATTTTAAATTACAATTAATTTGAGTCCAAACCTGACATCCCTATCTATTCCTAATCAAAAGTTAGCGCATATTACATTTAATAAGGTAACCCGATTTCATCCAATGGGAGAAGTAGGCCTTGCAATAGTGAAAAATGTATTAAGGAGTTTTTCACTACCAGGACATGTAAAACTTAAACCCATACGTCCTACGTTTTAGATACACTGCACCCTGCCCTTTAGGCTGTTTAGGGCCTACCTTTGTGTTGACATATGTATTATAAAGGGAGGGTTAGACCTGGCAAAAGGTTTATTCTGCCAGGTCGAATTGGCAGTTTAAAACTGCACTACAGGCTGCAAAGGGAGGCCTGGGCCATGTTTTAATGGGCTACTTTAGTGAGTAGCACAATGAGTGCTGCAGGCCTACTAGTAGCATTTAATTTACAGGCCCTGGGCACATGTAATACCATATGTAGGGACTTATAAAAAATTAAATGTGCCAATCAGATGTAGGCCAATTTGTGTGGGGAGCCCCTATTCGGAAGAGGAAAAGGGAGGACCTCTAGCCCCAGAGCTTTCCGCAGTCACCGCCGCTTTCAGTCAGCTGTTTTTGCACCCAGAGGCGCTTAAAGGACCCTCAGGCTCCCGCGGAGCGGGAGCCCGTATTCGGAAGAGGAAAGGGGCGGATCTCTAGCCCCAGAGCTTTTTCGCCGCCGCTTTCAGTCAGCTGTTTTTGCGCCCGGAGGTGCTTAAAGGACCCTCAGGCTCCCGCAGAGCGGGAGTCCATATTCAGAAGAGGAAAGGGGCAGACCTCTAGCCCCAGAGCTTTCCGCGGCCGCTGCCGCTTTCAGTCAGCTGTTTTCACACCCGGAGGCACTTAAAGGACCCTCAGGCTCCCGCGGAGCGGGAGCCCGTATTCGGAAGAGGAAAGGGGCGGACCTCTAGCCCCAGAGCTTTACGCGGCCGCCACTGCTTTCAGTCAGCTGTTTTCGCGCCCGGAGGCGCTTAAAGGACCTTCAGGCTCCCGCGGAGCGGGAAGCGCACGGGACGCGCCCGGGCGCGTGCCCGGGCAAAGACCGGGCCAAGACGGACCCATCTTAGCCCATCATAGACCGAAAGAGGCCGGCCTGGGCCACCCCCCTTTCCTCTGGCATTTTGGATACTGGTGAGTTCTGTAGGCGGTGAGTGATTACGCATACTACCATTTCCTAGCATCGTTTGATATCTCCTTGGTTTGCTCGTTTATAGTTTGGTGTTCATTTACATTGAGCATGGGGAAAAGAAAGGCGGAAACAACTAATGGGGGTGACAAACGATCAAGAGCCAGCACGTCGATCCTGTCCTTTCTGAACCAGGCTGTGGGAGTATTATCTGAGGAGATCACTAGTGCTGAAATAGAGCTGGCTGGGAACCACCAAGTCATATCCCCAGAGACCCAAGTGGCAGACATTATGATCGGGGGACCGGTTGATCCTAGTAACTTTATAACCAGTCCACCTCCCCCCCCCATTGCCCTTGACACTTTCGCTAGCTCTTCCAATGCATCGGATCCGCTGCCCACACCAAGGGACCCTTCGTGGAAATGTCCTGCCAAACCACGTAAATTAGGAGCCAGGCACAAAAATTCCACCCCGGGGTTGCCCGTACCTACCAAGTCAATCAAAAAGACTATGCCTAAGCATGAGAAAGCCCCACCTAGCCCCGCAGTGGACAATCCTGTAGCCACGGGGAAGGATACTCTATCATTCAGTTTTTTGGCATCCTTTAAAGACTTGGAAATGAAAATCAACTCAGCCCTAAACACATTTGACACCCGGATTTCCGCACTTGAGCAAACAGTGGGATCACTGAAGGGGTCGGTGGATACCCTATATTCAAGTATAAGTAGTCGGCTCTCCGATTTACAGAAAACTTTTTTAAATGCAGGTTTGAGCACTATCCCTTGTGAAGTCATTGCCAGCACAAGGGTGGGAGCAACACCCGAGGCTCAAGCTCAGGCCCAGGTTCTATCGGCAGCCCCATTGCAATCATCTTTGCGCACCTGTACCCACAACCAAACCGACGTTCCTAGGATATTGGAGGCTAACTCTGGGCGGCAAGTGTCTGGTGCGGCTCATCCAATCCATCAGGGAAAGCTTAGTAATCCAGACTTGTCTGTCCCTGCCACATATCAAAAATCTCAGTTGGCATATTGCCCCTCTAATATCACTATTCAGCTGCCACCCGGCGGCTACACCTTACGTTGTGTTGGTGGATGTACCCCATTTGAGGGAGGGCGCAGAGGAAAACTTCAACCAACTCAAAAACAAGACAGTTCATTGGCTGGCAACCAGGACAAATGCTTTTTATCCCCCCCCCGCAGATGCTGGCAGAGAAGATTATAATGGCCCGTAGGGTGGGCTGGATAGGTCAAACTCGGAAAACGGCGAAGGGAGATTGTATAATAGTGAACTTTAACAATTCTATGGAGGCGGGTTCAATTTTTTGCGCCATAGGTCCGATGGGCGCACCAGCAGATCATATAACAGCTCTCCCACTGGGCTTTTTCTACCCCCCAAAAAATCTTGACGGCAGAGACATGAGGAAATTGAATCTGCCACTGGGAAAGCTGTGATGTGGCCCTTCAAACTCTCAAACCTCATTTAATACCACTGCCCTGTCTTTGAGCAACCGTTTTCTCCCATTGAGTGAGCTCGACGATCCACATTGACTGGACCATACTTCCATCACAGATTCTCAGATTTATGTCATCCCAATCAAGGATCCTGTGATTATGAGTCAAGATTGTATTAAGGTCATTTCTTGGAATATTGCCGGGGTCCAGAGCAAACTATCAGATGGCGATTGGCTGGGCATGCTGAAGAACTTTAGTCTTATTTGTTTACAGGAAACATGGGACACTAAGGGTTGCCTGTATCTTGACGGTTATTCCTCCCACTCAATTTTAGCTACCCGCTCCTCTAGTGGGCGGGCTAGCAGTGGCCTCACGACTTTAATCAAATTAGAGCATAACTGTAAAGTTGAGATTAATTAATTCCAAATGTATAACAATTTTGGGCACCCTTTTAATATTCTCTAACAAACATAGACTGCTCCTCAGTAATTTTTATAATGCAGACTCATCGAAAGACGAAACAGAGGCTATGGCCAGTCTTAAATTTTATGGAGGATTTCTTTGTGTCAGAACCCTCTTTTACTTTAATCATGTTGGTGGGAGATTTTAACCTGCACCCGTGTCGCTCATGCTCTAATAATAAGGAATCAGATTTTGAGGGACCATTTGTAAACCAGGCACATTTCAAACACACACACAAAGGGGATGCTGCAAACAGACTTATCTCTGAGTTTAATTTGGTGAACTTAATGGTGAGCAATCATGATCACCTGGAGGTGAGCACGCCCACTTTTAGGGGGGGGCACTGTAATGTGATTGATTATATTTTTGTTTCTGGCTGCCTCCTACCTACACTCTTAGATTTTGAGGTCCTAAAACACCACCTGAGTGACCACAACCCGTTAACTGCATCATTTTATTGGGATAATAAAGCGCTGAGTTTAACACCCCCTTACAAGGAGCCCACCATACTGGCTGATCAGGGTCGAAGGATAAAGTGGGCCAGTATTCTCCCATCAGCCTTTGCCCAAAATTTGATTGTCTCATGTCATGCTGATTTTCAAATCTGCTTGTCAAATGTAGAGTCACCACAGAGAATCTTGGTGTCATTCACTAATATCTGCAGGTTTATTAACTCAGCACTCCTCAAAATCGTTGCTTCACCGGCCACCTGTGTGGTTAGATGGTTTGACAGGCAATGCTCCAGAACCCACAAAGACCTCTGGAATCTCTTGCATGCTAAACCCCGTTGCCAAGAAAAAGTCAAGAATGCTAGGGCGACATTTAAGAAAGCCTGCAAGGATCGTAAAGCCCAAATTAAAGAAGAGACTTGGGATAAGTTGGTAATGGCTAGTCAGCAGCGCAATAGCGCTGCTTTCAGGGGTGTCATCAACTCGTCTCTTTTTCATGAAGACCATCTTACCAAGCAGGCATGTACCATCCCATCTCAGGCCTGTGTGGATCATTTTAGGGCCATTTACAACCTTGAAGCAGAGCCAGTAGAAGGCCCCTGGACATAGCGTAACTTAACTTTTAGCCTATCGGAGGTCAGAGCCGCTATTTCCCAGTTGCCTTTAAACAAGGCACCAGGGTCTGATGGGGTACCGGGGGACCTATACAAGGATTGTATAGACTTGTGGGTCCCGATACTGACACTGCATTTAAACTCTGCGGTATCCAGTCATCTTCCCTCAACTTGGTCCCAGTCTATAATAGCCCCCGTCTTTAAAAAGGGCAATAGATCAGATCCAGCCTGTTTTAGACCCATTTCCCTCATAGACTCGGAGGTGAAAATTATTGGTAGGATTTTGTTGAATCGCCTCACGGATTGGGCCAAGGAGCAAGGCTTTTTTTCTGACCTTCAGTGCGGTTTTCGCCTTGGTCGGGGAACAATAGAACAGACCCTGAATCTCTATCGCCTAACCTGCAAATATACCAAAGCCAAGAAGGCGGCCATCCATCTGGCTTTCATGGACCTCAGCTCGGCCTTTGATAGAGTTAACCGCTCTAAGCTTTGGTCCATGATGGAACAGATGGATATTGATTTAGTTTTAATCAATTTTCTGCGTGATTTGCACAACGGTCTTTATGCCAGCGTTAGGTTTGGTCCCAATGGGGAATGCATGGAGCACTTTGAACTTCAGCGAGGGGTACGGTAGGGCTGCATTTTAGCTCCTTTTTATTTATTTTTCTATATCAACAACATAGAGCAGTTCCTGACAGTTGCGGGTGTTGATGTCCCCAGAGTAGGAGGCAGCCTCATCCCTGCCTTGCTATATGCGGACAACACAGTTTTATTGGCCCGTCCTGCTAAAAGTCTGAATAAGCTCCTTACTCTTTTTATTAATTTTATGAACAGTCTTGACCTATCTACAAATTTTTCAAAATCACGTCATCAAGTTTGGTCCATCGAAAAACGAAAACAATGAAATATGTAATAGATGGCCAACATATCAGTATGGTGGATAAGTTCAAGTACCTGGGGATACAACTGGATTCTGAGTTCAATTGGCATTCGCTTATAAACCAGAATGTTTCCTCTTTTAGTAGGGCGATATTTGGTGTTAGGAACTTTTCGCGCAGATTGGGGCGCAATCACATCCATTCGGTCCTGGGAATTTATAGGGCTAAATGTATCCCCTTAGTGTGCTATGGTAGAGGAATTTGGGGATACCGCCAGGTTGCACCACTCCAAGTCACGGAAAATAAGTTTTTAAGGAGTCTCCTGGGAGTTTGCCAAAGCACACCTTATGAAATCGTCCACGAAGAATTAGGCATGGATTTTTTAATTGACCGACTCCGTCTAAATCCATTAAAACTCTGGAACTCAATCTGGACAAAGGAGGAGTTGGGTTTCAGTAGATTGATCTTACAAGACAGTTTGCAATTAGATAAGTCCCTACAGATTCCTTGGCTGGCATATGTGGCGCGTAGCTTGCGGGCTATAGGGTGGGCGGATATGTTTGTTAACACCACAAACATAACTTGTGCTGATGGAAAATGGGTAGAAACCGCTTTTATAGATAAGTTGAGATCAGAACGCGAGGATGTTGCTTTATCAAAACACTCTATGCGACACGCGCTATTGGTGAAAACAGTTAGCAATATTGAACCGTATCTGACTTGGGATATAACTCGCCAACAATGCCGACTGTTGACTTATTTTAGATTTCATTTATTTCACCGACTGGTCCTGTTTAATCATGGTTGTTTTAAGTACTCAGATTAGCCTCCCTGCAACTGCGATAACACATCGATCAATGACACATTACATATGGTTATGTTCTGCTCAAAATATAGTAACCTGCGACACAAATTCATACGCCCAATCTTATTACCGCTGAATTTTAAACAAGTTAGGCCAGCCTTCATTTTTTTACAGCTGCTGAACTCACCTTTTATTTGCTTTTTCCTTGTGTGTTTTTTGGTGGGAGTTCTAAAATATGAATGATTATGGCACTTACGTTTTGTATGTTGTTTTTAAATGACCTGCCTTTTATGATTTTATCTATAAAATCGAATAAAGATTATGATTATTATGTGTGGAGTTCAAGTCCATGTAGAACAAGAGGAAAAATACAGGAAGAAATAAAAAAAGGATAAATGTGAACTGGATGAGGACTAAATTATAAACAGGTTGTTTCCAACACCCATTGAGTCTCTCTCAGGTCCTTCTGGTTTAAAAATAAGCACAATGTATGGAAGAAAAGAAAAATAGGGAATTAAAAAACCCACAAGTTTAAGTAGTTAAGATGATTTCTAATAAAGCAAATGGAAAACAATGTTAAGGAAGAGTGAACAGTTGGCAAGTTACTAAAGGTTGATAGGCAGGGTTGGCCAGACTATTGTAACAATGGATGGTAGGTGGGATGATAAAAGAAGATGCTGACATAAAGGATAAACTGTGGTTACTGATTTCCCAAAGTCGTTAATTTAGGATCACAGCTTATAGGAGAGACTCAAACAGAGGGCTCGATACTTTTCAACAAAATGGCTCAATGATAGCTGAGAAAAATGCCCTTTTTTATTTTTTCCCTTTTTTATTTGTTTTTACTTTTGCCATTTGACCTATTTAATAGATGGGGCATGCTAACCAGCCTAACCCCTACACATAACCTAGCACACAAAAAAAGGAAGAGGAGGTGATCTTAATGGGATTTCACCCCTACACATAACCTAGCACACACTAAAGGGAAGAGGAGGTGATCTTAATGGGATTTCACCCCAAAGAGTTATGTTTATACATAATAAAGCACCTTGGAAATACGGGTCTGTCTCTGCCCACGTCTAGTACATTGAGTAAAAATGCCCATGCGCAAAGGGCGGCAATAAATGTTAGAGTGCCGCGGGCTGATAAAACAGCCATTTGTAAAGATCCCAGCCCCCCGGCACCACAATTCATCACAGGAGGTATGTTTTAACCCTGCCTAGGGAGCCCAGAATTAAATAGGAATAAGGGAGACCCCTAAGGTAGTTTTAACTGGATAGTCTGCATGGTGGATCCCTTTGAATGCTTGTTTGTCTTCCCAAACTACCCCAAAAAAAACCTTTGCTCCACCCCTTCCGTTGGTCTGCACAGGGGTGTTGTAGCACAACCAATGATGAAGCATGCCACTATTAGTGGGAGAGGGCAATTTTAAAACCTTCTTTGGTTTCCCGCACAAGATGACTTCCTATTAAGATTACCTCCTGTTCCCTTTTGTGTGTGCTAGGTTACTTGTTAGGGAGGACAGAAGAGGAGTGGTACCTCTCACCCCTTGTTTATTGTGTTTGAATACCCTGGAATCTGGAATGCAAGCTTGAAGAAATTTGCAGTTGGTAGATGAATAGTATGCCACAATAAACTGGAAAACTGGATTTTGATCATTTTTACCCCTTACATATGTTTTATAAGTTTCCATGTTAACTGTTTGAACTATAGCAATAGCGTTAGCAAAATCCTCAATGACTCCCCTGTGGCTGACACCTAATTTTCCTAGTTCACATCTAAGCTTCCTGTGAACTGGAGTAAGCAAATTCCTGGCCTCAAATACGTAATAAGACTATGGGCTGCATGAGGGGAGTGAAACTTGCTTGACCCATGCAGGAAACATCTCCCTATGAAAGGGAGCAGCTAGGACCTTGAGGACTGTTATGTTATGTTATGTCATGTTATTTTATGTTATGAAAATTGTGTTTCATCCGTTTTTACACTTACTGCTACCACCAGCTTTTTGCTGATTTCTAACAGCAAGTACAAAATTGCTAACTGGGTCAATTTTGAGTGCTGAATAGTATATTAGTTGCAAAAGAATCGGGGCACCTGTTTCAAATTTAATTTGTTTGATTGAGTCTAAATGTTCCCTAAGAGGCTCATTGCAAGTCCTGCACAATCTCAGGCTGCAATATTTGCCCCACTTTTGCTAAGCTTGGTATTTCTGAGTGGGGGGCAATGCAGTAATTCAGTGTGTTTTCTCCCCGTCTGAATTGGGTCAACTCAGAATGTGAAGTTTTTGCTGGCAATGAATTGTGCCAGGACGTACCTGAAAAAACTCCACCAGGGTGTGCTGTCACTGCACCTGTATTATTGCCTATTGGTACACACTCCGTGTCTGGATTGTTGCGGATGGTGACATGAGGGCCTAAAGTCCCATGCTGTCTGGGGTACTTATGAGTCTTCACAATTCATGCACTCAGCAAAGAACAGACTTTTGTCAAATCTCTGATTCGCAACGTTCAAAGCTTGGGCTCGTATTTTATAGAATGCTTTGTCCCTTGATATAGGGAATGGGGTTACATAGAATGTGTTGAAACTTCACTATAAGCAAATGAGAGGAAGCTTCGTATTGGGTATGGAAAACATGCCAGCTCCTTTATTTGCACTCTTACTTCCAAACCTATGGTGATGTTAGCCTCACTTAACCCCAGATTCCATTTGCGATCTCCGATGTTTGGTTTTGTATTTCATTAGATTTGTAATGTCCTGTGTGGCTGTGGCTGGAGGCTTGAACTGAGATCAGGACTGAGGGATACTGGAACATTCGTGTAAGCAAAGCATCAGACTTTGTCAAAATGACAGAAAACAAGCTTCAGTGTATTTACAATGACACGTGTGCTGAGGTAACTATTGCCTCAGCCTCCCTTTTACACAACTGGCCGAGGGCCTAGCTAATTAAACTGTTTAACATTTTCCCTGGGTAATGATGTCATATTATTGAAATCTATTACCTCAAAGCATTGGAGTAGTTTAGACAGCTTGACTTGTTCATGTTTAAGCACGTTGACTTTTGAACGAAAAAGCCTGGCCAAGTTTGTAATTTGTTTTTGTTGCAGTAATGCATCATTGAGATTACATTTATATATTACTACCCCTGATGAGGCTTTGAAGCACTTTACAGCAATTAGCACTCTACCTGGGATCCCAAAGTTAGTGGCAGTCCATTGCTTTTTGGAGTTAGTCTTGCATGCTAAAGGACATCCTTCCACGCTTTTGTTTCTTTGTGGTACATTAGTGACTTAAATGTAATTGTTAGAGAGGGTATGTGAGAAACAAATGATAAAAAAACAAAAAACTTGAAGACAGGCTTGAGATTCAAGAGTAGTTTATATGTAGAAGAGCCACATAGGGTAAGCATAGGTGCATTTAAAATAAAGGAGGGAAACAGTATTTCAAGGTCATGCAGGATTTTAAGGAATATATCAGACAGGTTTATTGAGACAACATGCCATCTTCTCTAGAGGAAAGTGGCTTTTTAAAGATGTGGAAGATACCTCAGTGCAAAAAAGAAAGCCCAATACTTGCTGACACCCCTTTACCAGTGACTGGGAAGCAGTGCCACTTTGCAGCACATCCAAGTACCCATCATTACAATATGGCAACTCCACCATCGCCCAGCGGTATGCAATGCAAGCAATAATACCTAGAAAGACCCCTATATGTATCTACTACAGCAATACATTCAACACTGTAGATTATTGTTACACTTTATGCAAATCATTTTACACCATACATAAACTATACATATAATATAAGCATGCCATGTACCAACATGTACCAACACCCACCAACTTTAAATATAACAAGGCAGCTGATAAACACATTGCAGCAATCAAAAGTCAGTACATGTTTATGTGACCCATTCAATACCTGGTTTAGAGTGTGGTGTTCCATGCATTCACCTGGAGCACCCCAACAGGAACAAACACGATGTTCTGCAGAATCTATGTGTCAGAGCTCATATATGTGTGTGTGTGTCTATATATATACATATATATATGTATATATATATATGTGTGAGTGTGCGTGTGTATATATATACACTGAAAAAACCACAGGTTTCAGGGACGTTATAGTTAGTTGGGCATTTCACTCATACAAAACCAGAGAAGTTCATCCGTTATAGTTAGTTCAGCTAACTATAACTCGCGACCCCGCAATGCACTATTGATGACATCACATATTACATCATTCATGACATGGTCAGTGACATCACTGATGACATCTCAAATGACATCACTGATGACATCATCCAGTGACTGTGTGTTTCTGTGAAGTTTAAATATGTTTTATATATATATAGGCCAAGGTGTATTGAAGAATGAGTGGGTGTATGAGTGTGTGAATGGATGATTTAGTAGGTGCGTGACTATCTGTATAAGTGAGTGATTAAACGTGTCTTGCTGAATGCATGAGTTAGTGACTAAACTGTGTGAATGTATCAGTCTGACAGTTGGTGTGTAAGCGGCTGCATGGGTTGGTGAGTAGCTACATGAGTGTCTATATGGGTTATTCATTGGTTGTCTGAGTATCTGTATGGGTGCCTGAGTGTCTGTGTGGGTGGGTGGGGGGTGTGTGACTCTGTGCATAGATGTGTGAGTAGGTGACTCACTGGGTGTATGGGTCCAAGAGTGCATCTGTGATGGACTGTGTGGGTGGGTGAGTGTGTGTATGGGTGTGTTGGTGAGTGAATGGATGTCTCAGTGGTACATGTGTGAGTAACTACATATGTAAAAGGCAGTATATGTGAGTGTTGGAGTATATAGATGACTATATGTGAGAGCGAGTGATTGTGAGAGTGGCTGTATGCATGAGTGTGTGCTTGTATCAGTGATTGTATAAGAGAGTAAGTATGTGTTAGTATCTGTATGAATAAGTGAGGTGCTGTGTGTATAACTGTATAAGTGAGTAAATGGGAGTGTGTAATTGATTCTTTGCATGACTGACTAGGTGTGTGTGTAACTCTATGGATGAGTGACGGTGTGTGAGTGTCTGTATAAGTGTATGAGTGCAAATGATAGTGCTGTATTGATGAGTGATTGCATGTATGAGTGACTGTATGGGTGAATGAGTGGATGTGTGTGTAGACCTAGGAATCAGTGAGTGAGTATGTAGTAACTGGTATTGGTGTGTCTACGGTTTCGAAAATGGTAGTCTGCATTTTAGAGTGGGTGTATCAAAGCTTATATTAGGGTGTGAAGAGGTGTATCAGATTATCACGTGGATGATGTCATCAGTGATGTCATCCGTGATGTCATCAGTGATGTCACTGACCATGTCATGAAGGATGTAATATATGACGTCATCAGCAGTGCATTGCGGGGGCGCAAGTTATAGTTAGCTGAACTAACTATAACGCCGAATTTCTCTGGTTTTGTACGAGTGAAATGTCCAGCTAACTATAACGTCCCTGAAACCTGTGGTTTTTTCAGTGTATTTCTAAGGATTTTTAAATGCTAATTTCTAACTATAACGTCCCTGAAACCTATGGTTTTTTCAGTGAATTTCAAAGGTTTTTTAAATGCTAATTACTAACTATAACGTCCCTGAAACCTAAGGTTTTTTCAGTGAATATCTAAGGTTTTTTAAATGCTAATTTCTAACTATGCCTACAGAGGTAGGACATGTGCAGAAAGAGGAAGACAGGCGGAGAAAGAAGCAAGAGAAATGCAGAAAGAGGCAACAGAAGTCCAGAAAGACAAAGAAAGGTGCAGAAAGAAGCAAGAGATATGCAGAAAGAGGCAACAGAAGTCAAGAAAGACGAAGAAAAGTGCAGAAAGAAGCAAGAGATATGGAGAAAGAACCAACAGAGGTGCAGAAAGAGGCCTTGTTGCAAAGTCATCCTGTGCCCCCAACTTTTTGCTGACGGGTACTGGTGGTAACTGGCTCTGACTAACCAGGCCTATGCTAAAAGACACTTAGAATACAGTGAAAACACCTACATACACTAGGGTACCCCTGTGATTGGCATGACCTCCCCTGTAAGGCCCTAGTATATAATAGGGCATGGGGATTAAAACTACCTCTAAGTCAGAGGTGCAGAAACATGCTACTTTAACTAGTAGTCGCATTTGCAGAGTGGTAGAGAAAGGGTGCTGGGCCTCCGACCAGCGCTCAAGAATTCCGCTGCGTAGGACTTACAGGAGGTACCAGGAGGACTTCTTGGCCCCCAAAGTCCCTCAGGAGTAAAGTGGACTTCATCCCCCATCCCGTAGTCTGCCAGGAGGCGTGTTTGCAGAGTGGTGGAGAAAGGGGGCATGGCCTCCGAAGACGTCTTAGCAATCCTACTGTGTGGGACTTACTGGAGGTAACAAGAGGGGTACTTGGCCCCCAAGGACATCCTTGGGGCCAACTACCCCTCCTATTACCTCCAGTAAGTACCACACAGCAGGATTGCTAAGTTCTCATTACAGGCCACACCCCCTTTGCCCACCACTCTGCAAACACGCTCCCTGGTGCGCTCTTTGATGGGGATTGAAGTCCCCTTCACTGCTGGGGGTCCTTAGGGGCCAACTAGCTTACCTCTTATCTCCAGTAAGCCCCACACAGTGGGATTGCTGAGAGCTGGACACAGGCCACGCCCCCTTTCTCCACCACTCTGCAAACGCGCCTCCTGGTGCACTCTTGGTTGGGGGATGAAGTCCCCTTTCCTCATGAGAGTCCCTGGGGGCCAACTAGCCCACCAGGTACCTCCAGTAAGCCCCACACAGCTGGATTGCTGAGAGTGGTCCGAGGCCATGCCCCCTTTTTACACCACTCTGCAAACGCGCCTCCTGGTGCACTGCTGCGGGGGGATGAAGTCCACTTGTGTCCTGAGGTCCTCAGGACACAAGAGGACCTCATCGCCCCACCAGCAGTGCACCAAGAGTCGCGTTTGCAGAGTGGGGTAAAAAGGGGCGTGGCCTCGGACCACCTCTCTGCAATCCAGATGTGTGGCGCTTACTGGAGGACCCTGGTGGGCTAGTTGGCCCCCAGGGACCCTCAGTATTCAAGGGGACTTAATTCCCTAACTTAGAACGCACCAGGGGGCGCGTTTGCAGAGTCATGCAGGGAGGGGGCGGGGCCTCCCGTGAGTTGCCGGTTTCTTTTTCATAAATTTGTTATTTTATGGGAGGGGGGCCGCGTGGCCCCCCTTCCCTGGCTCACTTTTAGCCCCGGGACCCCATCCCCCGGGGCCTGGCAGCCTTTTTGTTTTGTTTTAAAATTTGGGGAGGGGGGCCACGTGGCCCCCCTCCAGAGGCCAATTATGGCCCCGGAGACCCCATCCCCCAGGGCCTAGCCAGCCTTCTTTTTTAATGTTTTTGGGAGGGGGGCTGCGTGGCCCCCCTCCTCAGGTCAATTATGGCCCCAGGGACCCCATCCCCGGGGCCGCCTTTCCGTTTAAAAAAAAATATATATTTTTAATTAGAGGGGAGGGGGCCGCGAGGCCCCCTCCCAGGCCATTTTTGCCCCTGGGGACCCCATCCCCCGGGGCATGGCCTCTCGTTGGGGACCGCGGGGGATCCTCAATGCCCCCGCGGTCCCAGCCGGCTCCCCGCCTCCTGCGAGAGTCGGCATTGCTTTTGCACAAGGGGAGCTGCTGACATGCAGCTCCCCTTGTGCATAAGCAATCTGCTTTGCTTTTTGGAAGCGAAAGCAGGTTTCCTGCTCTCGCTTCCAAAAAGCAAAGCAGGGTTTGCTATGGCAGGGCGGGAGCCACACGGCTCCCGCCCTGCCATAGCAAACAGCAATGTCCCAGGGGTGGGTACCCCGGGACATAGCAGGAGCCGGCCCTGGCTGTCCCCAGGGCCATCAAGGACTCCAGGAGGGGGGCCGCGCGGCCCCCCCTCCCAACGTTTGCAAAGCCCCGGGAGGTGGTGGTCCCGGGGGTCTGCAACGGACCCCTGCATTTGAATATTTAGCAGGAGCCCACTCCACACTTCTTTATTTTAATTTAAGCCCCGGGGAGGTGGCGGTCCCCGGGGCTGCGGGGGGGCTGCGTGCCCCCGCACATAATGAATAAAGCCCCGGGGAGGTGGCGGTCCCTGGGGCTGCGGGGGCCCCCGCTAATTAACTGCACATTGCCCCCGGGACCTGGCCCTCCCAGGGGCTTATAGAAAAAGGAGCGCGGGAGCCCGCGCTTCGTTTTTTTTGTTTTTCTCTGCTGGATTCGCGCACCCAGCGCGAATTCAGCCGATTTACAAAAAAAAAAGTGCTTTCTGTGGCCATGGGGGCCCATGTGGGACCCCCTGAGCAGGCCTAGGGGGTCAGGGTGTTTGTACCCTGCCCCCTTTTCTTGTTTTTTATCTTTGTTTTACTGTTTTCTTGTGACTTGGTTACCGAGTCACAAGATAGCTGCCAACACTTCCTGGTTTGGAGTGTTGGCAGCCAATCAGAAGTCAGCTCGTGCTCGGGAGGAGTCGCGACTCCTGCTCGGTGCTCAGATATATAAAAATTTGTAAAAAAAGTTGCTTTCTGAACCAAGAGCTACCTTTTTGCCAAATTTGGTGTAATTCCGTTCAGCAGTTCGGGCTGTAGCCTGTTCCAAAATTTCCTGTGGAAAACGCGTTTTGGGACCCCACTTTTTTCTCTGCCCCCATTTGACGAATCACCTTGAAACTTTAAAGACAGGAGCTGACCGGAGCGCCCCATTAGTTTTGAAAATTTCACGAAGATTCGTCAACCCTGCGTCAAAGATATTGGCAAAAGAAAAAATGCTTTTTGAATAGAAACAAGGTCCTAACTATAACTACCTACTGGCGACCGCCAGTAGGTAATATATATATATATATATATATATATATATATACATATTACTGGCAACTCCGTTAACACGCTGGATTCCTTTCTTCCAAAAATGGAGCACAGACCACAGAGTAATGCAGCAAGATGTCGTTTATTGCTCACCAACAACCTCTACAGCCATGACGCGTTTCAGCCCTACCTCGGGCCTTGATCACATGACACGCTCTGTCAGGTAGGTGGCTTTTTTGTACTATTTTTTTCTCTTTTCTGTGCGTTGCTAAAAGTGACAGGTGCATCAAGTTAAAATCATAGACATAAAAGGTACAAAACATACTTGTTTAAATACATAAATAATTATCATATGCTATAATCACACCAATAATGTTAAAAGGATATATAGTACATCAATGTCGGTAAAATACCCTCACTGTTTTTTTATATACCTTTACATATTGTGTGGTTGATGACAACATTGGCATACCTCAAAATTACTTTGCTGATTTGTAATATGGCTTGAATCCCGCCCTTAAAATTAATAATAAAAATTATTAATAAAAAAAAATAAAAAAAATATAAATGTTTGTTAATAAAATTTGAGGTAGGTAGTTATTAAAACCATAGTCTATTGAATCCCGACATAAATGCCTCATTTCAGTTCCCTGTTGAACAATAATATTTCTTGGGGATCTAACAGTTTTTTGGGGGCGGATTCCATAAGTATTGTGTAATAGGTCTGCCGACTACCTTCTAAACTTGATGCTTAAAGTGCTAGAGCTATTACAAAAAAGGGAAGTGCTAAAACCTGTGGTAAAAAAACAAAAATGTTGTGTTAAAAAAACTACCTAACCCTATGTGTAAAATTCAAATATAAATTTATGATTTGCAGTGGCAGCATATAGAAAAGGAATTGTTGATATTAACAAAATATTTACAAGTTTGAATGACACGGGCCTGTAGGCATGATTTGTGTTGTTAATTCAGTTTAATCAATGTCCCATAAACTTTATTTGTTACAGACAGGTATGTAACTCTTCAGTGGCATTGAGGCCTCTAGGTTGTTTGGTATCGAGGTTAATAATATATTGGGCCTCTAGTAGTCTGAGCTGTCTTTCCCTGTCACCACCTCTTTTCTTTGGTGGGACCGCATCTATTAGGAAATATTTCAGACCACTAGGGTCTGCTCTATGTACCTCACTGAAATGTCTAGCAACCGGATAATTCTGGTCCTGATTTTTTATCGCTCTAATGTGCTGGAGCACCCTTTTGTGTCCTTGCAGTATTGTACTGCCGATGTATCTTAGACCACAAGGGCACTCCAGCACATAGACCACATACTCAGATTTGCAATTGAGAGATAACTTGATAGGGCATTCTTGGTTGCTGAAAGGGGTCATGTAAGTGGTTTTATTGCTGCCAAACTGACACGCCTTGCACACTTTACATTTATAAAACCCCTTTCTTTGGGATAGCCAAGAATTGGGGCTGGGACCGCTAGGGTCATTTTGCACCAGAATGTCTTTCATCGATTTCGCCCTGCTATATGTGATGGCCGGTTTTTTAGGGAGTAAATGGCCAATCATGGGGTCGCTTAAGACTAAAGGCCAATTTTTCATTATGAGCTTCCTCACCTGGTTCTCCTGTTTGTTAAATTTGAAAATAAATCTAAACGCCTTGTCTTCCTCTTGTTTTTTGGAACCCTCTGTTGGTGTTGCAAGTTTTACTTGAGGTTTACACAGTAAACTTTCTCTGGTTCTAGACCTAATCTTTTCAATTGCTTTGTCTATACAGATAGTAGAATAGCCTCTTTCTTTGAATCTCATTTTACTACTCTCTTGTGCTGTGATCAAATCACTGTCACAACTACAAATGCGTCTTAACCTTAGCATCTCACCGTAAGGAATACTGCGGATGAGATGTTTTGGGTGTGCGCTGCCCGCATGTAGTACTGCATTGCCGGCTGTGAATTTTCTGTGTAACTTTGTTTCCAATTTGTCATTTCTCACAAACACCTGTACATCTAGAAAATTGATAGTATCAGGGCTAATATCTGCTGTAAAATGTAAATTCAGTTGAATGGTATACAAAGAACATCTTCCCGCGAAAGAGACGGCATTCAGGGCAGAAGTAAATCAAAACAATTTAATATTCGCTCCGGAGAAACAGGACGCGTTTTGGCTGTGCAGCAGCCTTGATCACCTGAAGAGGCGCCATCTTGTTGCAGGTATATATACTTAATAAAGGTATAGACATAAACGAAATACTCTAATGAATATCACAACACAGTGCAATAACATAAAGCACTAATGACTCACGGGGTGGTATTAAAATATTCACATGAGGAATGTATTTCTTTTAACAGTCCTACTGGATAGAGATTCAAATTCATTCAAACGTTAATAAAATGCCCGACAATTCTCTCTCACTTAAAAAAGTGCAAATTTAGAATATGCCACACTTTAACAGTTCCAAAAAGCAATCTATTCAGATTAAAAATTAATGTACATAAAGTGGAAATTGTCGTGAGTCCATCAAATAAGTAGGCACTGTGGGTCATAAAATGTCACAAATATTGAAACTGTATTCGCAACAAGTACGGCCTATTCTTAGCTCGAATAGCTTTGACCCTTTGCCCCTTCAGTTTCATTTAATTAATGCCTTTAAAAATGAACCTCTATGGAATCACGATTGGATCTTTTTTGCCTCCCCTAACACCAAGTTCTTTAAAAATCCATCATTGGTTGTTCTGTATATTCAGATTTACACACCATAGAAATTCAACAGTTATAGTTATTTCAAGAAACTATAACTTGCGCCGTAAGGTAACTATAACTCGCGCCCCAGCCATGCAGTTTTCTCATCAATAATCTTATTGCAAATGTTGCAGTTATATTATCAATGATGTCATAGAGGATGTCATAACTGATGTAATATGTGGGGTAATTAGCAGTGTATGACGAGGTTTCGAGTTATAATTACCTTAAGGCATGAGTTATAGTTGTAGTTATAGTTATAGTTTAGTATATAGTATGTAGTTATAGTGTAGATGTAGTTGTAGTTATATATAGTTATAGTGTTGTCATCAGTTATGTCACTGATCATGTCATGAGTAATGTAATAAGTGAGGTCATAAGCAGTGCATTGCGGGGCGTAAGTTATAGTTAGCTCAGGTTACTATAATTGCTGAATTTCTATGGTTTTGTGTGTGTAAAATCTGAGCCTAACTATAATGTCCCTGTAACCTTTGATTGATTTTTTCCAGTGAATATATAGCAAGTAGGTAGTTATAGTTAGGACCAAAGTTCCCATAGGAAAAGCATTTTTTGTTTTGTTAATAACTTTGGCGTCGCTTAACGAATCTTCACGAAATGTTCAAAAAAACTTCCCCTTTTTGGTTCAGCTGCTGTGTTGAAAGTTTCGGGGTGATCCATAAAGCAGGGGCTGAGGACAAAAAGGGGGTCCCAAAATGCATTTTTCCCCATCTTATGTCTATTGGGAATTTTCATTTTTTGAACACGACTACAGACCGAACTGCTGAACGGAATTAACATAACATAACATGTGTATTTGTAAAGCGCAGGTTCACCCAGAAGGGTGTCTTGGCGGTGAATAACAGATGTTTATTGTTACCCAACTCAGTGGTACTCATTTTATCGACCTCAGTTGGATGAAAGGCTGAGTGGACCCACCAAGATTTGAACCTGTGACCATGAAGTCGAACACAGGTCCCTGAAGTGGATCCATTTAGTCCACCGAACCACCAGACCCGACACCAAATCTGGCAGAAAGCTAGATGTTGGTCCAGAAAGCGTGCTTTTTGTAGTTTGTTGTAAATCTGTTCAGTAGTTTCAGAGATATTCAAGTTAAAAAAATATAGAATATCTGGGAGGCCAAAATCCTACTGAAATCCTACTGAAATTTGATTGGCTGCCAACAATTTAACCAGGAAGTGTTGGCAGCCATCTTGGGACTTGGCTTGAAGCTGAGTCCCACAAAAAAAGTAACAAATAAAGAAAAGGGGGGCAGGGTAGGTATACCCTGACCCCTCAGATATGGTAGGGGGGCCACGACAGGGACCCTGCCATGCATTAAAAAGAGATCTTTTTTTAATTTTGGCGCAAAATTCACAGGTGGATCTGTGGATTTGTGGCAAAACCGAGAAAAAAACCGCGCAGGCTCCCGTGCCTCTTTTAAAGGAAGGCCCCCAGTGGGCCAAATCCCAGGGGCATATGAAAAGGAGGGGGGCATATGGGGCCCCATCCTAGGGTTTAATCGAACCCAGGGGACCACCACTGCCCCGGAGTTTTTGATTTAAATTATGCTGGGGTGCCCACACGGTACCACCGGTGGGACCACCACCTCCTGAGGGCTTCTTTAATTATTAAATGGGGTGCCTCTTGGACCACTGTGGCCCCGGGGACCGCCACCATCCCGGGGCTTTACAAGTAAAAATGTGGGCCAGTGCAGACCCCCCAGCCCCGGGGACCACCACCTCCCAGGGGCTTTTTGTTTAAAGAATGCGGGGGCAGTGTTGATACCCCCGCAGCCCTGGGGATTGCCACCTCGCCAGGGCAAATTAAAAGAAATGGGGGGAGCTGCATCCTGGAACCATTGATTGCCCTGGAGACCGCCACCCACTCCTTTACCACTCCTGCCAAGCCATAGCTAACGCTGCTCCACTTTCAGCAAGGGAGAGCTTTAAAAATTCTCTTGCTTGTTGAAAGCAGAGCAGAATTGCTTTTGGACAGAGGGAGCTGCATATTCAGCAGCTCCTTCTGTCCAAAAGCAATGTTGGCTCCCGTAGGATGCAAGGAACCAGCAGGGGCCTTGAGGGTCCCCCCACAGTCACCATCAGTGACAAGTGGATGCCCTCGATGGGACCAGAGCACCCACAACAGAGGGGGATGGGCTCCCTGGGGCCAAAATCGGCCTGGGAGGGGGACCGTGTGGCCCCCTCCCATTATTATTATTATTATTATTTTTTAAAAGGCCAGGTCCCAGGGATGGGGTCCTGAGGCCAAAATCAGCCCAGGGAGGGGGGCCACGTGACCCCCCTTCCTAAAAACTAAAAAAATTAAAAACGACCTGCAAGTCGCTGGAGGCCCCACCCTCTTTCTCCACCACCTCCTGGCACACTGTTGGTGGGGGGATGAAGTCCCCTTGGCTGCAGAGGGTCTTTGCAGGCCAACAAGCCCTCCTTTTCCCTGAAGTAAGTAGCACACTGTGGGATTGCTGAGAGGTCTTCGGAGGTCATGCCCCCTTTCTCTACCACTCTGCAAACGCGCTGCCTGGTGCACTGCTGGTGGGGGGATGAAGTGCCTTTGGCTGCTGAGAGTCCTTTGTGGCCATCTACCCCTCCTGTTAACTCCAGTAAGTCCCACACAGTGAGATTGCTGAGAAGTTGTTGGAGGCCACTCCCGCTTTCACCACCACTCTGCAAATGTGCCTCCTGGAGCACTGCTGGTTGGGGGATGAAGTCCCCTTGACCCCAGTGGGTCCTTGAGTACCAACTACCCCTCCTGTTACATTCAGTAAGTTCCACAGAGTGCAATTGTTGTGAGGACTTCAGAGGCCACGGCCCCTTTCTCCACCACTCTGCAAACGCGCCTCCTGGTGCAATACTGGGGGGTGGATGAAGTCCTCTTGGATGCTGAGATACCTTGGGGGCCAAGAAGCCCTCCTGTTACCTCCAGTAACTCCCTTACAGCAGGATTCCTGAGAGCTGATCAGAGGCCCCGTCCCCTTTCTCCACCACAGGTTATAGGGATGAAATATATAATATAAATATAATATAAATATATTAGAATATAATACATAATATAAAATAAATATAATATATAATATAATATAAATATAATATAAATAGGGTTATAGTTAGGAGATAGATTTTGAAAAACAAAGGTTACAGGGACGTTATAGTTAGGAAATAGAATTTTTTTAAACTTAGAAATCAGTGAAAAAAACAAAGTTAACAGGGACGTTATAGTTAGACTCAGATTTCCCTCGTACAAAACCAGTGAAATTCGCAGTTACCTGAGCTAACTATAAATTACACCCACGCAATGCACTGCTTATGACCTCACATAATTCATCCCTCATGACATGGTCAGTGACATCAATGATGACATCACTGATGACCTCTCAAATTACATCACTGATGACATCATCAAGTGGGTGTGTTTTTAAAAATGTATGGGTGTTAAACATATATGGTAACCTACTACAAAAGTTAAATTAGTATATTAGGTGCACTGCTCCTAACATATATTATGTGAGTGGCTGTGTGACTGTATCCTTGTGTGCATGACTTTCTTTTTGGTTGGACGAAGTGGAGTTCTTTTTGGTTGGGGTTGAGCTTGAGGTCAGCCAGGATTGAACCATGGAGGGAGGTCTGTTCAAGTGCTGGATGTCTTTGACTGACTAAATCTTTATGTAGAGTTGGGTGTCATCTGCATCGAGATGATAGGCAATTCTGGCTTGTTTCAGGATCATTGCAAGGGGTTCCATATAGAGGTTGAATAGGGGCAGAGACAGAATTGACTCTTGAGGAACTCCATGTGATTGGTGTTGCTTTTGAGGTGGGGTTGTTTTGTTTTATTAGCTGTGAGTGTTGGTTGACGAAAGAAACAAACCACTGAAGGACAGTGCCATTGATGCCTGCACGTTGTGAGTGGGTGTTTAGGAGGATGTCATGGTTGACAGTATCAAAGATAGCTGAGAGGTCCAGAAGGACTAGGAGGCAGGCCTGGTCATCATCCAGAGATCTGTGCAGGTCGTCAGTGATGTTCAGTGTTATGGTCTCTGTACTGCAGCATTTCCTGAACCCAGATTGGAAGGTGTTGTGAAGGTTGTACTTTTTGATGGTTGTAGAGTTGAGCAAACACATATTTTTCGATGGTTTTGGCAAGTAGAGGGAGGTTAGTTACATGTCTGTAATTGTTGAGGTAGTTCTGGTCTGCGCCTGTTTTGTTGATGAGGGGGTGACTTGACCAAGTTTGAGGAAGGCCGGCATGGAGCCGCTCGATAAGAAGGAGTTAATGATTTTGGTCCATCTGGGAGAGATGATGTGACTGAGAATTTTTACAAGCACAGCAGGGAGGGGGTCAGAGATGTGGATGTTGGCTGCATGCAAGCAGGTAATTTGAGTACTTCTTCTTCAGGAATGTAGTCGAATTCAGTCCAAGTTGCATCATTTTTCAGTTTCAAGGTGTTGAGGTTGGTGTTCTGGATTGTTAAGTGGGAGAATTTGGGGAGACAATGATTCATTGGGGGTAGGGCATTGGGTGGGTCCTCTTTGCTAGAGGGGGCATCTTTGGGGAGATGGGGAGGTGGGTGGGTCAAGAAAGAGTTCATTGTTAGATATTTTTTCAGAGAAGAATGTCGCCACAGCGCTTAGAAGAGTCATTAATTGAATGTTGAGGTCTAAAGGTCTGTTCCTAGACCAGTCAAGTTGAGCTTAGAAAAAGGAGGATATTACTCTGAAGATGTGTTTTTTGTCTTTTAGACATTCAGCTTGTAGGAACTCGAGATGGATTAGCGAGGGTTGTTGTCTCCAGTTTCTTTCAGCCAATCGAAGTTGTCACCTCTCATTGTTTAGACCTTTATTAAACCAAGCTCTGGAAGGGATACTTCTTGATTTCTTGAGTTTTGGAGGGGCTACTGGGTAAAGGAGGTCTGCCATTTTTGTGTTGTAGTTGGCAGTGAGATCATCGGTGAATGTAAGGTCAGGAGGAGGTAGGATATGGGAACTGACTAACATTTTCTAACTCTACCTGGGTGATATGATAAATATTCCTCTCCCAGTGCTTGGGACGGATAGTTTGGGGGTGGGCCTTAGGTTGGTTGGCCTTAAGATAAAAAAAAATTGGGTGGTAGTCAGTCCAGTTGGTAGGTAGGATAGAGTAGAGGTATAAGGTGTCATGATTAGAGATGATTGCATTATGGGTAGAGCCATTATTATGAGTTTGTTTATTGCAGTGTTGGGTGAGATAGTTTGCTTCAAGGAGGGTAGAAAGGGCTTGTACTATTGGATCTACAGCATTATTCAGGTGCAGGTTTAGATTCCCTAGTGTAATGTCTGTGCTGCCTTTTAGGGAGTTTGCGTTATTTAGTCTGTTAAGTCTTCAAAGAATAGTGGTTTTTCACCTGGAGGTTGACAGATGACATGAAATTTGATGGGGTTGGGGTCTTTAGAGAACAGCTGAACCCCTAAATATTTAAAGTTAGGGTATTTTGTAGTGTGGAAGGGAGTTAACCTAAGATCGTTTTTGTGTATAATGACTAGTCCACGACCGATGCGATTCTTCTGGTCGCAATGAATGATTGAGAAGCCAGGTGGGGTGAGGAGATCGGTTAAAGGGGATAAGTGGGTGTTCAGCCAGGTTTCAGTTAAAAAGCAGATGTCAATTTTGTGTCATGGGATGGTTTTAGCTATTTCAGTGGTATGCTTGATTGCTGACTGACAGCCTGGAAGGGCAAGTGGTGATTGAAGTTCTACTTGTGCCAAGGATGACCGGGATCTTGCAGTAGGAAGGTTGGTTAGGAGCATTGTCATATGTGTTGCTCAGCATTTTGGCTTCCCGCTGCGACATTCCAGTCGTGGTTCGTCTATGTTTGAGATGGTGATAAATATCAGGGATAGTTTGCCTAGGGGTAAAGGATGGGGGTCAGAGCATATGTTGGTGGCAGGATCTGTGTGAGGTTGGGGCAGGATGTAGCGAATCTTTGTGTCCTTACACAGAGATGAGATTTCAATCAGAATAGTGTTGATTTTGAGTTCTAGATGGGCTATTATAGGGATCAGTTGAGAGGCGGTTGGGTTCTGTCGTTGGGAATGGAGTATGATGGAGCTCATCGGAGTCTTGCTTGGAGGCTGAGGTAGTATCCAGCCTGCTGTGGTTGAAGGACTGGGACAATTCAGGTGTTATGGATAAATCAAGCTGGACAGTGGAGGTGGGCCATGGAGAGGGGGGAAGTAATTCTGGTAGCGAAACCGAAGCTTCAGGGCATCTGGCAATGGAGGAGGCCGTAGGGGGGTGGAGGTGGAGACAGTGTTAGGGGAATTGGGAGTAGATGGTTCAGCTAATAAACGAGGAGGTGTGTGGGTGAGATCTCTGGAAGAGGGTGGGGGGTGGTGGGAGCAGATGGCATGGAGGCGCAGAGAGCAGGGAACTGGCAATCAAAAATGCATAGGTGGGGTTCTGGGCTGGGGATATAGTGAGTTTAAATCCATAAGGGACATTGGTAGTGTTAGTTACATGAAGGTGATGTAGGAAGTTCTCTCTCCATTTGGTGGGTTTCTTAGTGTAGAAGATGAATCTCGTTTTAAAGCCTCTGTAAGTTGGGCTATCGAAGTTGTCTGTTATTAGAGTCTCTGGATGTTCTTTGAGGATTTTGTGTTTGAAGTTTTTTGTGGCATGTTTGGAGAGGATTCACTGACATTTCTTGTAGTATGGGGCCGTATCTTTCCATGACGGTGCTGAGGCTGGACATTGACCCAGCAGTAGACTCTCAAACTTGGTATGATACTCGGAAGTTGTTTCTGGGGGAAGCCAAAGTTAGATTTTAGGAGAGGCATTAAGAAGTGTGCATACTAGTCAAAGGGCAACCTCCAACAGCCGAGATGGCTGCCTGATGCTGCATGGGCCACTCTGTGGAGCAGTGGTGGGTACTTCTTTGGAAGAGCAGGGTGCAAGTGTCAGAAGCGTGATGTGGGGAGGTTGCCTGGAAGATCTGGTGGGGTCCCTGTGAGGTAAAGGGAGCTTTGAATACCGAAAGGCATGGGTGGGTCTGTAGATCTTTCCAGGTTCTAAGTAGACACGGTATCAAAGAGCTGGGGTTGTGATGGAGTTTGAAGGCCAGGCTGCAGGAGACCCCTTTGTATTTAAGGACATATATACAATATACACACCCACAGCATTGGTGAGATATCAATGTAAACATGGAAGGGCAGACAATAGGAGAGCAGGGTCACCACTACATGCGTGAGGTTTGATATGACTCGCTTTAACTCGCGCTCCCGCCATGCACAGTCTTCTCATCAACAATTTCACTGCAAATGTTGCAGTGATATTATCAATGATGTCAAAGAAGGTGTCATGAGTTAAGTAATATGTGGGATAATTAGCAGTGCATGGCGAGGGTAGGAGTTATAGTTACCTTAGGGCACGAGTTATATTTACTTGAGGTAACTATAACTGCTGAATTTCTATGGTTTTGTGTGTGTAAAATCTGCACCCAACTATAACGTCCCTGTAACCTTAGGTTTTTCAGTGAATCGCTAAGTTTTTTTACATTTTATTTCCTAAATATAACGTCCCTGTAACCTTTGTTTTGTTCAGTGAATTTCTATGTTTTTTAATGCTATTTCCTAACTATAGTGTGTTTGCAACCTAGATGTGTGAGGGGGTGTGTGAGTGGCTGTGTGGGTGTTTAAATGGGTGTGTGAGTGTGTGATGGGTGTGTAAGTGTGTGTGTGACTGGCTGTGTGGGTCTGTGAGTGGGAGTGGCTGTGTGGGTGTGAGAGTAGGTGTGAGTGGGTGTGTGAAAGCAGTGTGGGTCTGTGAGTATTTTTGACGGTCTGTGATTGGGTGTGTGAGTGGCTGCATGGTTGTGTGAATGGGTGTGAGAGTGGCTGTGTGGGTGTGGAAGTGGGTGTGTGAGTGAGCGTGTGAGTAGGTGTGTGGATCTGTGAGTGAGGGTATGCTTTTTTTATTGGGGTCTGGATCCGCATATCCACAGATTCCACCCGAATCCAGGAGGATCCATGGATCCATGCGTGGTAAAAATAGAAAGGTTTTCTGACAATTTCTAGCCCATATGGGGCTCCTCATAGACCCCTCCATTAGTCACATGGGGTCAGGGTACCTCTACCCTGACCCATTCTATCACTTTTTAACTTTATTTTCCCCGCAGGGAATCGAGTTCTGATGAACAAAATCATGCCCAAAACTTTCCTCTCAGGTTGCGGCCGACCAATCACGGCATTGCCGTTGGCGCGTGGATTAGCGAATCTGAGGATCTGCGTCCCTAAATATACAAGCTGATTTTTCCTTCAAAATCTCAAGAACTACTTAACGGATTTACATCAAATAACAAAAAAAGTGCTTTCTGGACTAAGAGCTACCCTTTTGCCACATTTGGTGTAATTCTGTCCAGCGGTTCAGGCTATAGTCATGTTCAAAATCCCTACAGGAATTAACATGGGAAACACACTTTTTTTCACCCCCTCCCCCCCTTTTTCTCCGTTGCTGCTTGACAGCTCACCCGGAAACTTTCCATGCACAACAAAACCCAACTTGACATTTCTTTTTAAAAAGATTCATGAAGATTTGCCAAATGGTGCTAAGGTTATAGGCAAGTCAAAAAACGCTTTTCCTAGAGAAACTAGGTCCTAACTATAACTGTAGGTAATATATAAATATATATATATATATATTCACTGAAAAAACCACAGGTTTCAGGGACGTTATAGTTAGTCTGACATTTCACTTGTACAAAACCAGAGAAATTCAGCCGTTATAGTTAGCTGAGCTAACTATAACTCATGCCCCCGCAATGCACTGCTGATGACGTCACATATCACATCACTCATGATATGGTCAGTGACATCACTGATGACATCCCTGATGACATCTCAAATGACATCACTGATGACATCACTGATGACATCATCCACTTAATCTCTGATGCACCTACTCACACCCTAATGTAATCTTTCATACACCCACTCTAAAATACAGACTACCATTCTCGAAACCACAGACACACCAATACCAGTTAGTACATACCCACTCACTGATTCCTAGGTCTACACACACACACATCCACTCACTCACCCATACAGTCACTCATACATGCAGTCACTCATCAATACAGCCACTATTATATGCACTGATACACCCATACAGACACTCAGACACCACCACTCACCCATAGTTACTCACACACCTAGTCTGTCACCGAAAGAGTCAATCACAATGCCATTTACTCACCTATACAGTTTTACACACACCACCTCACTTATTCATACAGATACTAACACATACTTACTCTCTTATACAATCACTGACACAAGCACACACTCATCCATACATCCACTCTCACAATCACTCACTCTCACATACAGTCACTTATATACTCCAACACTCACATATACTGCCATTCACATATGCAGTTACTCACACATATACCACTGAGACATCCATTCACTCACCAACATAGCCATATAAACACTCACTCACCCATACAGCACCTCGCAGATGCACTCAGGAACCCATACACGCAGTGAATCACCCACTCACACATCCATGCAGGTAGTCACTCAGGCACACATACAGGTACTCAGACAACCAATCAATAACTTATATATACACTCATGTACCTATTCACCAACCCATGCAGCCACTTACACATCAACCAAAGGACTGATACAGACATTCACACAGATTAGTCACTCACCCATACATTCACCCAGACACATATAATCACTCACTTATACAGTCAGTCACACACTGACTGAATCATCATATATATGTATCACATTCTTAAACTTTTTAGAAACACTCACAGTCAGTAGATGATGTCATTAGTGTTGTCATCAGTGATGTCATTTGAGATGTCATCAGTGATCTCACTGACCATGTCATGAGTGATGTTATATGTGACGTCATCAGCAGTGCATTGCGGGGGTGTGAGCTATAGTTAGCTCAGCTAACTATAACGGCTGAATTTCTCTGGTTTTGTACGAGTGAAATGTCAGACTAACTATAATGTCCCTGAAACCTGTGGTTTTTTCAGTGAATTTTATATATATGCATTCAATCTCCTCTCACTCTTACAAGGAAGGAATCAGCACTCAGGTTGTAGTTTGGAAGTATTTAATCTGGAAAAGACGTGATCCACGCGTTTTGGCTCGTCCGAACCTTGATAAAGATACAAGACGTCATTGTAGCTTCCTTATTTTAAATGTACAAATGCCTCTAGTTGCCAACATTAACAAAGGACTAAATATTACATTAATCCAAAAAGCTGGTGGCCATATTGGCTGGTCACAATGTGAACATTCAGGAATTCATACAATAAAGAAAAGAAAACAAGTGTTAATATGCACACAATGTCATTTCAGCATATCTTGCCCCGTGACTGCCGTACCTGTATGTTCGTCAACAGGACTTGTTTATAATAAACATACTTACGATTGCAAACATCAACATAAAAAATGGACTACACATTACTTTAAAGTAAAAAAGCTATCGGCCATATTGATCTGGGCACTTTGCTTATTATATTGGTTCTTACACGAAAGAAAAGAAAAAAGGGGTGTTAATATACACACAATATCCCTAAATAAAGTTCTAGCGAATATAGTTCCATTCCATTCACAGCTCATTTGAGATGTCATGAGTGATGTCACTGACCATGTCATGAATGATGGAATGTCTGAGGTCATAAGCAGTGCATTGCGGGGGCGTAAGTTATAGTTAGCTCAGGTAACTATAACTGCTGAATTTCACTTGTTTTGTACGAGTGAAATCTGAGTCTAACTATAACATCCCTGGAATCTTTGTTTTTTTCAGCAAATTTCAAGTTTTTTAAAAACGTTAAGTAAGATGCCTATCACAATGGATGGTGGGGGGTTGGAAGCAGGGCCTGGCCTGGCATTGTGTTGCCCCCACCTAAGCTTGCTGCTCCTGCCTCCCCTCCTCCGCTTTGCCATCCATTGTCCAAGTCCATGCCCCTGCTCCCTCATTATAGCCCTGTGTGGCCATTGTTCTGTTACTGGCCTTTCCGCTTTCTCTGAACAGTTAGCTTGCTGCCCCATCCACTTCCTCCCTATCCTCTGTTGTCTGAATCCATGCACTAGCCTCCTCCCTCCTGCCATGCATGGTCTGATGTGCTGCCACTGCTCTCCATTTAGCATGATGCCCCAGTCCACTCCTCCTGCCCTCCATTGCCCAATTCTATGCCCCATCATTGACCTCGTGCTTAGCCTCTGTGCTTAGCTTGCTGCCCCTACTCTCCTTCCCCCTGCCCTCCGATGTCTGTGCGCATGCCCCTCCTCCATCCTTTTTGCCCACCATGTTCCATGGACCTGCCCCTCTTATCTACTCTGAGTGTTCTGTTGAGCTGCCACTCCCCTCCCACCTACCTAGCATTGTCAGATGACTGTAACCTGTCCCTGCCACCTCCACCCTGCCTGTCCACGTTCCATGCCCCTATCCCCTTCCTCTAGTCCTCCATGGTCCATTTTACTGCCACACCCTTCTGCCCTCCCTGGTCTGTTGTGCTACAACTGCTCCTCCTGCCTGCCCCGCATGGTCTGTTGTGAAGCCCCTTCCCCTGAACTCTCTTGTCTGTGCCCAGCTCCTACCCCTCCCTTCTATCCTCCATGGTCCTTTGTGCATGCCCCCGCCCCCTCCTTCTGCCATCATGGCCATTGTGCTGCCACTAACCCTCCTGCTTGCCATGCATGGTCTTCTGTGCTGCCACGGCCCCTCCCACCTTCCCTGTGTGGTCAGCTAGCTGCCCCTGACCCCCTCCCACCTTCCCACCATGGTCTGTATGTATGCCATTATAGTCTCACTGTTGCCCTCCATGGTGTGTTGTGCTTCTAATGACCATCCTGCCTGACCTCCATGGTCAGCTTGCTGCTCCTGCCCCCTTGCCCCCTGCCCTCTGTTTTCAATGTGCAGACCCCTATTCCCTCCCTCCTGACTTGTCTGTTCCATTGTAATGCCCCTGATCCCTCCCTCCTGCCCTTTATTGTCCGTTATGCTGCAGCTTTCTCTCCTGTCTGTCCATTATGGTCAGCTTGCTGCCATTGCCTCTTTCCCCTTTGTTCTCTGTTCTCCATGTGCATGGTCCTGTCCCCTCCCTATTGCTTTCCATGGATTGTTGTGCTGCACTGCCTTCCCGCATGCCCTGTGTGGTGTATTGTGCTGTTGCAAACCCTGATGCCTGCCCTGTAAGGTCAGTTTGGTGCACCTGTCCATGTCCCTCCTGTCCTCTGTTTTCCGAGTCCATGTCCCTACCCCAATTCCTCCTGCCTTCCATGATCCAATGTACCATACTTGCTAACATTTTGAACTTGGTAAGAGGGAGATTTTGAAAAACAAACTGGGGAATTGATTTTCCCCATTGATTACATTAAAAAAGAGGAGATTGTAGACAGGAGACAGATAAAATAAAGCCCATTTGGGCTTAAAAACATTGGGCGTTTCCTGGCTGAATCGGGTCTGTTGGCATGTATGGCTGTACTACCACTGCCTCTTCCTTCTGCCCACAATGGTCTATTATATTGCCACAGCTTCTCTTGCCTGTCCTGCATTGTTGGTTTGTTGCCCCTGCCTCCCTTTCCGCTGCCCTCCATAGTCTGTTGTGCTGCCACTGCCCTTCCTGCCTGCCCAGTGTGGTCAAATTGTTACCTCTGCACCCTCCTACCTGCCTTCAATTTTCCGAGTCCGTGCCCCTGACCTCTGGCTCTCAACAGTATCCTAATGAACAACTAGATTGCTAACATTCTATATTTATTACAAAAGTGTGGCATGCCTGACGTCATCTTGTTGTAATCAAAACTAAAGCATTTCCTTTATAAATTATAGAAATGAGAGGGTCTTATTTGCATCGAAATTAGGGTTAGTGCACTAAAAAACTAAAGTGAGGACATATTTTCTGAGTTCTCAAATAGTGACAAAGCACTTTTAAATTATTTGTTATCTTTATGTTTTTTTATCCAGTTGACCATTTGATTAAATGTTGCACTTAGGGGAGAGGATGTGGTGTTACTTCCAGAGCTGCAGACTTTCCAACTGGGGAAACAGGTTGGAGTTTCTGCTTCAGCTTGACATTCTGTGATTCTGGTCAAATCACTTAATCTCCCCATGCCTAAAACCAAAATGAATTTGTCCTTGTGTGATGTAGCCAATGCTCATGTAAAGAACTCCAATACCTGACCAGTCTGCACTATATAAAACTGCAAAAAAACAAAAAATAAAAAGTGTTCACCACACTTCTGTCATTGGGCTATACGTGGGCTACATCTGGGTGATATTTGTGCTACATTTGGGCTTCTTTTTCTCTGGTGGCCATCTTGGGAGACTTCATTCAATTCAATTCAATAAACTTTATTCGATCTGATTTAGAAACATAGGGGCATATTAGCAAGACACACGTTAAAATTATCGCCGTTTTAGCGGCAGGAAACTGCCGCTAAAACGGCGATAATGGGCTTGATAATATGCGTTATAGAATTCCAATAGAAGCCCAGGTTAGATGTGCAGGACATCTAACCTGGGCTTCTATTGGAATTCCGTAACGCATATTAGCAAGCCCATTATCGCCGTTTTAGCGGCAGTTTCCTGCCGCTAAAACGGCGATAATTTTAACGTGGGTCTTGCTAATATGCCCCATAGATCATAAAAGTGTACATAAAAACAGTAAATCCTGGTGGCCATCTTGGGAGACTTATTTGTTATGAAGTTTCCTAATTTCCTCATTTACTGCAGTCTCCTCAGTAGGAAATGCTTTCAGTTTTTTACTTTGATTCCATCAAGAAGGCATTCAGATGTGTCACGCATTTGCCATAAATTTAGAATGTTTGCACTCTAGTTGCTCATTAGATCACTGTAGTAAAGCTACTGCTCACAAGGGAGTTAACTGGAAGTCTGCTGCTGGTATTGAAAGTGCATGTTTCATTCTGCATGTCAGAATTTTTTAATGAAATAGAAGAGGATTTGAGAAGTCACTCAAAATGTGCCCTAATTTTTCTTTCTGCAGTGCTAATCATAATTTCTGTGGCACAATGAACCCCCTCATTTTGTTCCTTTTTAAATTAAATGTTTTAAGTGTTACCAGTTTATTCCAATCAAGATTGTTTCAGGTGTGCCATACTTTTGTCATAAGTGACTGTTAGCGCTCTAGTTGTTCATTAGAACACTTTGGGAAGCTGCAGTAGAACACAAAGGAAGCAACTGACAGTCTCTGTCCTTGTTGGATGTACATGTTTTACTGAGAATGTCTGACTTAATTCTCACATGACTGAGAAAGATAATGTGAATTTACAGAAAATATGCTCTCATTTCAGCTTCTGAAGCACCTTCCAAACCTGTATGGGAAAAGCATGAGAAAATAGTTTTCAAACATGATTTATGATATCCCAGTAGAAGGCTTTTTCACAGGGTAAAATCACCTTACAACACACCACAATTCCTAAAATTAGTATGGTACCATCAACAAATGATTTATAATGTAACTAAAGTCTGTTATCACCCTTTATACGTTCTCCTTTTGGTGACCCTCAAAACCTTCCATTCACTACAATGCATTTTAATGGGGTGCTATCATGTATATTGGTCCCAAGATGGCTGCCAACATTTCTTGTATGAAGTGCTGACAGCCAATCAGATCTCACGATGAGATGTGTGGTTAGGCTCCGCCCAGATATCAATATTTCTTTTTCCTTTAATATTTCAAAAACTACTGAACGGATTTACACCATTTAAAGCAAAGAGTGCACTGTGGACCAAGAGCTTCCTTTCTGCCAACTTTGGTGTAATTCCGTTCAGCAGTTCGGGCAGTAGCCGCGACAAAAGTTTCCTATGGAAATTAACATGGAGAAAACACGTTTTGGGACCCCCCCCTTTTTTCTCGGCCCCCGCTTGACGATTCACCCCGAAACTTTCAAGACAGGACAGAGGTACGCCCCATTAGTTATGAGAATTTCGCGAAGATTCGATTAAACGACGCCAAAGATATTGGCAAAAGAAAAAGTTTTCCTATGGAAACAAGGTCCTAACTATAACTACCTACTACTATATATCATGTGATCAAGGCCTTCCTAGGCCGAAACACATCATGGCGGTGGTGTGAGGGCTCAATAAATCCTTTTGCACTTAGAAAATTGGGTTCGCATTCGTTTGTGCCCAGGAACCATTGACATCAGTTAAACGAAGTTTGCAGCAATATATATATATATATATTACCTACTGGCAGTTGCCAGTTATAGTTATGACCTGTTTCTTTTGGAAAAGCGTATATATATATATATATATAGATACGATTTCCGCTCGTTTTGCGCACTTCGTCCTGGCCAAAAGCAGACGCGGACCCAAGGTTGGTGCAGAGTTTCTTTCTTTATTTAGTGTTCAGCCATAACGCGTTTCAGTCCAGCCGGACCTTGATCACATGATATATATATACAGCAGCTCTCCGATATAACACCAGGTCAAGCAAGTCAAATCAGATCGGTGACAACCGAAACCAGCTCTGAGTTGAGTTCTGAGGTGGAAACGGTCCCAGATGAGGGGCCGTCAGGAGGTGGGAGAAATTTGAGAGAACCACTCACAGTTATTGGCTAGCTTCATTTTTTAAGACTTGATTTGACATTGAATATCAGGTCCCAGCCACAAAGAAAAGGTAAGACAGCAAAAGGAGGTGCCAAAGAAGAATGCGAAGGCATGGAGCTAAGGTCAGGAGCCAAATTCAGTCAGACATGACTACACAAATGATGGCAAGGATGAACATGAGCAATCCTCAAACTATAGTGAATCTCTCTAACATGGGACTGTCAGAGGACGAAGAAAAATCCTTTCTCTAGGACTATCTTATTGTATTCAAACACATTTTTATTATGGACAGTCTCGTATTAATTTTTTTCAATTTCTGAGGAGATTGAAACTGCAAAAGCATTTCGCTAGCAAAGATAATAAAAGGGTCAATTCTGGACTAAGTGGAGCAACATCAGATATGAATCTGGTTATTACGGATATTGAACTTCTGTTTGATTTAGACGAATTAGGAAGGTCCAATGAGGGTAGAAATGTGTTATCCTCTACAAGGGAAACAGCAGATGCCCTAGGAATTGATATTTATGGAAGTGTGACGACCGCGTTTAAGCCAAAATCAGTATTCTTTACTATTACACCTAGGGATTCTTTGGATGTCTTTTCTGAATTGGTAATCTGATTTAAAAGCTTTGTCTGTGTTGTCCAGTGAGAAATTTGTGTCTGACAGTGTGTCTGCCAGTGATACACAAACAGCCAAATACCATCAATTTATGAATATAGTCAAGACAAGAAAGGATATAGTTATCCGAAAATCATTTAAAGGAGGAAATATCGTGCTATGGCCCCTAGACATGTATGTGGCGAAAGCCAAACATCAATTGAGAGACCCCAATTGCTATTGCAAAGTGTCATAGTCAAACATACTAGATGTAAAGGAGAAATATTTTATGGAGCTATATATTTGATTGAAGTTGTCTTTTCTTGTGCAAATCATTAATTGTCAAAAATAGGGAGTGGTGACCTGACCAGGTTCAGTCTCATATTAATTATATGTTTTAATTTAGGTTGTGCGAATAACAACCCTATACTTTGTAGTTTACTGTAAAGATATCGCAATGACAGCAGTTTAATTTAAATTGAAAGAGTGGAACAATAAAGTTTTGGTAAAGCACTAGGCATTCTCGACCACTCCAAAATGGCTGCCATAGTAATGTGTAGAAGGACTCAGCCATCACAGTCTTATGTTTATGTTTTCACTCTATTGTATGGCAGCCAATACCCAGAATACAGTGTGTGAACAAGCTTGCCTTGCAAGCGAAACGCGTAACTGATTAAACCATCTGCTGATGAGGAAATACAACTCTGAGTGATCGCTTTATTTTGAACTGTTTTATGGAATAAATATATATATATATATATATATATTCACTGAAAAAACCATAGGTTTGAGGCACGTTATAGTTAGAAATTAGCATTTAAAAAACCTTAGAAATTCACTGAAAAAACCATGAGGTTTTAGGGACAGTTATAGTTAGTTGGACATTGCACTCGTACAAAACCCGTGAAATTCCCCCGTTATAGTTAGTTCAGGTAACTATAACTCGCGCCCCCGCAATGCACTGCTGATGACGTCACATATTACATCACTCATGACATGGTCAGTGACATCACTGATGACATCACTGATGACATCTCAAATGACATCACTGATGACATCACTGATGACATCATCCAGTGACTGTGTGTTTGTGTAAAGTTTAAATATGTTTAATATATATAGGGAAAGGCATATTGAAGAATGAGTGGGTGTATAAGCGTCTGAATGGATGATTTAGTAGGTGCGTGACTGAGTCTATAAGTGAGTGATTAAACGTATCTTACTGGATGCATGGGTGAGTGACTAAACTGTGTGAATGTCTGTATCCGTCTGTCTGTTGTTGTGTAAGCAACTGCATGGGTTTCTGACTAGCTAAATGAGTGTCTATATGGGTTATGGATTGGTTCTCTGAGTATCTGTATGGGTGCCTCAGTGTTTGTGTGGGTGGGGTGTGTGTGACTCTGTGCATAGATGTGTGAGTGGGTGATTCACTGGGTGCATGGTTTCAAGAGTGCGTCTGTGATGGACTGTATGGGTGGGTGAGTGTGTGTATGGGTGTGTTAGTGATTGAATGTATATCTCAGTGGTACATGTGTGAGTAACTACATATGTGAAAGGCAGTATATATGTGTGTTGGAGTATATAAATGGCTATAAGTGAGAGTGTGTGATTGTGAGAGTGGCTATATGGATGAGTGTGTGCTTGCATCAGTGATTGCATAGGAGCGTAAGAATGTGCTAGTATTTTTATGAGTAAGTGAGCTGGTGTGTATAACTGTATAGGTGAGTAAATTGGAGTGTGATTAATTATTTGCATGACTGACTAGGTGTGTGAGTACCTCTATGGATGAGTTTCGTTGTGTGAGTGTTTATATAGGTGTATGAGTGCATATGATAGTCCTGTACTGAGTGACTGTAAGTATGAGTGACTGTACGGGTGAGTGAGTAGATGTGTGTGTGTAGACCTAAGAATCAGTGAGTGGGTATGTACTTATTGGTATTGGAGTGTGTATGGTTTTGAGAATGGCAGTCTGTAATTTAGAGTGGGTGTATCAAAACTTATATTAGGGTGTGAGAAGATGCATTAAATTCTCACATGGATGATGTCATCAGTGATGTCATCAGTGATGTCATTTGAGATGTCATCAGTGATGTCATCAGTGATGTCACTGACCATGTCATGAGTGATGTAATATGTGACGTCATCAGCAGTGCATTGCGGGGCGCGAGTTATAGTTACCTGAACTAACTATAACGGGGGAATTTCACGGGTTTTGTACGAGTGCAATGTCCAACTAACTATAACTGTCCCTAAAACCTCATGGTTTTTTCAGTGAATTTCTAAGGTTTTTTAAATGCTAATTTCTAACTATAACGTGCCTCAAACCTATGGTTTTTTCAGTGAATTTCAAAGGTTTTTTAAATGCTAATTTCTAACTATAACGTGTCTGAAACCTATGGTTTTTTCAGTGAATTTCAAAGGTTTTTTAAATGCTAATTCCTAACTATAACATGTCTGAAACCTACGGTTTTTTCAGTGAATTTCAAAGGTTTTGTAAATGACAATTTTTAAATGTATTAATTGTTATATTTATTTTTTCATACTGATTTACTACATTTTTAGAAACAATTTTTTTTACATATTTTATTTTTTAAATTACATTGTAATTACATTATACATTACAAAAAATACTTTCTCAGAATGAATTACTTTAGTTTAAATACTTTGCACATAGGCAATAGACTTTTAAGTACAGTAGTTACAGTTGTTGCAATGGGCAACACATTTTCAAACACAATGCAACATTCAGCTCAATGTGAATTTCTAGTTAAATGCAATTAGTTACTTTATGGATTACTTTTCTAACCACAGGACTGGATCCTAGATTCAGTCCTGGGACATCTCCTGTAAACAGTTGAGTAAAAGCGTTTTGGTTACAGTAGTGATTTTTAAGGAATATTATTGTATTTTAAAAGTTGACACTTTGAAACTTTTTCTCATAGAATCACCAATGTTATCCTATGGAAGGAAATTCACTTAGCAGGTAAAAACTGTTATCGTTACTTTTTCTTACTCAGTGTTGGATCCTGGATCCAGCACTGGTGCATCTCCTGTAAACAGTTGAAAGAATGCGTTTAAGTCATACAGGCGATTTTTAAGGAATATTTGTAGTTTGTGAAAATCGACACTTTGAAACTTTTCTGCTGAAAACCAGACAATGGATTCCTATGGAAGAAAATATAAGTTACTGGTAAGTACGGTTAAAATTACTTTTCAGGGTCAGTGCTGGGCTAAAAGATGCAGCACTGAGGTCTCTCCTGATAACAGGTGAGTAAATCGGAATTCGTATTTCGGCTGATTTTAGAGGAATATTTTAAAGTTCCAAAACTCCACACTTAGAAGAATTTCCAAGTGAAACCAGTCAATGTTAGCCTATGGAAGGAA
Source organism: Calotriton arnoldi (assembly GCA_963921515.1). Lineage (NCBI taxonomy): Eukaryota > Metazoa > Chordata > Amphibia > Caudata > Salamandridae > Calotriton > Calotriton arnoldi. The sequence goes on along the minus strand of CAWUFW010004013.1, from coordinate 1,437,331 downwards.
ATTCAAGTTACTGGTAAGTACGGTTAAAATTACTTTTCAGGACCAGTACTGGGCTGAAAGATACAGCACTGAGGTCTCTCCTGATAACAGGTGAGTAAATCGGAATTCGTATTTCGGCTGATTTTAGAGGAATATTTGTATGTTTCAAAAATCAACACTTAGAAACTTTTCAGCAAAAAGCAGGCAATGATATCCTGCTGATTTTAGAGGAATATTTTAAAGTTCCAAAACTCCACACTTAGAAGAATTTCCAAGTGAAACCAGTCAATGTTAGCCTATGGAAGGAAATTCAAGTTACTGGTAAGTACGGTTAAAATTACTTTTCAGGACCAGTACTGGGCTGAAAGATACAGCACTGAGGTCTCTCCTGATAACAGGTGAGTAAATCAGAATTCGTAGTTCGGCAGATTTTAGAGGAATATTTGCACAATGGTGAAGGGAGGGGCGGGGCCTGAGGTGACATCTGTGCAAACGCGCCCCGTGGCGCGTTTTAAGTTGGGGGATTAAGTCCCCTTGAATCATGAGGGTCCCTAGGGGCCAACTAGCCCACCAGGAACCTCCAGTATGCGCCAGGGGCTGCGTTGCAGAGACGTGTAGAGAGGCCACACCCCTTTTACACCTCTCTGCAACGCAGCTCTGTGGCGCTTTCTGGATGTACCTGTTGGGCTAGTTGGCCCCAGGGACCCTCAGGATTGAAGGGGATTTAATTCCCCATCTTAAAACGCGCCACGGGGCCTGTTTGCACACATGTCACCTTAGGCCCCGCCCCCTCCTCACCACTGTGCAAACGCGCCCGTGGCGCGTTTTAAGTCGGGGATTAACTCCCTTGAATCCTGAGGGTCCCTGGGGTGCAACTAGCCCACCAGCTACCTCCATTAAGCGCCACAGAGCTGCGTTGCAGAGAGGCGTAAAAGGGGCGTGGCCTCTGTACACCTCTCTGCAAGGCAGCCCCTGGCGCATACTGGAGGTTCCTGGTGGGCTAGTTGGCCCCAGGGACCCCCAGTATTCAAGGGAATTACTTCCCCTTCTTAAAACGCGCCAGGGGCGCGTTTGCACAGTACTGCAGGGAGGGGGCGGGGCCTCCGGCACAATGCCGTTTTTATAAAAAATAATTTTATGGGAGGGGGCTGCATGGCCCCCTTCCCTCAGCCACTTTTGGCCCCGGGGACCCCATCCCCCGGGGCCTGAGCATTTTTTTGTTTTTTTAAACGGGAAGGGGCCGCGTGGCCCCCTTCCCTGGGCCTCTATTGGCCCCGGGGACCCCATCCCCCGGGGCATGCCCTCTTTTTTAACTAAAAAATATGGAGGGGGGCTGCGTGGCCCCCCTCCTCAGGCCATTTAAGGCCCCGGGGACCCCATCCCCCGGGGCCGGCCTTGCCCTAAGTTTTTATTTTTTATTTATTTTTTGATTTGGGGAGGGGGGCTGCGTGGCCCCCTCCCGAGCCACTTATGGCCCCGGGGACCCCATCCCCGGGGCCTGGCCTCTGGTTGGGGACTGTGGGGGGTCCCCAAACCCCCCACAGTCCCGCCGGCTCCCCGTGTCCTATGGGAGCCGGCATTGCTTTCCACATGGGGAGCAGCTAACATGCTGCTCCCCGTGTGGAAAAGCAGTGGTTTGCATTTTGAAGAGAGAGCAGGTTTCCTGCTCTCTCTTTCAAAATGCAAACCAAGTTTAGCTATGACAGGACGGGAGCCGCGAGGCTCCCGTCCTGTCATAGCAAACAGCAGTGTCCCGGGGTAGGCACCCCGGGACACTGCAGGAGCCGGCCCTGGGGGTGGCGGTCCCCAGGGCCATCAAGGGCTCCAGGAGGGGGCCGCGCGGCCCCCTCCCTACATTTTGAAAGCCCCGGGAGGTGGTGGTCCCCGGGGCTTGGGAGTCCAAAACGGACCCCCATTTTCAATTTTCTTAGTGCCCGGGAGGTGGTGGTCCCGGGGCGTGTGGGGGCTGGAGCCCCCCACACAGGTTTAAAAAATAAATTAAAAAAAAGCCCCGGGAGGTGGCGGTCCCCGGGGCTGCGGGAGGGCTCAGAGCCCTCCCGCACCATTAATGATAAAGCCCCGGGGGTGGCGGTCCCCGGGGCTTGGGGAGCCCTTAGAGGCCCCCCATACATAAAATAAACCCCCCAGCATGCCCCCGGGACTTGGCCCACCCGGGGCAAGTGCTATCGAAGCGCGGGAGACCGCGCTTCGATTTTTCGGCAGGATCCGCGCTCCCTGAGCGCATCCTGCCGATTATTTTTTTTTTTTAAATGCTTTTTTTTGCCCAGGGGGTCCTTGTGGGACCCCCTGAGTAGGCCTAGGGGGTTAGGGTGTTTCTACCCTGCCCCCTTTGTGCGTTTTGCGCACTTGTTTCTTTTTTTTTTCTCGGCGGATCCGCGCACCCTAAGCGCATCCCGCCGATTTATTTTTAAAAAAATGCTTTTTTTCTGCCCAGGGGTCCTTGTGGGACCCCTGAGCAGACCTAGGAGGTCAGGGTGTTTCTACCCTGCCCCCTTTTGCTCTTTGCGCACTTGTTTCTGTCCCTCGGTTCTACCGAGGGACAAAATGGCTGCCAACACTTCCTGATTTGGAGTGTTGACAGCCAATTAGCATGCAGCTCGTGATCGGGAGGGTACGCGGATCCGACGCGCCCATAGATATATATGTGATTTTAATTGTGAATTTCTCAGGAACTACTGAACGGATTTACACCATTTTAGCAAAAGGCACCAGTCTGAACCAAGGGCTACCTCTTTGCCAAATTTGGGGTAATTCCGTTCAGCAGTTCGAGCTGTAGCTGCGACTAAAGGTTCCTATGGAAAAATGAATGGGGAAAACGCGTTTTGGGACCCCCTTTTTCTCGGCCCCCGCTTGACGTATCAACCCGAGACTTTCAGGGTAGGAGCGGACCGGAGCGCCCCAACAAGTTGGAAGCTTTCGCGAAGATTCGTCAACCGGCGCCAACGTTATTGCAAATAGAATGTCGCGGATTTCCTATGGATAATAGGTCCTAACTATAACTATCTACTGGCGACCGCCAGTAGATAATATATATATATATATATATATATATATATATATATATATATATATATATATATAGTCCGCAAAGTTACCTCAAACAGAAGAGCCCACACAAGGTAAGATTCGTCAACAGATTTAATGAGAGCTGCAGTATGGGTGTGTGGGACAACGTACACAAAGTTCATGTAGCCGACGCGTTTCGGGTCCTCTGCCCTTTGTCACAGGCTTTCGTGTTGTGCGGCGAAACTAAGCACGTTAAATGCACCTGGATTCCTCACGATACCCGCCCTGGTGGGCGTGGCCACTCGCATGGCCTGCTGGTATCGGTAGTGCACTCTGTATTCCTCCTGTGAGTTGCTTTGTAAGTCCGCACTAATATTGCACTTCAATCACTCCCCAGTGGGTGGTTACGCTGCCATGCCACACGCTGCTGACATTGTAATGATCCCATTACCGGCACATGTCCTGATGCAGAATACGCCGTTTGACGTCTTCCCAGGTCCGCTGAAGCACGGCGGGGCTCTTTCTACGGCCAGGCAAGCCGTTCAACATAGTCCGCAAAGTTACCTCAAACAGAAGAGCCCACACAAGGTAAGATTCGCCAACAGATTTAATGAGAGCTGCAGCATGGGTGTGCAGGACAACGTACACAAAGTTCATGTAGCCGACGCGTTTGGGGTCCTCTGCCCTTTGTCACAGGCTTTTGTGTTGTGCAGCGAAACTAAGCATGTTAAATGCACCTGGATTCATCATGATACCCGCCCTGGTGGGCGTGGCCACTCGCATGGCCTGCTGGTATCGGTAGTGCACTCTGTATTCCTCCTGTGAGTTGCTTTGTAAGTCCGCACTAATATTGCACTTCAATCACTCCCCAGTGGGTGGTTACGCTGCCATGCCACACGCTGCTGACATTGTAATGATCCCATTACCGGCACCTGTCCTGATGCAGAATACGCCGTTTGGCATCTTCCCAGGTCCGCTGAAGCATGGCGCGGCTCTTTCTACGGCCAGGCAAGCCGTTCAACATAGTCCACAAAGTTACCTCAAACAGAAGAGCCCACACAAGGTAAGATTCGCCAACAGATTTAATGAGAGCTGCAGCATGGGTGTGCAGGACAACGTACACAAAGTTCATGTAGCCGACGCGTTTCGGGTCCTCTGCCCTTTGTCAGAGGCTTTCGTGTTGTGCGGCGAAACTAAGCACGTTAAATGCACCTGGATTCCTCACGATACCCGCCCTGGTGGGCGTGGCCACTCGCATGGCCTGCTGGTATCGGTAGTGCACTCTGTATTCGTCCTGTGAGTTGCTTTGTAAGTCCGCACTAATATTGCACTTCAATACCAGCAGGCCATGCGAGTGGCAGAGGACCCGAAACGCGTCGGCTACATGAACTTTGTGTACGTTGTCCCGCACACCCATGCTGCAGCTCTCATTAAATCTGTTGGTGAATCTTACCTTGTGTGGGCTCTTCTGTTTGAGGTAACTTTGTGGACTGTGTTGAACGGCTTGCCTAACCGTAGAAGGAGGCCCGCCGTGCTTCAGCGGACCTGGGAAGACGCCAAACGGTGTATTCTGCATCAGGACAGGTGCCCGTAATGGGATCATTACAATGTCAGCAGCGTGTGGCATGGCAGCGTAACCACCCACTGGGGAGTGATTGAAGTGCAATATTAGTGCAGACTTACAAAGCAACTCACAGGAGGAATACAGAGTGCACTACCAATACCAGCAGGCCATGCGAGTGGCCACGCCCACCAGGGCGGGTATCGTGAGGAAACTAGGTGCATTTAACGTGCTTAGTTTCGCCGCACAACACGAAAGTCTGTGACAAAGGGCAGAGGACCCGAAACGCGTCGGCTACATGAACTTTGTGTACGTTGTCCCGCACACCCATGCTGCAGCTCTCATTAAATCTGTTGGCGAATCTTACCTTGTGTGGGCTCTTCTGTTTGAGGTAACTTTGCGGACTATGTTGAACGACTTGCCTGGCCGTAGAAAGAGCCCCGCCGTGGTTCAGCGGACCTGGGAAGACGCCAAACGGCGTATTCTGCATCAGGACAGGTGCCGGTAATGGGATCATTACAATGTCAGCAGCGTGTGGCATGGCAGAGTAACCACCCACTGGGGAGTGATTGAAGTGCAATATTATTGCGGACTTACAAAACAACTCACAGGAGGAATACAGAGTGCACTACCAATGAGAGTGGCCACGCCCACCAGGGAGGGTATCGTGAGGAATCCAGGTGCATTTAACGTGCTTAGTTTTGCCGCACAACACGAAAGCCTGTGACAAAGGGCAGAGGACCCGAAATGCGTCGGCTACATGAACTTTGTGTACGTTGTCCCGCACACCCATGCTGCAGCTCTCATTAAATCTGTTGGCGAATCTTACCTTGTGTGGGCTCTTCTGTTTGAAGTAACTTTGCGGACTATGTTGAACGGCTTGCCTGGCCGTAGAAAGAGCCCCGCCTTGCTTCAGCGGACCTGGGAAGACGCCAAATGGTGTATTCTGCATCAGGACAGGTGCGGGTAATGGGATCATTACAATGTCAGCAGCGTGTGGCATGGCAGCGTAACCACCCACTGGGGAGTGATTGAAGTGCAATATTACTGCGGACTTACAAAGCAACTCACAGGAAGAATACAGAGTGCACTACCGATACCAGCAGGCCATGCGAGTGGCCACGCCCACCAGGGCGGGTATCGTGAGGAATCCAGGTGCATTTAACGTGCTTAGTTTCGCCGCACAACACGAAAGCCTGTGACAAAGGGCAGAGGACCTGAAACGCGTCGGCTACATGAACTTTGTGTACGTTGTCCCGCACACCCATGCTGCAGCTCTCATTAAATCTGTTGGCGAATCTTACCTTGTGTGGGCTCTTCTGTTTGAGGTAACTTTGCGGACGATATATATATATATATATATATATATATATATATATATATATATATATATATATATATATATATATATATGAAGCCATTCTGATCAGGGTAGATCAGAGTAGAAGCACAATCAATTATTTGAGCTACAAGTTATTTTGGTCAACATGGGTGGATGAAGGGAACTAGGATCTGTTGGTTCTTTATCCTTCTTTACAAATCATGTCAAAATACCTTGTGCTTATGAAATGAAGGCAGAATGTTATCACCTTCTTGTGTGCAACTGAACAATCTGGTGTGCAGGCCTTGTATTTCTGATAAAAAGTGGAATGTCATCCAACTGGAGATTCGTCCTCCCACGCAGCTTTGCCATTGGACAGTTTACCAGCTATTTGTTCTTCCCTGTAAAATTGTTTTAAAGTGTATTCTTTTGATAAAGTGAGAATTCCGAATTTTGATAAGTATTCCATAATCATTTATCAGGATACTAGATTTTGGGCTTGGTATATCATTTGGAAATGTTCAACAACGACTTGTCCTATCTCCTGGGTAATCCCAGTTAGTGAGTTGGTGTTTGGAATGGATCTTTAATGGATAAAAATGTGTTTTTGGTATGTGCGATTCTGGTTCTCTATGCAAACGTTTTGCTGGCAATTTTCTCTCCTCAACATTTGTTGGTCTATAGTGTGTCTATTTAGTAGCTCTTTTTCCATAAAAAATATCCTCACATCATCCTTAGCTTTTTGCCAAACAGAAAGTTCATTCTACAATTTAGCCTATTCACATTAATTTCTGCTTTATTTAAACTTGTCTGTATGGATCTTAGCTGCTGGTTTGTAGTTTTAATAGTTGATCCTGATATGATATCACTTCTCTTTTAAAAGCAGCCTTAAATACATATTGTACCAAATCTGTGGAGAAAGATCCATCAATTCTCTCTAAAGAAAATGACAATCTATTTTTAAGCTCTGCCACGATTTTGGATCAGTGAATAGGACTATCAAAAGTCCATCTAAATGGTGTCCATTATACTGTTGAACGTTTTATAATAAAACTCAACACTGTGTGATCAGAAAAGCAGGTAGTTTTAACGTTGGTCTTAGATTTGGTCATAAGTTTGGATGTCAAGACATATTCAAGCCTTGAAGCTGATGGGCACTTATCCAAATGGCTTCGAGTTTGTCAAGGATCCTGAAGTCCTAGCTCTTCTTTTATAGCTTTCATTGCTTTAGCAATTCTAGGTTTTCTCTGGAATTTATCGCCCGGTTAGCGCGTTATCAACAACGCGGATCGTCGAGGCGATAAAAATTCCAGAGATAGTGTGGATATCGCCGTTTTCCATGGTGGAAAACGGTGATATCCTAGATGATAGGGCCTGTGGTCTTAGCCACAGAATCCACCTCCATGTTAAGTATGCCTTAGTCAGGAATTTAACAGACGTTAAATTCCTGCGTTAAGTCATACTTAACGCGATTTAAAAAATCGCTACCCTACCTTCGTTAATATCGCAAAGCTGCCTTCGCGATATTTTCCTGGTTGGTTTCACATGCCACGCCTACTTTGCATCTCATTAGCGATGCAAAGTTAGGCGTGCTGGAAACGGAGCGCTAAGTCAGCAAAACACGCGATAGCGTGTCGTTGCTGATAAGGCGATGAAATTATCGCCGCTTTTTGCCCGAAAACGGACGCAAAAGCGGCGATAATTTCATAGTGCCGCCTTGATAATATGCCCCCTGGTCTTTATAGATTTTTTTTACCCTAGCTCAGCATCCCCTCTCTAATCCTCAGTTTTTCTGTCCTACTTCATTGCATCCTTTCCCCAGCCTCCTTTCACCCTTCCGCACCTTCTCCCCCTCTAAGAACCTGCTTACAAATTTTGGCGGTACGGGATTGGGCAGCATGCCACCGTTGCGCTCCTGCACCAACAAGACGAGCTGCTGCCTTACAGATTGCACGTTTTTTGTGGTCTGGCGGGCGGGTGGCGAGGTGGTCCTGCAGGGAAGCTGTTTAAAATGCTCACTGTGAGCCTGAAACAGCACCTCCGCAGGAAGAAATTCACCATGTTGTGCATTTCTTCCTGGCAGGAACCGGGGGTGCAGGCATACAGGGGAGCACACACGTGCCCCCCTGCATGCACCCCGTGCACAGGGGCAAGAGAAGGCCCTGCCCGGCCCTCTTTCTTTCCTCATTGCCAGCAAGGAAGAACCTCCATGACACCCCTGGTGGTGAGGGGAAGTCGAAATATGCTTGGTTGTGTCTCAGGGAACAACCAAGCATATTTCGGCCCTCAGACTGCCACACCACCGTCAGGGAACGGTGGTTCCCTGGCGGCTGCAGCAGTGCAATGGCTGTCCGACCACCTAACTCGTAATGGGGCGGTCGGGCCACCGGTGCAGCAGTGGGTGGACTGCCACCACCGCACCCCCACAAGTCTGGTGGTCCTCGGCCCGCCAGACTCGTAATTAAGCCCTAAGTGTTCCCAGGTTTTGTGCTGCTTTAAACCCAAAATAGTCTCTTTCTATCCTGGCACTCTGAAATAGCAGCTGCTTGGGATTTACTGATTTACCTTTTTCCTTGATTTAAATTCGACAAAAAAGTTTGAGCAGAGCATAAATCACTAAATACTTGGAACATCCCATTAGCTAATACTGTGAGTTTGGCTAGCTGTACCAACATAGCCTCTGCACATGTTGTGCAAAACAGTGGAATCCTTTGTTGGAACTCCCTTTGCCTTTTTGAAGACTGAATTTTCTTTTTGTTCCAGGAGACCTTGGAATCTCTGGTTCGACTTGTGCATGCGATTCTAGGCCAAGATTTACTAACATTTTGCATATGATTGCGTCACTTTTTTGAAGCAGCCCCAATTTAAAATGTATTTCTGAATTTACTAAAGCTGATTTACGTGGCTTTGAGTGGCTTACTACAAAAAAAGGGATGCAGTGCACCTTTCGTTACCTTGTGTCATCTTGCATCAGGGAGGCGATCCATTAGTGGATCATAGCCATTCCATGCATCCAACCATGGATTTTGAAGCAAACCCAGGTTTACTAAAGTCTGTAAACCAAATTTTACACTAAAATGGTGTGCCTACATGAGGCTAGCATACTGAGGAGAAATATCTTAATTTCTCCTGGTTACTTCCTCTTTGCATGTGTGCTCCATTCTGTAGCACGCATACCAAGAGGAGTAAGCCTCTAGTGAGCAGGATGGTATTCCTTCCTGCATGTAAGCTATTGTGACCATAACATAGGCACCCTTCCCTTGTGGGCAAGGATGTTGGCATTAGCGCTAGGGTGCCACAAGTGTGCCAGCCCAGGGAGAGAGCAGAAGTGTATCTTTGTAAATATGGCACATTTCTGCTCTCTGCCTAGTCACGCAACGCAGCACAGTGACTCTGGGGCATATTTACAAGCCTCATTTGCCACCGGAGCGTCACTTTTTATGATGCTCCGGTGGCCTTGCTCCATTTCCCATATTTCCAAGTTGGCACTAAGCCACTTAACATGGCTTAACGCCACCCTGTAAATATGCCCCTTTCTGCTGCAGTCCTCTGTGGCAAAGGGGTGCAATGTGTGATGCAGTGGGTGTTGTTCCGCAACACCCATTACTTTTTGATGCTGCCCCAGATTTACAAGGCTGAGGCAGCACCAAAAACTAATGCCAGGGAATACCTGGGGCCGTATTATGCATTAAAAGGTGTGCTGGGTGCAAACAATGACAATGCGCCCCATTATGGTGAATGCGCTACCCCCAGGACAGCTGCGAACTGGCGCTGCCCTAGGGGCAGCGCATTCATGTGAAAACAAGGAGCGGCTACTTGCAGGGAATGCACCGGCCTGCAAGGTGAATTGCTTGGTGGCTCCCCCCTCCAGAGGGCTGCTCTCAGGGGGTGCACTCATAGTGCGCCACCTAAAAGGTGGACATAAACAATCGTCCCAGCAGCGCAGGCACCTTTGCAACATGGCGGCAGGGTGACTGCACTGTCGGTAGGCAGTTTTTTTTGCGCCAACGCTAGGGTATATTCAGGGGTGCGTTCTATTCTTGCGAATATGGCACATCCGTGAGTTTTAAAAATGTCAGAGTGTGGCATTGCCAAATTTGACGTAGCTCCGCATTCTGACATTTTTTTGTAGATATTCCCCTCTATATCTTATGTCAGCATTAAATTATTGTTCTGAGTCCCTGTATCTTGAGCGTCCAATTCAGAGATATGTTTGAGCTCTTGAATTTGGATTCCAAGCTACATTGACTTCCAAATTTAGCATTTTTTCACCCACTGCCTGTCGTTGTCATTTCATTTTGATTTGATTTGATTTGCTGATTTGATTTCGGTTAAAATATTGTTTAGCACATAAACCCTGGTGTCTTCTAATTTGTCCCAGTTCTGGGAATAAAAATGACCATGCTCAACCTCCATTGCAAACGTTTTTTTTTTGCAACCTCAGAGCAGAAACTGGCAGGGGGAGTTAAAATCAAACACACAAAAAGTGATGGGAGGAATGCTTGCAATATGTCTAACCACTAACACGCACAGCTAAGCATCTTTGTTCATGTTCATTTAGAATTATAGTTCAACTCTTAAAAATGTCTTGTTTATTTGCTTTTCAGATCATATTTGTTCAGTGATCTTATTTTACCCTCTGGCCGGTTCCCCGCCATATGATGGGGGGGTGTGGTTTGATTTTCTTCATTGGCAAGTCATGCACTGTGTGAGAAGTGAAGTGGCAAATTACTGCTTTATCACCGGTCCCTAGGATGATTTAGGCTTGAGGTGCTTACTCTCTATGAAAGGTGTTTTATGCATATGCAGTTAGCTAAATTGGATTATTATCCACTCACCTGTTTTGTCACTGCAAGTTATTATCTGACTCTCTGATCCTGATACATTCTCTTTCTTTAGACTTTTCCAATTCCCTTTAACTTACCTCCTCTAGGCCAGTGCGTCCACTTGGTTTCACCAGATGACCTGTACTGCCAATGAAAGAGGTTGCTGTAGGGCTGGGTGGTAGGTCCATGCTGAAGTCGATTTCCAATAGCATACCTGGATTTGTGATCTATCAGTGTCTCTGTGACGCTGACTTTACAGTCCCTGTAACAGCAGTTTACTTTGTAGATGCTGTCAAGTGGAGGGGTTGACTTTCCTCTTTTTATTCCTAACCCACCATATGAGCCAACAAGGTATCCAGCACATAAGAGGAAAAAAAGGCATTTTACGCTCGCTGCTGAAATGAATTTATATTGTGCATCTCCTCTCTTTCAGCTTCTGAGACCTTCAATACCACTGTTCCTGTGTCCTGCATTAACGGAGGGTTGCTGTACCTATTTTAGGGTTTGCTCACTTCCTACAGTGTGCTCTGCTCAATGTTACTGAGGCTCCTGAGTTGTAAGTGACCATATGCTGCAGAGCCCTGCTCTGGGAGCGAGATTTCAACAGGGATTCGATGGGGAGCTGAGTCACTTGCAAGGTCTTGTTGTACCCTTCAACTACAGTATGCAGACATCTTTAGGTCAATGCAGCTGTGTTATCAGGGTTGCATCCATGAATTGAAGGATGCAGCTCAAGCTGCACCTGAAACCTCTGCTCAAAGTGTGGCCTTGTTGGTGGAGGTGTGGTTGGGAATTCGAATTAGTTGGTATGCATCGTTGGTGCTTGTCAACTCCCACTGCAAACCAAATAATATATAAATACAGAAGTCAATGCCATATCTCTTCAACTAATCATTGTAAAACTCATCTATCCACACTGGCATCCATCTAATCCCCTCTCGTGATGATGTTGCCTTTAACCCTCTTGCATTCACATGTACAAGTGGCCTGGGAACATGCACCGCTTTATTTTTACTCTACATAATCCCATTGTTAAATCCCATCACAACATTTCACCAAATGTGTTTTTTCATCAGCCTCTTGTTGTGTTGTAAGATAAGCATCCAGCAGTATTCTTACACCCTCCTCTCGGTACTCCTTTCATGCACCAATAACTGTAAACTTTCTTGACTACTCTATTTCATCTATCAACAGCACCCTTGCTTTGAAGATAGTAAACTGAAGTAGATATGTGGTTTAGACTTGCTCACACAAAAATCACTTCAATAATCTCTTCATATCTGCTGAAAACACTTGGACGCAATTGTCCATCACAGGCTTTTCAGGTGATATTTCTCTAATAAATCTCTTCAATAAAAATATCATTACATCTTTAATGTTAACCTGAGATATCAACTTGTCTTCAGGCTAGTGTGAAAATAGTGGAAAACAAATTTAGCATATTTTGATATCCCTCCGAGTGTTTCACAGGGGCCACAAAAGGCCAGGGCAATTTTGTCTACTTCCATTCTGGATGTTATATGTTATCTACCATTTATAAAGGGTGCTCCCACCCTACCATCTCCTCGCGCTAAGAAAATAAGAAATCAGAATTCTGAGCAAAGGGAAAAATTGCAATAGGTACAGATAAGTTTTAATTTTCTTACAGAATCTATTGCACAGATTCTGCTGGTAAAGCAGAACTGTGATTTAGGACGACAGGAAGTCAGAGTGCATGGACTGAGTCTCTCTTCAATGTCAGTACATGTTGGCCCAATCCTGGCTAGCTCACAGTGCCTCACCTGAACTCCTAACCTTCCCAGAGTAACAGGTGATTTCGGCAACCTCGAACATGACCCTGTAGTGCCCAAGGGAACCATGAAAACAGATCCTCCGCTTTCATTACTCACTTACTCACTCACGCATGCCTGTAGTAAACATAAGAAAGACACAATGAAAGTTTACAATATATTTATTGAAATTATCTTAGTCTATTATGAAGCAAATGTGCTGCGATTATTCGGCAGATGCAACAAAACAAAATAATTAGCCGGGTCTGGGGGCTTAGTGGACTAATGTGTCTCTAGGGGCCTGTGTTTGACCTCATTATCACACGTTCAAATCCCGGTGGTTCCACTCAGCCTTTCATCCTTCTGAGGTCGATAAAATGAGTACCATTGACTTGGGTAACAACAAACATCTGCTATTCAGCGCAAAGATACCCTTCTGGGTAAACGTGTGCTTTACTAATACACGTGTTATCTGTTATGTTATGTCATTAGTAACAGACTGTATAGGACAAACATCCAACCATGGCAAACTATATATCTGTCTAGGTCTAGACTTACTGTGTGAGCACAGGGATATATTTGTGATCTCTAGGATTGTCCTAAGACACTATACCTGGTTATGTAGTTAGGTGGTCCGCATCAGTGTGGACCTAGTTGACACAGGGTTGCATGTCAGGCACTGCTGTCGTTCCGGAACAGTCCTCTCAGCCAGGATTCTCCTCCCTGGCCCCTAGGAGGACAAAACACAGTTTATATGATAAAACTATTGTGCTGGAGATGCAGCTGTGCGACTGTGTTATGTCTAAATGTTAGGAGCTGTTGCTGAATGAGCAAAGAAAACAGAACACTATGTTGTTATGTATTCTCAGGAACCGTAAAACAAATTGTGTAGACGAAATCCCAAGCAGAGTTCATGAAAAACAAACAACATGTACAACGTATTCTCAAAATAATGTTGCAAAAACTAATGTGTTATATGTGGCTATAGAGAGCAAGCAGAGGCAGCCTAAAATGTCTAAAACGTGAAGCTACAGAAGAACCAAAGTGGGCCCAAAATGTTATGTTATGTTAATAAAATTTATTGAGCGCACGAATACCCGGAGGTGTCTTGGCGCTAAGACTCTGGTAAGCCCAGGGAGAAGCATCTAATTCTGAAATAGCCATGTTTTGAGACCCTTTCTAAAGGAGGTAAGTGAGCTAGCGCTTCTGCTATCAATTGGAAGCGTGTTCCATAGTTTTGCTGTGCCGTACGAGATGCTTCGGCCTCCCCAGCATGAGGTTCGGATCCTTGGAACCCTCATAAGTCTGGCGCCTGTGGAACGTAACTGTCTGGCCGGATGGTACCAAGAGAAGAGATTTTTGAGAAACATTAGTCCGGTGTTGTTCAGGGCCTTATATGTTAAGCATAGCGCCTTGAACTTACGATGAGCCACCGGAAGCCAGTGGAGTCTTCGAATTTCCTTAGCTACTGACTCGTATTTAAGGACATCACTACAAATCCAAGTAGGAATGAGTCTTAAGTCCAGTGGAAACTGGTTACATAGTTTAGGCACTTTAACTGAAAATGATCTACCACCAACCATTTTCTTTTTTAATCTAGGGATGTTTAGGAGCAAGGTATTTGAGGAATGAAGACACCTAAATAGGGTGTCGAGGAACAGATAAGATTAAACAAAAAACCCACCCTTAAAAATCAGTTGGTGGTACTTATTCCTGGGCACCCTCATGTGCTAAAAATTAGTGTTGTCTCATGCAACCCTTCAGGAACAACTAATAAATTACACCTTTCCAAAACACCATCATGTCATGGCAACTCACTTGCCTCTCCAAAATATATCAGCACAATTTCACCTAACACCCTTTTGCTAGTGTATAAAGACTTTACAAATTCCATGACTTTTTTCAAAATCTCATCCTCACAAGACCCATTTAACAATACCTCTCTTAATAAGTCCTCAGAATCTTCATCCACAAAAGCTATCTTACATCCATTTATTCCATATCAGCTTCAATGTATCAATTAATGTTAATGCATTCTCACCACAAATTCAGCTGTGCACAAAAAGGGAAATGAGCCCCCCCACTAGGATGCAATTACATTATTTCAAATAGTTAAATAACTTGGCTCCACACCCCTCAAATGCATTGATGCATATGCTATTGAGGTAAAACTGCTTCCAGACCATTGTTACTCACATATGTACCTCGTATTATCCTGTAAACATTATAACTCTTTTAATGGCATGTGCATTTGCTATTTTTTTATTTTATGTCTTGAATTCCTCCTCCTCACAACACTCACTGTCTTTTCATTAGAGCATGTAATATTTAGTTTTTTTCTACAAACATACTGATAATTTTAGCATACTTTTCTGCAAAACCCAAAATGATTAAAATTAATCCTCGTCTGAAGGGGTTGATCTCACAACAAGTTATATTTTTCTTTGGATTTTGTCAATCTATTTTTACTCAATATAGATAATGCTTGATCTACAATTCCTAATACTCTCTTTTTCCAGCACCCTTTCAGTAATTGGTGTATGGCTCTCAGGAAAACAGCAGAGGATAAGGTTATTCTAAAGGGCACGTGTTTGTAACTAAATTTCACCTCTGATGTATTAAAAAGGTAGTAGCTTTGGAAGCTGCATACAACACTATCTGATGACAGGTGAAGTATGCTGCATACCAGTCGTGGCCAGCATGGCTCGCGGGTGAGGGGGCGGGTGCAAGGTGTCATGCGGGGAGGGGGGTCATGGGGGAGGTCACGCGGGGGGGTTTAATAAAATAAAATTTAACTTACCTTGAGGCTGGGTCCCGTGTCTTCTCAGCTCCTGCTCTCCTGTCCTGTCTTCAGGAACAGGAAACAGGTAGCCAGGCTCCCTCCCCTAAGCCAATCACAACGCTGCATGCAGCGTTGTGATTGGTCCGGAATGCTCCCAGCCAGGGGCTTATGGGGTGGGCATGTTCTCAGCCTGCATGGAGAAGGGCAGAGTGCGCATGACTGGTTTGGGCGGCCCGAGAGGGCCGACCAAACAGTCTTTGTGCACTCAGGAGTGGGCACACCACTTCTACCCTGCCCTGCTTGGAGAGCAGAGCAGCCCCACCCGCCCGCCCGCAACGCAAACATAAAATGGTAATAACTAGAAGTTATTACCATTTTATGGTTCTGTTTCTCGCACTGCGAGAAAGCAGTGGGGCGATGCTCCTCTGCCATAGCAGAAGAGCTGCCCCTGCTGCATGCAGTATCACTCTTGATTGGAATCAACATCTCACCAATATTGGGCAACGGATATCGCTCCTCACATCTGTTTTCATCAAAATCTCGTAGGTCCACACAGAGTCTTTCACAACTATAGAGTTTACAGTTTATGACTGTTGTTCTGAGCCACTCTGACGCCGCACTTTCCTGAAATGACAACCATCTCATGCAGTCTGTTCTATAGCTACATTCCATTTGTGGCAGTTAACATAGCCTTCACTTCCATAACAGCTTAGGAACATTTATATATCATTCTACATTACTCCAAATATCAGTGTCCCTTTGGGGTTGTAAAAAATAAGAAGAAAAACCTGCTTGCCTCTGTACAGCGGATGTTAAAAATATGAAACCCATGATATGCTGCCACAATTGTGATTTAGTTGTTTAGTCTTGGACTTACACACTGTCTTTTCCTATTTAGATATTTCCTATAGGAAACTGATAACAGTCCACGGCAAAACCAGCTAACCTTTCTTTTTAAATCGAGGAAACGTGGGTTTAATTTTTTGAAGCAAAGTTTATTATTTTTTTCAGCTACAATAAAAATGGTATAACATCATAAATTGATTATAAGGAATAGGGGGCAAACATATTGTAAAGTAAACATGGCAGACTCATCCTCTCCTTTCTCTAAAGGAACCAGATACAATAGTATGCTCACACTGGTGCTATTGCTATTTGGTGTGCATCCATATTAATGTGTGCTGTTAATATAGCTCCCTTTCAAACAAACATATATATTATTAATGTGTGCTGTTAATATAGCTCCCTTTCAAACAAACATATATATTATGGCAGGGAGAGCACTCTCATATATGCATGCTTTAGTCTCTAATTCCTTCACTTGCACCTTCCACTTCTTTTCCATTTCCTATCATGCACATTCAAAGTGGATTATCGGTGATATGAAATCCAATGACTGAGAATGTGTTAGAATGAGGCGTGATTAGATACTGAAAAATTACATAGATCGCTGGATGTTAGCACTTAAACATCTGACAGCAGACCTAAATAGAAGAGCGACTGTTCAAATGAAGAAGACTTTATATTTTAAACTGCAGCCATATTTCTTGGATTGTATTAATCTTATAGGCTAAGGACTCACAAAACAGTACTGCTGATAATGTCATCAAAGACTGCAGAGAACGCAATGTCTTCACAAGTCAAGAAATAACAGCCAAAGAAACAAATACCCTTTGACACCAATGAAATAACATGATATCCCCAGTAGGAGATGCCCAAATGCCAGATTAAACCATTTAATGCCAGAGATATCCTCTAGAGGCAGTGAAGGCCACCAAATAATAGGAGTACTTAGAAAGAATTTCCACGTGTTATATCTGTCATCTTTGATGTAGTCTTCTCCCAAATCTAATGCCTTCATCCATCCTGTTTTCTGAATTTGTAGGGCCTGTAAAGTAAATGCAACTAGTGGGTCTGTCACACTCATTGTCCCACCCACTAAAGTAGCCCTTTAAAATATGTCTCAGGCCTTCAACTGCAGCCTATTGTGCAGTTATAAACTGCTATTTCCACCTGGCAAAAAAATAACCTTTTGCCAGGACTAAACATTCCTTTTTTAATACATATATGTCAACCCTAAGATGGGACCTAAACATGCCATAAAGCAGGGTACAGTGTATTTAAATAATTGTCCATGTGATTTTAAGTATTAAGGGCCATATGTAGGTAGCTAAATACCGGTCGGTAACGGCCGAAATTCGGTAAATCTCCCGTTACCGACCGGTATTTAAGCAATCGAGATGTAGGAGGCCGGATTTAAGGAATCGGTAATTTACCGATTCGTCATTTTAAGGAATCGGTAAATTACCGATTCCTTAAATCCTATGTAGGGAGCACTCAAGTGAGTGCATTTTTGGTTTCAGGATTCGTTATTTACCACCAACTACAAGTTGGTGGTAAATACTGAATACCTTTTAAAAAGCAATTTTGTGCTTTTTAAAAGTGCCATGTGGCAGACAAACATGCCCTTAGGGCATGTATGTGCGCCACATGTGCACACATGCACGATTCAGGTGCAACAGGGTGTCAATTTGCCACCCTGCCACCCTTGAATATGTTCTCCTATTACCGATTCGGTATTTACCGAATCGGTAATAGTGAATGACTTCCCATTCATTCCTATGGGCCTCCAGGCCCATAGGAATGAATGGGAAGGTATTCCTTATTACCGATTCGGTAAATACCGAATCGGTAATACCGAATATTACCGAATCGGTAACATTTACCGAATTTTTACCTACATTCTATTTACCGATTCTTAAATACCGAATCGGTAAAATTCGTATTTAAGAATCGGTAAATAAAAATTACCTACATATGGCCCTTAATGTCCTAAATTAATTTTTCACTATTTAAAGGCCTACCTCTTCCATTGGATAACATTGGGTTACCTTTTTGCAATTAAGTGCTAACTATTGATTGGGAGCAGATAGGGATGCCAAGTGTGTACTCAAATGAGTTGTAATTTAAAATCCTCTTTAATAATAAAGTTGGATATTGGATATTAAGTCACAATTCTGAAAATGCCACTTTTTGAAAGTTCAAAATAGAAAAACACAAAAGGACAGCTGTGTTGCGCTCAGTTTCACAAAAAATAAACAATGTATACAAGAGAAACAACTGTAATTTGTGGAGTGTGCACCCCCTCAATCCGGAATCGTTGGGATTTACTGCAATCTAAACCTGATTTCCAAGGGATATTTTCAGATCCTCCTATTTTTGCTTACAAAAGATCGCACAATCTCAGAAAGATTCTTTCCAGATCCAATACAGGCACGGAGGTGGCACACAAAGGGATGCGCAAATGTTTTAATTGATAATGTGCTGATTGATCAAACTATTTCCCATCCCTGGACAGCGAAGAACATTAATCTGAATTATACGGCGGATTGCAATTGTCAAAATGTCATTTATGCAATTAGGTGCCCTTGTGGGCTGTACTACGTGGGCAAAACGGAGAGGTCTTTACGGACACACATAACGGAGCACAAGAGCCGGAGTAGGACCAGAACAAAGAGCTCACCACTGGCATGCCACTGGAATGACAACCGTCATACAATTGCTCAACTCAGGTTCACAATTCTAGAAGTAGTTAAGACTCTAGCTGATAGAGACATGTCAAAACTTTTGTCTCAACGAGAGAGTTACTGGATTCGCTTCATGGATACCCTCACGCCAAAAGGTCTTAATGACAAGCTTGAACTCTCTTGTTTTTTGTAATTCAGAGGTTTGCTTCACACTTCTCACTCGTACAGTCTATATCCACCCACTACAGGTACTACTGAAGGTTCACACAATCTGTTCAACCACACACGGGGTCAGCACAAATTATGGGCATGTTGGGCATTATGATGTATCACTGACGGTTTATCCTCTGCTGTTTTATCACTATGGGCATGTTGGGTATTAAGATGGACTGCATATCCAGTAGTCTGTTGTGCATATTCTACTTCTGTGACATGATCAGTGCAGTTATCATCTCAAACAATGTCATGTAATTTATTGTTGTGGCTTACAATTTTGATTTACATGTTTCAGTCTTTATTTTTAGACTCTCCTGAATGTGTTTGTTATTACTCTTTATTCCTTCGTTACAAGAGTGGCATGATGTTTAATAAGCAGGACATAGCACACGTTAAAGTCATTTATTACATTTATTGCTCATTACAGTATGTCTGCTCTATCATTCAATGACATGTACTATTGGGAAGATGAATGTATCTGTGTTTTCATCTACTAGTCTTTCGTTTATTTTCA
The DNA here is from genome assembly GCA_963921515.1 of Calotriton arnoldi. NCBI lineage: Eukaryota > Metazoa > Chordata > Amphibia > Caudata > Salamandridae > Calotriton > Calotriton arnoldi. The sequence goes on along the minus strand of CAWUFW010004013.1, from coordinate 1,417,809 downwards.
TGCTATTCTCTTGGGAGTCCTTTTACTATTTTTATGGACACTGAGGTTTCCCCTCCCTTTGTAGTAGTCGCGGGAAGCGGATTTTTTTAAATACACTCACGTTTACGGAACGTGAGTTGACGCACTGTTTTTCGCGTAAAGGGGCAGCGAGAGAGGCTTTGTGTGGAGTTCTCTGCATGTCATGGAACTCTCAGCATGTTGCTAGGTTAGAATGTTATGCTTTGTTAGTTACTGGATTTTCTTATGAGCTGAGCTGGAGGTACCTGCTGTTGCTCTTCAATAAAGATACCCTGTCTTCACCAATTTGCGTGGAAAGTGGATCTTTACATTGGCGACGAGTTGGTCTGCGCAGGGGGCTGATGACCTGTACCTCCACCCCTGGATGAATACTATTAAGGACCCATTACTATTACTTCAATGTGAGTACTGAAATCTCCTACTTGTTATCAACTCTGAAATTTTAATTGAAAGGGAATCGGAATAACTCCATCTGGACAAGATTTATATTTTGAACTCTGTGCCACTTCCTGCACTCTGTGTGGAAATTGCGGATTGGGAGTTCCTGGAAACTTTAGAGATGCAGCAATTCTGTTTACAAGACTATATCTGAGATATAACAGTGTTACCATTTTTTTTTTTTGTGTGTGAACTGTGCTGACTTGTCTTGAGTGAACAGTTCTTTACCAATCTTAAGGCCTTTCAATTATCTTGTGTGTGCCTGCCTGGTTACTTTAAGGATTATAAGGATGCTGCGAGAAACGGAGTTAAAAGTCTATCAAAGGTCTAATTGAAGTAAACAGCTTCAACTGTGGAGTCAATTGCTGCGAGGGACGGAGTTAAAAGTCTGTCAACGGTCTAATTGGAAGTAAACAGCTTCCACTGTGGGGTCCATTGCTGCGAGAGACACAGTTGAAAGCCTGTCAACTAATTGAAAGTAAACAATTCAAAAAACGCTTACTGCCATTCTTAACTCGCAGTGCTTTCACGTCCTTTGGCTGCGCTCCCGCTGTCGTTGTTTGATCATCACGTCTGTGTGGAAGTTCTTTCATGGGCAATTTCCCTTAGAAAATAGACGTAAACGTCACGTTCTAGCGGCCATTTTGAAACTTTGGGAAGAATTCCCTTATTTTACATTGAGGTACGCCGTTCTCCTTTCATTCAACGGAGATCATCGTTTCATTCAACGAAAAAAAAAAATAGGATTCAACACATTGGATAGACAACACTTGATTGTACCAATAAAGCAACATATTGAATTAACAACGATTTTAATAAGAACTGGATAGTACATCTCTTCAAACAATCATCAAAGAAAAACTTGGTTTGTTATTTTATAGTTCTTATTTTGATTTGTTATCTTAGTTTGTTATTTCATTTAACGTTTGATTTTCTTACAGGTAGGACTATTCAGTTGCATTTTAATTGTACTATATTTTCCTCTATCTGTGTTTGACATGGCTGATCAAGGGTTATCTGCACCACCTACTTTCCTTCCTACTCCAGGAGAACCTGCTGTTCTCTGGAAAGATTGGAAGAAGTTATTTTTAACTTACATTCTTGCCACAGGCGCAGATAAGTATGGTCCTGTGCGTAGGCAAGCGATTCTACTTCACCATTTAGGGGTAGAAGGGCGGCGCTTATACGAGGATCTTCCTGAAATATCTTTAGGAATGGGGGATGGTCAACCTAACAATGTGTATGAAATGACTATGCAAATGCTGGATTTGAGATTCACTACTAAAGTCAATGTTGTATTAGAAAGACATAAGTTATTTTGTCGTAAACAAAAAATTGATGAGGATATTGCAACTTATGTTGCTGCGTTATGTGGTCTTTCACTGACTTGTCGCTTTGAGGGTTTAGCGGATTCCCTCATACGTGACCAAATTGTGAGGTGTACAAATAATAAAAGAGTGCGAGAGAAATTGCTCATTAAAGACCCAACTTTAGAGGAAGCAATTCAAATAGCTAAGGGTCTGGAGCATACTGATTTATATGGATAAAGGAGATGGAAAGTTGTAGCAATCCCACGATGTCTAAGGAACAAGTTGTCAAAAGTGCAGAAACACAAGCAGGATGTGTGGATGAAACCAAAGTAACAAATTCATCTACAGAATGTACCAATAAGGTCCCTAACAAATTTAGCGATATTGCTCGTGCAAATATTGCTGCTTTCAATAAACTTCCTAGCAAGTTTAATGATACTGCTCATGCAAGCATTGCTGTTTCAGGAACTGGTTGGAGAAATATTAAATGTTATCGCAGTGGTGCTCCTGGGCACATAGCTTCTAGTCCTAGATGTATGGGCAGGAATGCATTGTGTAGAGCTTGTGGGAAGAGGGGACACCTAGCTAAAGTGTGTAGGACAAAAACTCAAATAAGAGAAGTAGATGATATATGTGAGAATGTTCAGGAGTTTATGTTATGTGTTGATGGATTGGATCTCGAATTAGATCATGATCATACCATTTTAGAATGTGATATTGTTAAAGAAAGTACATCGTTGTTGAGTAAGCCTCATTGTGTTATAAATTTGGATGGACATAACGTTACTATGTTAGTAGATTCAGGTAGTTTATACACACTGTTGTCTATGGATATGTATTCAAAAATCTGGGAACATGAGGCAGATGTCAAATTCTGGGACAAGCCTGATATTTAGGCTGTGGGATATGGTGGAAAAACGATTGATATTTTGGGGTTGAAATGGATGGTGATTTCGTTTAGTGGAAAAAGGGTGTATGGTCGAGTGTATTTGACTGAGCAAGGATCCAACTTACTAGGGTGGCGACACCAAAAAGATCTAAATATAATTCTGAATCCCAATGCAAGAGAGCCTGTTATTTCCGCTGTAATAGATGAGATTGATGGAACATATCAGTCGAGTTTGATAGAAAAATACCCACAAGTCTTTTCTGAAGAGCTAGGGAAACTTAAGGATTTTTCTCACAAGATTATTTAAAAAAAAATGCAATTCCGGTTGTGCATAAGGTCAAGAGTTTGCCATATTTGATGAGAGATCCCTTAAAAAATGAACTTGAGAAATTGCTTGCACAAAACATCATAGAACCTATTGAGGCCTCGGAGTGGTTGGCCCCCATTGTGGTCGCACCCAAGGATGGGGGTAAGAAAATTTGTTTGTGTGTGGACTTACGCGACTTAAATAAAAACATTTGGGTGGACAGGCAACCTTTGCCCAACATCTCGGAGATGTTGACAGCAATGGGCGGGGGTACTGTCTTTAGCGTAATGGATATGTCTGCAGCATATCATCAGATTGATTTAGATGTAGCTTCAAGACACCTCATCTCCTTTGTCACGCCACTGGGTGCATTTCGTTATTGCAGAATGCCTTTCGGTTTGGCATCTGCCTCAGCAGTGTTTCAAAGGGTGATGCAGAGAATTTTTGGGGACATGAAAAACGTCCTGTGTTTTCAAGATGATGTCTTAATTGTGGGGAAAGACAATGAACATCATGATTTGGTAATGGATGAAGTTCTCAAAAGATTGCAGACCAACGGGCTTATGATAAAAAAATGAAAAGTGTCAACTAAAAAAAAGTTGTGTAACGTATCTAGGACACAAGATATGTAAAGATGGCATCAAACCTAAGAAAAGTATTATTTCAGCTATCAAGGATGCCCCAGCCCCCAGAATAAAGACCAATTAAAGTCATTTTTAGGTCTGGCAGAGTACTGCTCGGAATTTGTAAAAGGATTCACTGAAATAGTGGAACCCTTAAGAGTGCAAATGAAAAAAGGGATCATATTTGAATGGAATGCTAATTGCGATCATGCATTTAAGATGATAAAAAAAGTATTATGAATGCTCCTACTCTTGGACATTTTAATATCAAGGCTAAAACTATTGTTACAACTGATGCAAGTGCAATTGGGATTGGTGCAGTATTGACGCAGATGAATGATGGTGTGGAGAAAGTTATTGGGTTTGCATCGAGGAGGTTACGGGATGCTGAGCTGACATATTCAGTAATAGAGAAGGAGGCCTTAGCGTGTTGTTGGGGCGTAAAGCACTTTAAATATTTTGTGTGGGGATTACCATTTAAGGTTCGTACAGATCACAAACCCTTAGTTCATTATTCAAAGGGTGAAGAGGGCTTGAAGGTAGTGTCACTCCAAGAATCTCCAGGTGGATGTTGTCGGTACTCGAATACAACTTTGTTGTTGAATATGTTAAAGGATTAAAAAATGTATGGCAGATTATTTATCAAGGATGCCAATTGATGAAGTTACCTCAGATGTAGATGATGTAATTGAGGAAGTGTTTAACACTAACTGCAATGGTGAGGAAGCTGCCTTCTCCAAGCAAGAATGGATGGATGCCATGTCTAACGATGAGATTTTGCAGTGTGTAGTTAGGTGTGTCTCCATGGGATGGAGTGAAAGTGTCATGCAGGATATTCCTTTTAGATGTTACCATCATGTAGAAAGTGAGTTGAGTGTATGTGATAGAAACTTAATAAGAAGGTGTCAGTTTTTGCCACCAGTTGGATTGAGAGGGAAAATTGTGAACATCGCCCATGAGGGGCACTTAGGAAGGAACATGACTAAAAGAAGAGTCCGACAAGCGTATTGGTGGCCTGGCATGGATAGTGATATTGAGGATGTTGTGAAAGATTGTCATGCATGTGCCCAAGCCGACAAATCTAAAGTTGTTAGACAACCTCCTTTAGCGTGTGTATCATTTCCCAAGCGCCCGTGGGAAAGAGTTGCAATTGATTTTTTAGGACCAATATCTAAACTTGGGACACGTGATAAATTTATGATGGTTTTGGTTGACTACCACTCCAAATGGTTTGTAGTTGAGACCCCAGATTGCGTGAACACGCAGAGAGTAATTGCGCTTATGGAAAGAGTTTTCTTGAATGAAGGGATTCCGAAAGTTTTGGTGTCGGACAACGGGGTCCAACTAGTATCTAAAGAAATGCAAAGTTTTATATGCAAGTTGGGAGTCAGTCATGAGAGAGTTGCTATGTTCAGGCCCCAAGCAAATGGTTTAGTTGAGAGGATCAACCGTTTGATTATGGAAAATATACAGTTGTCACTTTCGAATGGTTTACCATGGCGTGAGGAACTCAAAAAACTTATGTGGTCATACAGAGTGACACCGCATTCTATGACTGGTGTTTCACCGTTTATTTCTCTCAAAGGGCGTGATCCTGGCGTTAAGGAGGTACCTGGGTGGTTGAAAGACAAGGATTGTGTGTGGGTTGATCGGAATGCTGTAGGAAGTGGGGTAGCTCAACGCCAATTAGCCACAGCAAAGTATTACAATGCCAGGAAGGGTGTGAAAAGTCATGATGTGGAAATTGGAGATTGGGTGGTTGTGAAACGTGGTGGCATTGTTATTAAGGGAGATAGTAAATTCTCTAAGCCAATGCAAGTGAAATCTGTAAAGAAGAACATTGTCATCCTGGATGATGGGTCTGCTTGGAGCACTGGTAATGTCTGTAAGTGTCATGCTCCATTACCTGTTCTTGACAATTAAATGTTTTAAATGTATCATATTTATTATATTAATATAATATGTGAAGGGGAAGAAGTGTGGAGTTCTCTGCATGTCATGGAACTCTCAGCATGTTGCTAGGTTAGAATGTTATGCTTTGTTAGTTACTGGATTTTCTTACGAGCTGTGAAGCTGAGCTGGAGGTACCTGCTGTTGCTCTTCTATAAAGATACCCTGTCTTCATCAATTTGCGTGGAAAGTGGATCTTTACACTTTGTTTCACTTGAACACTGCTGTGTGTAGTGGGAGGCACGCGTGGGAGCACACGGTTGCATTGAGCTTTGTTAGAGGAGGGGTAAGTGGAATTTACGTTTCATTTTTGGGAGTCACTTTTACGAGGGTAGTGCCAACAGGTCTGCATGACCGTACATCCTTTTCTTTCTTTTTCCAGCTCTGGTATACTTGGTAACTTGGGGTGTTTCCCCCCCCCCCAATCTTCTATGATCCGGGAATATAGCCATTTGAGCGACCTAATCGCGTTCTGCTAACAAGCTTGAACAGTACAGTAGACAGGCTTGGTAAGTTCAGTTCCTCATTTTTGACTACGAGTATTTATAACAGACTCACGCACAGTAGCGGCACTTTTTAGTGATTACGGTTTATTGTGACCTCAGTTTCAGGTACCTTTACACGTACGGCGAGTATTTTGCTGGTGCTGTATTTGCGGGCTGTGGTGCTCAGACCCACAAGGTACTCACACTTATTTTAAGGGACAAGTGATCTGGGAGTGCTGGACTCACCAGCTAGGGGGTGTTCACCTTTGGTATATCCATTCAGTTTCCTGTGTGGTGGTGATGGTTTCTCTGGTTTCATTTTTCAGACACTGAACACGTCTATCTGTTGCTATCTCTTCATACTTCTCAGTTTGAGCGATCTCTTTGGATTTTCTCTTTATTATTCTTCCAAGTAGGACTGTCCTTAGCATGTTTGATTCAAGTATATTCATGGATATAGTATTATAACATTCTTGATGTTCGCCTCAGAGGATGAATTGGCTGTTATTTATATATTATGGTTTTGAAGAATTGAAATGCTCTGTATTCTTATTGTTACTTTGATTTGTTCGTAGATTCCCCTGACGAAGGGCTATTGTGTATGCCCGAAATGCATTGGGACTTGTGTTATTTTTGCAAGAAGTTTTGGAATACATTTTGAAGCCATGTGGGATGGACTTCCTGTGAAGCATCTGCATTTACTCAATAAATTGTGAATGAATCCAACCCAGGGTTGCAAGTAAGATTCATTGATGGTCTTTTGTATATTACATTGTTGCTTTTGATCTAAGTTGAATGTGAACAGTGTTAAAAGCATTGCAGCGGTTGTAATTAATTTGGTATACACTCTTTGAGTGGTTAGCAGTAGTGCACCTCGTGTCTAGGACTCAGGTCTTAGTCTCTTTCTTCACTTTTAGAAAGTTGGCATTTTCTTGTCCTACCTTTTGATGCCTGCTGCCTGTGTCCTGGTTCAAATGTGTGTTAATGGTTCTGCTGTTGGGCTTTGTGTATTCCTCTCAGACTGTAAGACAAACGGGGACTTGATGTTGGCAGGATGGGCCATCCTACCAGGATATCCCAACTAGACCCCTTAGATCTTCAGATGCAAACGGTGCCCTCATTCCCAAAACACGGTTTGCGCGTATGGGGGGAAGATCGTTTGGATTCCTTGGCGCATGGATGTGGAACAGTCTTCCAGAACCTCTGAGATTAACTACAGACCTGTTAACTTTCAGGAAGAATCTTAAAACCTGGCTTTTTGAAAACTAGCCCTTCCTCAGCATTCCGCCACTTTTCCCGCTTCCTTGCGCCAGGACACTCTAGTTCGAGTAGCTGTGCGCTATATTAAATGCGTTCATTTCATTTCATTTCATGGTGAGGGCAGAGCTGTTCCCTGCTCCACTTGCATTTCAAAGGGCTGCCTCAAGCACATTCACAAAGGTTCCTGATACTAGTCTTTTGTCACAACAGACTTCTTGGAGCCTTGACAGGGGAAGGAAAGAACTTTGCAGAACCAGATGTGGGATTAGCCAGGATGTCTCCCTCACTTCAAAGCCTGGCACCAGGTATAAAAACTGGACCTCATGAACCATCTCTTCATTATGTTTCTGGACCTGTGGAAGAATTCAGAATTACTGCCTTGTACTCCAGAGGACTACCCTGCTGCTTGAGGCCTACCTTGTTCTTCAGAGGACTGCCCTACTGCTACCAAAGGAATGCCCTGCTCCTTGAGGTCTGCTTTGGTCCCCTGAGAACTGCCCTGTGGCTTGAGGCCTGCCTTGCTGCTTGAAGGAGAGAGCACCAACTCCTTGTACCCAGGATGACCAGGGCTAGTTGGCTGGCCTCCTGTGTGAGCTACAGGGACATCACAAACTCCAGAGACCTTGAACCCTGCACCGGGCCAGTGCTGTAGTGACCCGAAACCCCCCAAATGGAGACCCCCAGTTCCTAGACCCTTGAAAGTGGTGTTAGAGGTGCTGCTCCTGCCTAACCCTAAAAGTTTGGACATAGAAAGATGTTCGCCATAACGAGGCAGAAGAACCGACTGAAGATTAGGACCTAACTGTCAGCTGATCTGCCCAAGGTGCATTGCCGGTTGGCCTTTGTTTGTGGAAGTTTCTGCTGCATTCTTCTCCACAGCAGCAAATCCTGTTCAACTGGACCTCTGAGCGACGGTATCCAGCCTCGTGGTGCCCTTTTCATCTACGGCTTGCAGCTTCGTCCTGCTGTAAGTTTTCAACTTACAAAAAGCTGTCTAAATCCGAAAATAAAATTAATTCCATCAACGACAATGACCTCCTTTGCCGTGAAATCCAGCTTTTCCCATCAGGAGCTTTTTCCCGCCAACATCGACGGTTTCACTGAAACTTTGTCCAGCGGCTCCCCGATGCCATCAACACCTCATCAGACACAGCCTGCTGCTTTGCGACAATGAACTCTATCTTCTCCTGGGCTTTTTCTCCAGAAAAATCTTTAAGTCCGAAGGTAAGCCAAGACTGGGCCCAATCCACTTCATGTATCCAAACCACTCTCCATCGCAGTCAGCCTTAACTTTTAACTTTGTCCCAGTCTCGCACAACCAGATGCCCGCTGTTGGCGCTTTAATCTTTTAGGTGCTAAATTTCACTAAAAACTTTAAAAATTCATAACTCCTGTTCTATTGATTGGGTTTACTTCATTTTGGTGTCGTATTTATTACAATTTTATGTATTTTCCAAATTGGGGTGAGAGTTTTCTAGTGTTTTGTTTTCACTTTATTACTGTTTGTATACTGCATAAATACATTGCCTCTAAGTTAAGTCTGACTGCTTTTGTGCCACGCTACTAGGGTGACGCACAGGTTAATTTAGTGACTTTTTTGGTTCACCCCAACTTGGATAGTAGTTGTTTCTTGAGTGAGGTTTTCACCCCTCAATCAATAACCATGTTTCTTACAGATAACGTATGTCTGTTCACCCTATAAATAATATACTGTTATAGAAGAGTAGCTGACAACAGAAACAGTGTTGTTTTCCAGGGGTTCGAGCTTTGCTCCATGGTTGTTTTTTATTAAGGGGCTGCAAATGACTTTGTTGATTAGGGGAATTCTTGTTGTCAATGACATTACTCAGAATCTCCTTGTAAAAATATCCCTTATTCACAGCTACTCATCTACAATTTTAAACATACTTCTACAGTCTCTGGAATGAAAATGCAATGTAAAAATAAAATACAGTGTGAATGGTTCCATATGTATAGGAACTGAATTTGAAAATAATTTTGGCCATATAGTGAGCGGTGCAACTGCTAATTTAATTCTTGTCTCTGCCACAGTTTTAAGATTACTGTTGTCTTCAACAGTTGAAGCGAACCCCTATTTTACCACCTTAGACAGCTGTAAAATGCTTGCTTGTCAAAGGAACTTTAAAGTAGAGGTGTATGAAATTCGTTTAACTTGCTTTTGCAATTACGTGAAATTTTGAGAAAATCATGCAAAATTATGCATCCATTGTTTACTGCTATATTTTATCAAAAAATGGGTTTTTGCGTTAATTTTTCATTGGAGGACTCTTAAAAACACAAGTGGCATGAGCAACAGTGTTTTGTGTTTCGCTTTTCACATTTTTCCGTATGCTTGTGGTAGACATTTGCCACGATTGGTACATAATTATGTAAGACCTCCTAATGGCATAATTAGGGGAATTTTGCATAACAATCATAATGTCAAACTCCCGAAAATATGCAAATTATATGGGCATAATTAAAATTTTGCTAAGGCCCATTTAAAGGCATGAGTTGCTTTTTGCTGAAGGTGTAGCAGGATTAGTCCACAAATTTAATGTAAACACAATAACAAAGCCAAAGAAACAAAACAACACAATTAAAACATAACAGGACACAGCACAACAAAACAGTCAGCACAGACTGCAGCACAATCCCTCAGTACGACATAACATCACATTGCAATAATGCTGTACAAAGAGACAGCATTAAAGATAATGGGGTAACCCTGTGTCCCTCAGAACCTGGGTAAATACAATCTGTAAACAAGAATGGTTCTGTCGGGAAAGACATTCGCCATGCTCACATACAATATTTATCTAAACTTTCACTTTTTCAGATGTGAATCATAATGTGCATTCAAAGGACACACCAAAGAACCAATAATTTTAGTAAAGTTAAAGTTATTTACTCAATTTTTCATTATACACACAATGAAGGCTGTCCACAATAGCATAACATACGACACAAACAAGCGACTATATTGTGAATAAGTGACTTGTGGTGATACGTGAAAAGTGCCATACATAGTTAACACACATGGATAAACATAAATGGACAAAAAGAAAAATACTAATTTGTCATGTCCGCTTCTTAATACATGTATCCCAGACAATAATATTGCTTTATATTCAAGATAGGAACTGGATGGACTATGGGTGACTGTAACGCCGACGCTCGACCCTCATCGTTTGTGTAGCTGATTAGCGTCAGGGCGGTCTTCATCAGGACAAAACGGACAAGAATTGACAGCCGCAGCGTTCCTATTGACAAAAAGGTGGGCATCCAAGTGGGACCAATTATGTTGAGTAGTCAGCTAAGATGTACGCCAGGCCTCACCAGAGGTTAGGTCTCTCACTATGTAATGTAATTATCTTCACCAGCCGGTTGAATTAATACATCTTCAACCGGCTGGTGAAGATAATTACATTACATAATTGAAGACCACAACCCTCTGGTGTGGGCCTTGGCGTCCATCTTAACTGACTACTCAACATAATTGGTCCCACTTGGATGCCCACCTTTTTTGTCAATAGGATCGCTTGCGGCTGTCACTTCTTGTCCTTTTTGTCCTGATGAAGACCCGCCCCTTATGCCTAATCAGCTGTGCAAACGCTAAGGGTCGAAACGTCGACGTTACAATCACCCATAGTCCATCCAGTTCCCTATCTTGAATATAAAAGCAATATTATTGTCTGGGATACATGTATTAAGAAACGGACATGACAAATTAGTATTTTTCTTTTTGTCCATTTATGTTTATCCATGTGTGTTAACTATGTATAGCACTTTTCACGTATCACCACAAGTCACTTATTCCACACTATAGTCACTTGTTTATTGTCGTATGTTTATGTATTGTAGACAGCCTTCATTATTGTGTATAATCAAAAAAATTGAGTAAATAACTTTAACTTTACTAAAATTGTTGGTTCTTTGGTGTGTCCTTTGAATGCAAATTATGATTCACATCTGAAAAATTGAAAGTTCAGATCGGACTGTATGCATTGAGCAAAGCGATTGCCTTTCCCGACAGAACCATTCTTGTTTACAGATTGTACAAAGAAACAGCAGCACAAAAAAACAACAAAACACACCACCACCACAACAAAGTGCTAAAGCATAAATATGCACCATTGTTCTGGTCGTACATCACCGACGCCAGAAACCTGCTCTCAGAATTAAAGGGGGCATATTCTCAAGAACGTGTGATAACCATCGCAAAAGTAACTTAACGCAACCTTCAAAATCGCAGTCTATCGCGGTAAATTAACGCCTTGTTAACCAAGTATTCACAACACAGTGGTACCATGCGATAGTCCCCAGATAACGCGTCAACTGACCGCGTTAAAATCAACGCCACGCCGCAAAAATGCGAAACACTAACGCAAAAAAAGCTGCGATGAGGCCAATCGCGATGCGAAAATCAGCGAAACCCAGCTACAGGCCTGCAATCTACACGCGTCAGGCGGGAACAATCACCATAAAAGTAGAAAAAAACCAGACAAACAAATGCCAAACAACAGCGAAGCACAATGGACTTTGCCGGAGCAAGTACGGAGGAGAACCAGAACCCCACAAGCCCCCCGGAGGACCATCCTGGGACTTCGGGGTCAGGGAAGGGCAAGGACAAGAAGAAGAAGAAGACAAAGTTCAGTCTGCAGGAAAACAGGATCCTGATAACAGAGGTGACAGAACACCATCAACAACTGTTCGTCACCTCCACTGTGTCATTGGCAACAAAAAATACAATATGGCAGTCCATCGTGGACAAGGTGAATGCAGTCGGAGTGCTGAAGAGGACAATGGACGAGGTCAAGAGGCGCTGGAATGATGTCAAGCGCAAAACCAAGCTGAAACTCGCCAACAACCTGAAGGCAGCAATGCAGACTGGAGGTGGGAGCCCAGCGCCACAGGAGGAGCTGGACGACATGGAGGAAATGGTGTCCACAGTCATCAGTGGGGAGACGGTGGCAGGAGTTGGGGGCCCGGACACTGCTCAACAGGACCCGACACAACAGCAACAGGGTGAGTAACCACCAGGGCCTGGGGGACGGGGAGATGGGCACAATGGCACACATGCACAATTAAGTTGCACATCTGCGGACAAACCATGCCCCAGACCACCAACTCCCACCAAGAGACCAATGTACCCAAGTATGCAACATGTCAGCACTGAACAAGCACAGAAGTCAAAGGCACACCTCATGAAAGGGATAAGGGGCAGCAAAATCTGAGCTGCAGGGGCGACTCCCCAAAATGCAGCACACACATCACATGCAGAGCACATCTACATTGACAACGATGTGACACAATCCGCAAAACACCTACAACAGGACACAACTGGTGCCGCTTGGGTGCAGACACTGGCCAATCACAATTGGCATTGCAGGGAAATGTGCGTTGATAATGTACAAGTACAAACACACACACGTCTGTCGTCGAAATGTCCACTGTCCCCCATCAAATAGGCAGCTCCTCCCAAACAGCCACAATGTACCCAGTCATGCTGTCTGTATGTAAACATGTAAAATGCGACAACATACATGTGGACACATTGTTAAACTGCATCTCCCCTTCACATTGCAGAGGGAGAATCAACACCTCCTGCAGAGCAGCCCGACCCTCTCTTCTCTGGAGATGAAGAGGATGACCACAGCTTCGACTCTGACGCCCTCCAACTGCTCGTGGACAGCCTACGCAGCCCACTTCCAGGAGCTGGGTAGCCCAGCTGCTACGAGGAGACCCCACCCCCTGCACAGACCACACAGCAGGCAGCACCCACCACCACTGCTGCCTCCCAGGACCCCCACGGAGAACACATGGACTTCCAAAGCCGTGTTTTGGGATGCCAGGAGAATCTGGCTGAACAGGTGCGGGTGGGCTTCGACCGCATGGCAGACAAACTAGATGCCATACGTGGGTGTCTCAGTCCCATCAGGGACCACTCACGGTCCCTAACGGACACCCGCAGTCCGCTCCATGCTCTCCAATGGACCATGGCTGATATCCCTGGAGCCCTGACTCAGAGAATAGTACAACTGTCCAGTCCGAGTGGCACTAGCGATGTCACACGGGAGTTGGGAAACATGCGGAGGTTAATGGAGACCATGGAGCGGGCGAATGCGGAACGAGCGGCTGCCACGGCAGCACACCAGTGAGAGGTAGCTGGGTTCCTCAATGACCTCAGGACCCTCCTCATGGCATTGCTGCCACAAGGCCTGGTGCGGATGCATGCTGCTGCCACCACTCCATCCACATCTCCGCCCCCTGAAGTGTCAGTGCCACACAGTGCGGCAGACCTTCCACCTCCGGCCACTGATGTGTCACTGCCACACAGTGCTGGAGGCAGAACACCACCACCCACACGTGAGGCACATGAAACAGCAGAGAACGAAGATGCGGATGATTCTGCCCTCGTGGTAAGAAGGACGCAGCAGCATGCATCTCATCCATAGGTCCGGCTTCAGCTTGGTACTGCCCTCTGCATCATCACCTTCCACTGTCCCCCGATGCACTCTGCAACACTCACCTTGGACCTCGACATGGACTGCCATATGCTGTTTGATCGCCATTGACACAGCAATCAGACTACGGAGTGAACTCTTCCTCTTCCTTTGGACTTGTCATTCCCTGAAGGACCCTGGCTGGCCCTCCACGGACAACATCGTCATGTGGGGTTTGCATGGCCCTGTACTGCTCCAGATGCAACACTCCACTGAATGTGCATTAAACATTCATATTCACACAGATGTGTCATGTCTATGGTCTTTCAAGTGTGGAAGTATGGATGAATGTAGGCTCACTGGACTCCTCTTCGTCCATGTGGCTCATGTCGTAGAACAGTGGTCACAGGGTGAACCAATGCCCAATGCGGTCCGGGTGGCGCTGGCACAACAACAGGGACACACGCATGAGTTACTTCCTTGTCCAGCCCAGTACAGAACCACGCCCAGGGCCCCGGGGTCATATACAAACCCTTACGCTGGACTGGCATACACCAGGCCAGCCCACTCCGCTTACGCTCACAGGGGGGGACGGCAACGCTACATGTCCCCTGTCTTTCCTGTAGTGATCTGCTGCTCACAGGTCTAGTTGTCAGCATGCCACAGCCACTCCCTCACGGCTGGTTTACACCCACACCACACCCATCCAGCACACGCGTCACAGGACATGTGACCCTGCCAATGAAAAGGTCCGGGCGCACGTGCTCGACGCCATTTCCACTCTCTATCTGGGTGCATCCGTGTGGTGTTAATGTAGGCATGAGGGCCTCGGGCCCTGCAACATCACATTCCCCAGGACCGGAGGTGACATGATGGCGTCCGCAACACGATACCCAATCATACAGGGTCCATGACTTTGGGGCACAGACTTGGTGGCACCGGAAATATTGCGGCCGGCATAGGCACACCGCCACGGGACGGTGACTTTGGGTGCACTGAGGTAGGGGCACCTTAAGTGCTGAGCGGGTGTGCAGCCTGCGATGATGCCCGGTGCACTGGTATGTCTTCTGCCATGGCGAAATCAAGACCCAGAATCATATGTGAGACCTGGTGGCCTGCGGAGCGGGGCTGCATGATGTGGAGGGTGCCATGTCCGCGGGCCCCAGGCATGTGGCTTGCAGCGGCACATGGTGGGCCATCATTACTACACGCCAAGGGCGGAAGGTGAGCAGTGAGGCCTGGGTGCGCAGGGGCGGGCATGCACCACTGGGCGGCGGGAGGGGCTGGGGTACATCTGCTTGGGTGCGCAGGGGCGGACAGGTGATGATGTCTTGTGCAATTGTATGTACTTTGCCATTCATGTGTCTGGGCTCTGTTTCAGATGACGGATCTGTTTCAGATGTGTGACCTGGTGAGCTGTACTACATACAGGCACGTGGCTGGAGACACACCTGTGGCAGCAGGTGGGCAGTGTGGCCTGGGTGCGCATTGTCGGCACTCTCTCTCCCTGTCCATCTCTTCTGTTATCTGTGTCTCGCTCCCCCTCTCTGTCCGTCTTTCTCTCGCTCCCCCTCTCTGTCCATCTTTCTCTTGCTCCCCCTCTCTGTCCGTCTTTCTCTCGCTCCCCCTCTCTGTCTGTCTTTCTCTCGCTCCCCCTCTCTGTCCGTCTTTCTCTCGCTCCCCCTCTCTTGTCCGTCTTTCTCTCGCTCCCCCTCTGTGTCCGTCTTTCTCTCGCTCCCTCTCTTTCTCTCTCTCTCTCTCCTTCGCTCTCTCGCTGTCCTTTGATGTGCGCAAGACACACCTTCTCATCATGATTTCTGTCTTGCAGGCTGTAACCTACGGATTGTCCCGAGGGGAGCCGCCATGTGTCTTCATTTCTGTTCTGTGTTTCTTTGAATAAATTTTCATTTGTTACATCGAAGGTGAATGTGAGATGCTCATTTTTGTGACGACACATGCATGTCACCAAATGTGAATGTGCGACATCAAGCAGATTATTTGGTACATGATTCCGTGTAGTTGATGTGGCATGTCTTTGGCAGGGGGGGGCCCAGGGAGGGGGAGGTCCTGGGGGTGGTGGCGGTGGGTGTTGTGGCCCTGTTGGGGCTCCGAGCTGCATGATCAGTGGCTCCATGGCATCTGTTGCCCTTCAGGTGTGGCTCTGGGCTGGGCTCCATTTTGTGGTGCAGGCTGTGGTCCGAATTTGCACCAGATCAGAGCAGGTGTTAATTTCCTGCTGCTAACACGCCTTATCGCCTGTTTTGTGGTCTTTTCGCCGATCTGGCTGGTCGTTGAGAATGTTGCGGAGTGGTGTTTTTGCGTGCTTTTGCAAGGGAACGCCTACTCTGCATCTCATTAGCGATAGTTGCGGGGGTCATCTGTGGCGATGTTTTTTGCGGCTGCTATCGCGGGTGAACTGGTGTTATGGGCTGTTAACACCAGCTTGTGAATGGGGCGATACATTTATCGCAACTTTGGCTGCGATAAAGTGCCGTTAACTCAGCGATGGCTCCTTGCGAATATGCCCCTGTGTCAACATACTAACCACTAATTAAGTGAATTGTTCATTAAAAAAAATTGAATATGTTTGTTTTTCTTTTTATTTGCCCTCTTTTTCATTTGTATCTAGCAAAACCCTTTTATGTGCAGCTGAATTTAATCGGGTAAAATTATTTCATTTATTGTGTAGTACTTCCCTTTGTCAGGCAAAAGAAGGTGAAATACAGTAAATTTATAAACGTGAAATACTTGAGTCGATTGTTTTTTGAGAGACTCGAAATTTCCGAGTAAATGGTTGTGAACTGTGAACAGAATGCAACTCTCATAATATAGAGAAGAACGACCAGACAAGGAAATACCATAGTATTGAAGAAAGCCAAACTTCCTTACCTGGCAAACCAGTGTCAAGGGCCTGGATGGGATATGGACTGCTATTCACAAAGTAATTCAGCATAGCACAATATGCCTGCGTTTTTTTCCCAGTGATGTGTGTATGTATGCAGGGCTGGACTGGGAATCCAAAGCAGCCCTGGCAATTCTGTAGGACCGGCCCCCACCCGGGGGCGGGGGGCAAGCATGAAGGACTGCTGCATAACAAAACCAGCCCCCGGGACTGCAGCTTTTGTTACTGGCGGCCGATATTCTAACAGCGCTGCAAAACCGACCCCCAGTAACAAAACTGGCCCCCACCGCTCCAAAGCTGGCCCCCACCCTTCCAGCCTTCAGACAAACGCCCGATGCCTGCTACGGCCAGTTCGGGCTCTGTATTTATGAGTCACATCTAAAAGAAGATGTTCCTAGCATGATACAGCAGTGTGACACCACTGGCAGTAGCTCACATGAAAAGATTTTTGGAGTCCCAGCCTTCTCTCACAGCCCGTCATTTGTGTTTGCGCCCTAAGAAGAAGAGTCCACTGGCCTTAATGTAACATTAGCCCTGGCTGTGAGTTCCGCATTAATAACCAT
Source organism: Calotriton arnoldi (assembly GCA_963921515.1). NCBI lineage: Eukaryota > Metazoa > Chordata > Amphibia > Caudata > Salamandridae > Calotriton > Calotriton arnoldi. The sequence continues at coordinate 1,400,618 of CAWUFW010004013.1, read as the reverse complement.
ATATCCGGCTTGGCCCTCTGTGCTGCCTTGATCATGCCACAGGGGCTGTAGGATTGGGAGCAGGGGCGCAGCTTAGTCAATGAGATTCGGGGGCAGGAGTCTCAAATTTACCAACTAAAAAAGCTGTGGACTGCATGGTGGAGAGTAGAGAAGGCCAAGGTTTGGGACAGACTGTTTCTATAAGGAACAGGGTCAACACTGATTTACATTAGGCAGGGGCGTAGCTTGATCAGTAACATTGGGGGTGTGAGCTTTAGATTTTCCGACAATCACGCTGACATATAAGGTTAAAATACATTATACGAGGGCAGGGTGCACGAGAGGAGCTTAAGGGGCAGTAGAAGGGGAGAGGAATGCATATTGGTAGGGGTGATAAGTGAGGGAAAACAAAGTATACTGCAAACTTACAAACATTTTTGAAGACTTTCAAAACAGAGAAAGGGAGAGTGTGTGTGTGTGTTTTTGTCTGTGTGTATGTAAAAATTCCTGGTGAAATCCAGCAGTCACCTCACCATACCTGACTGAAAGCACCCGTACCCAACTATTTACCAGAAAATACATTTATTTTGGGGGTGTAACGACCCAACCCCTTCCCCCCCCTCCAAAGCTACGCCCCTGATATTAGGCAGGCTTTGTCTAGAGTGGCACAGAGTTTGGAAAAAGATGGGTTTGAATGCAACCTGAGGGATTGCGACTGCTTAAACTATTTGTAAGCATTCATCTCATCGCCTTTTGGGTGTTTAATTGCTAGTAGTATGCCTGGAAACGTGAGAGTGGCACAGCTTTCCAAGCTTCCATTGTTTGTGAATTCCAAAAGGTAATACATTTGCACTCATTCAAGGAGCACTTCTCTGGGTGTAGATTTACTTTTTGGTAAGCGGTCCACTATACATATTTAAAATCCCCATCCAAAAAATGAAGATGTGAAAACCTCTTACTGAAATGAGAACGATAAGAAAAACCCACACAGACAGAGAAGACATGACTCAAGGCCCCTGGACCCAATTACCAAACCAAGACTGCAATGAGGGGTGTCACACCCCAAACATCCCCTGAAGCTACGCACATGTCCATCCCCCTTGGGCCTAGAAATCCTCCTTGGGAATTCATGACTATGTTCACATACAATAGAACCACCTGGAGTCCCTGCCCTGGGACCACTTACTTTAAATGTGTTTCACTGCAAATATTCTTCGTCTTTGCTACAAGAAGCCTTGATGGCAGAGTTGTCAAATCAGCGCATGTCGGCAAGGATTCATGTTTCTAGTCCTTGCCGTTTACAAATAATTTTATCAAGTAACTGACTGTTGGCCCAATGTACTAAGCCCAAGTTGCAAATATAGGTGGGAGTGCAGGCAAATTAATGAGGGGAGCCTATTAGTCCATGTACGAACCGAGCCATGAAACCGCTTGGCATGTATATCGTGCAACAAACATGATGTGAAAATATGATAAAATCTCAAAGTTCAGAAAAATGTATTTCCTTAACATGCAGAAGTGTTTTACCTTAATTCATCAGATTATATCACTTCATGGAGAGACATTTATTATTTATTTTTTTAGAAACATTCATGGATCACTCCTCAACAACAATGCCATTGGTGAACTAAGAGGCAATTCAGTAATCCTGTTAACCATAAATGTGGCCTAGATTTTTATTATAAATGGAACAATATTATACTCTATTAAATCAAACTTACAAGGTGCTTGTACAGCACACATACTGATCTCAAATATTTAAAAGTGTGCTCAGATAAGATCATAAAGAAAAAGGAGGCTGTGTGAAACTAAATATTTGCTTAAGATCACATATTTTGGACAAGCAGGGAAGCTGGTATTAATTCCGGGTTATCTGGTTTCTCATTTTGAAACTCAGCCACCAGATGGGTCTCTCTGTCTCTCTCTCTCTCTCTCTCTCTCTCTGTCTTTCTCTTTCACTCTCTGTCCCTCTTCCATTTACATTAAAGGTCACTGTTTTGTCTTTCATTCTTGACTCATGAAGAGAAAAAACGATGTGACACAGAGATAGCAGACCTGAACCAGGTCCTTCAGACCCAACTACAAAGCCAAGAATGCATTTGTTTGGGAGGTATGCCCCTAATTGTGGGAATCAGTTTAGCTGTTCCACTAAGAACTCTCCCTTGATTTTTTTGTTTTAATCTTATTACACATTTTTCTTTTCTTTCTTTAGATGTGTCCAAGCTTTACAACATATACATTGCTCATATACATTTCCAGTATTTATGTCATAAAGCCACAGGGTAATTGGTGTCAGAATCAATTAACATATAAAGTAAAACAGGGAACTGCAAAAAAAAGCAACAAGTCTGCGCCATTCCACATCATGATAATAGGGGTTACATCATTACAGAGAAATTACTTACAAATAAAAACATGTATGAGAAGGGGTGAGCACTCAGGGCAAACTGTCTGATACATCTAGTCAGTGGCTGATGACCGGAGAGTTCTCAGGGGCAGATTTACAAGCCCCTTGCGCAACTTTTGCGTCACTTTTCCCATGTTAAAAATGACGCAAAAGTGGCACAAGGGCCTTGTAAGTAAGCCCCTCAGTGTCTAAGGGAGGTGGGGCTTCCCCAGGTGAGTCAGCGACGTGTAACAGAGCAATCAGAAAGTCAGTGAGAATGGCCTCGCAACATGTTGCAAGAGGGTATTTGCGCTTACCCCTCATGTCTTCCCTGTGAATGGCATGCCCTCAGCCCGGCCCAGGCCTGCATGGAGCACTGCCAGGCAGTGACTGCAGGGGCAGTAGGTGATTTCAATAAAGCAGTCAATAGCTTTGTGTTTCTTATCTCTATGTCACAGGCCCAGGAGGCATACCTTCCATGTATGTAATGCTTGTTACTCTGTGCAGTTTGACAAGTGTGTAGTCACGCCCAGCCAAGAACGTTGAAGGGAAGGCCTGGCCCAGCGCATGTGTATAATGTTGACATCAGGCAGGATACAACGTGGGCAAACTGCGTCTGTGCAATGGAAATAGTGGTTATTCCTGTCAGGGTGAGATAAGCTCTGTGAAGTATATAATATTGGATGAGGCGAAAGTGGGCATGCGTGGGACAAGAGCCGGGTATCCTAGTATGGCAGCCCATTCCTTGGTACAAGGGCGGTCCAGGTCAGTCTCTCCATGCCGGCACAAGCTGATAAGCAGTAGCGCCACAAGGGCCCGATTCACAGAACTAACTTACGACAAAATCCTAAACTTACTACCATTTTGGTATTCACAGAATGAACTTACTCATTTTGGTATTCACAGAATAAACTTACTCATTTTGGTATTCACAGAAGACACTTACATTTTGTGTAACTTACACATTTTGTGTAACTTACTCATTTTGTGTAACTTACACATTTTGTGTAACTCATACATTTTGGTATTCACAGAAGGCACTTACTCATTGATGAGTAAGTGCCTTCTGTGAATACCAAAATGAGTAAGTTAATTCTGTGAATACCAAAATTGTTGTAAGTTCATTCTGTGAATACCCAAATGTGTAAGTTCATTCTGTGAATACCAAAATTGTTGTAAGTTCATTCTGTGAATACCCAAATGTGTAAGTTCATTCTGTGAATACCCAAATGTGTAAGTTCATTCTGTGAATACCAAAATTGTTGTAAGTTTAGGATTTTGACGTAAGTTAGTTCTGTGAATCAGGCCCCATGTGTTTGCAAGGATTTGGCTAGCCAGTGCATCAAATGGCATCCCGTCCTCCAAGATGTGAAGTTACTGGAGTATGAGGTGTATTAGGGGTTCTTGGTGCATATCCCCTCAGCGCCCACCCAGCACATCAAGGAGAGAATTATAAAGCAAAAGTGACCAGGAGGGAGACCTTCATCCTCGATCAAAGACTCAAGGGGGATGAGGGAGATATCGCAGTAAAGATCTCCAATAGTTTGCAGGTTCACCTCATGCCAAAGAGCAAGCTCCATTTAAGAAGAAACCCAGCCTCCTCGGGGAGTTCCCCAAAGCAGTATAGCTGATCGCCTTTGTGAGAAAGAGGCTCAGTTTATAGGAGCGGTATGCTACGCGCAGCAGTGTGTGACCGGGCGACAGTGTATTAGAGCATGGGTGGAAGAGGTGCAATATACGAGGCAAACTCCAGGAAGGAGCGACCATGGCTGTGTCGGTGGTCTGAAGGCCCGCCATCCACCCGACTACCCACTGAAGCTGGGATGCCAGAAAATAGTGCTCAAAATTCGGGACAGCAAACTCACCCTCAGTCATTAGCAAGTATAGCTTATGGAGCACTACCCTACAACATGTGTTATGCCAGAGCAGCTCCCTCATGAGTTTCTCAAGTAAATTAAAGAAGGGTTTTGGTACATAAAGAGGGAGGTTAGCAAAATAATATAAAAGATGGGATAATATCACCATCTAATAAGAGCTACCCATCCCACCACAGAAAGAGGGAGCGATCTCTAAAACCCTATCTGTGCCTGCAACAAGGACACCGCTCTAGCGAGATTGCCGTCAAACAGGTCAGCAGATTTACGGTAGATTCAGATGCCTAAATAGAGGAACATCATGGGCTGCCCTGCCAGTTGGTGCCATTAAGGCTGTAGGCAGGGTCAGGCATTGCCTTGCTAAAGGAAAAGAGGCAAGACGTAGCCCAATTAACCCTAAGGTCCAAAAGTACTGCAAATGTATAAAAAATGAGTGCTAAACCCGGGGAGAATGCATGCACGTCTCTAAAGTACGGGAGCAGATCAACTGCATATAACGAAACTGAATGTAGACCATCTCCAAGTGCGATCCCCAAGTCCTGCCCGTGTATTCGGAGGGTGGCGATCAATGGTTCAATGGCGAGGGAGACAAGCAATGGAGACAATGGGTATCCCTGCCGGGTACCCCTGTGAATCAGAATAGCATCGGAAATAAGAGCACCCGTTTTGACTCTGGCCAATGGTAGGGTATAGACCAATTTAACCATTCAAATAAATCGGCTTCCCAGTCCATAACGGGGAAAGACCTCAAAGAGAAAGTCCCACACCAGGGAGTCAAAGGCTTTCTCCAAATCCAGCACAAAGCAGCCCACCCATGACCAGGCATGGGGTGCGTGTTCCGGTATCATGAAAAAACTCTGCAGATTAAGAGAACTGTTGCGAGCAGGGACAATCCCACTCAGGTCAGAGTGTACCAGTGTTGGAACCAAGGGAGCCAGGCGGGCTGCTAGGATCTTAGCCAGAGTCTTATAGTCTGTATTAGGACTTGCCAGCAAGCAATACGACTCCAAAACAGTAGGGTCATGATCAGGTTTAGGCAGGGAAATGAGTAGTGGCTTGCGAAGGGAGTCTGGCAAACAGGCGGCCAGCAGGTCCTCATCATAGAGTGTCTGTAAGCAGGGAGCTAGGAGCGGAGCATAGGCTTTATAAAATTTGGTCGTGAGACCGTCTGGGCCCAGGGTTTTCCTGTAGCGAGGGTGCGGATGGCCTTCTGAACAGCGGTGGCCCCTCCATTAGGGCGGAGGAGCGCCGCCCTCACTGCCACCACCCTCACATTAAACGATAAAAAAACAGGTTTTAAACTTGTTTTATTATTGTTTTATTTTAATCCCCTGGACTTGCCACCACGAGTCTGATGAATCTTGGGGGTGTGTCCAAGGGATGACACTGCTTGTGGGGGAGTGGTAGTGCACTCCCTTCACTGTGCATGAGGGTTTGGCCAGCCATCTCAAGCCGGCCAAATCCTCATGTGCAGGGAAGCTCCCTCCAGCCCCAGCTGCGTTGCTGGGGCTGGAGAGAGCAGGCACAGGCTCCCAGTCTGCCTGGGAGCACAAGGTGCCAGTGCTCAGGCCAAAACCGAGGCTGCTTTTATGCAGCGTCAGGATTGGCCTCAGTGCAGTCTGGGAGCCTGTGCCCAGAAGCAGGAAGAGCACGATGAGGCGGGAGACGGTGGCGACATTAAGGTAAGTTTTAAAAATGTCTTTTATCCCCGAACACCCCCCCTCACCTCCCTCCTCTGGCCTGCTACTGCTACTGCTCCTGAATCTTGAATAGAGTGATAGCACCATCCATTTCAGTTCTCTCTTTAGGAGATATGCGAGGCAGATGTATGGTGGCCAAAACAGAGTCAACCTCCTTTGTAAGTATAGGTGTGACTGAGGCATATGGACGCGTCATTTCAAGATGAATAGCCTTTTGGGCTCCGGTGACCGAAGCGCTACTATGGGTAGCCTCGGATGCTTTTGGAGGATGAGCCACGCCAATAATGAGTCCGCCCTGCCCACATGTGTTCTAGCCATGTGTGCAGCGTAAATGAGACAGCGGAGGCGCTCCTCGAGTGCGGTGTGCTCCCGCTGTGCAAGAAGGAGGTGACCCCTAAACTTTGGAGCTAGGAGAGCTTGTGTTTCATAGCCCAACAGGTCATGCTCTATCTGAGGAATATCCTTGTCAAGCTTCCGGCATACATTTCATGTATAAACCTGGCAGTGGCCCTTTGCAGTGACCTTAAAGGCATCCCACTCAGTTTGAGTCGAGGCTGTGTTGCTGCGATGGTGGTGTCCAACGAGGCGCGAAATGGAGGATCATCCAGCGCTGCTTCTGAGGGCTAAAAGGGAATCAAGGTCTCGATACTGGGTCGAAGGGTGTGTGTTTAAAGTTCAGTCGGAGCCAGGGGATTAAAGTACAACATTATTCAATCATTTTCCTTATTTGCAAAGAGTTTAGATAAAAGTGGTGCATAACAGCTGTGTGTCCAGGGCATTTCTGAAACACTAGTAGTTTGACCCTTAGGTTCAGGTTCAATGTGTTCCAGAGCTGGGGCCCCTGGACTCCCATGATCTCCCGCTCTGCCTTATTTCATTGGATGATGATATTTGCTTCTGTTGAACTTACATTTCTATGGAGGACGTACTGAGAGTCAGTACGAGATGCTATACTTAGTCACAGAAGGCTTTGTAGATGGTGCACAGGAATTTGAATGTGATCCTCTCATTTACTGAGAACCAATGGACAACTTTCAAGGCTGGTTTGACATGTGCCTGTATTTGCTAATTCAGGCCTTATCTGGCATCTGATTTTGTTGTCTTTGTAAATCGTCAGTGAACTTCTCTGTGAAGTTGTTTCTTAGTAGTCCAGGCGAGCCATCCATGGGGTCTTCTTAACTCTCCCAAGCCCCTGGTTAGGAGTTGGACTGTACTGGGGAAACAGTAAATTTGTGTGCAAATTTATCATTACTGTATGGTAAATCCACCATGTAATAGGGAGTTACAATTCAGGACTGCTTTTTCCAGGCATAAAACCACACAGAATTCCCATTTTCTTGGGGTTTAATGCATATATTTGCCACCTGCTGTGACCTGATGTTAATGTGTGTTGGGGGCACTGATGGAGTAGGGTTGACAGAGGGTTGCAGAGAGAGTACAGGATGTTTGAGGAAGATGAGTTCTGGAGCTGGGGAGCACTGTATACTCATCTTTACCAGAAAACGAATGGGGAGTGAGGCTTGGCTACTGTTCCTGCTACAGCCAAAGCCTGATGCGATTTTACTGTGCAGAATTACTGTTTGGTAAAATTGAATATGCTGTTCTAATGCCTGGGGAAAAGGGTGCAGGAACACCAACATACTCATGATCAGGAGGAGCTTAATTCTATGCGGTACTTCTGATGTCCCTGACTCTTAATGAGGGCCCTAGTGAGCAGAGAAAAGTAACCAGAGAGCTGCAAGCTGGTAACCTTAATCACTGCTTTGACTCTGGGAATAAAATGCATCTCTGAATTGAATATGATTCCCAGGTTTCATACTTTTATGGTGGTGCATGGTTGAACATCAAGACTGCAGTCATTCGAGGGAACTGAGATGGTTTCATTTCAGCCCAGCTTCAGAACCTCCATATTTGCTCCACTCAGTCAAATAAAAACTCTAATTTATCCAGTTGAAAAGGTGGTGCGACAGGGATGCGCAACATTTTTTGGAAGATTTCACAAAAATAGTGCAATATTGTGAGAAATTTTGCACAATTCACAGTATCCTGCATGAAAATTGTTAGTGAGGGTATATTTCTGCTCAAAAGTGATGTGACATACTGGCAAAGGGAGTGGCTCTCTTATGACACATTTTCTTTACAAGCCAATCTCCTGTGAGACATTTTCTGCTTAAATCAATCGTTCACACCAAAACAATGGTGAAATTTCGCACCCAAGAAATGTGCAGATTTTTAAATATTTAGCCTAATTGCTAATATCACAGTTGTAATTCGATTTGTGCACTAGCCCAGTAGTGACTGCATGTATTCCAGTGTGAAATTAATTCAAACATCATCAGCATATATTTGAAAGTCCACCAGATACTGCTCAATAAGATATATCAGGGCCGACTTTACCGCTGGTGGCGCCCAGTGCAACTATCTTTGTCGGCACCCCCCGTGACTTCCTTCTCTATGGATTTCCTCACTACCACCCTCCAATGGTGCCTCTCATCTCTCCATAGCCCTTCTCTCATATGGATTTACATTTCTTTCATAGCGCTACTCATACCAATGTAGGTTGTCAGAGCACTCATATTATACAGAAACAATGAATTATGCATGTGTAAATCAATGAATAGGAAATGTTTGATAAGACAATGAGGACTACAAGGTGTTGGAATCACGTCATCCATACTGGTAGACATTATATTTTAAGAGTGCTTGGTCAGGTGAAGCACAGACTCAAAATTTAAAATGTAACACTGGGGTTGGGGTTGGCTTCACTAATAAGAATATAATTTTACCCAAGCTCACCCTTAGCAACCTTAGGATAATGAAAGAGAGGAGAAAAACATAATTTTTCTAACTTATGTCTTTCAGTTGGCATTCACGTTTATTGATGACAGTTCATAGCTCACTGTGCTACATTAGGATTGCAACTTATGAAATGCACGTAACAAAAGGATCTCTGTGACAAAAGCAGTAACCTACTGAGCTTTCTATATAAAATACTGTTCTGAGACCTACATGGCACATAAATGTAAGTCCGTTTTTATATAGCACAGCTACTCACCCTTACAGGTCTCAGGGAGCTGGGGGCCGTCGTGGAAATTAAGTGAGCTATTGCCCAGAGTCACATGGTGCTGAGCTGCCGCCGGAGCCAGGGATCGAACCGTGAACCCTGTGCTCCGAAGTCAGCTGCCCTGGCCGCTGCACCACACCTCTCCACATATGTTTTGGAGCAGTTGCAAAAGCTTCTTTCTTGTAGGGAATGGGCAGTTAACTGTTTATTATTAAAGGGAAGTGTTGGTTAACAGACACAATGACACACATATTTATGTTGCAATACATAATCATTTATGTTACAATACATAATAAACTACTGTCTGTTCCCTGTCCAGCCCGCCACACAGTCCCAACATTCACCTCTACAATAAACTAATCAATTTCTTTTAGCACAGTACCTTCCTTAGCCACCACCTGTAGAGATATAAATGATCTTGTGCACGGCAGTGCCCTGTAGTCTCTAGCCATATAGACCAAGACTTTAGTAAGGTCCTCTGCACCTCTGCCTTGTTTAATTATCTTTGGGGCCAACCCAAGATCCAATTGAACTTTCTATGTTGTAGTTGTGTGCCTGTGATTTGGTCTATTGCTTAAAGGACTTCTTTCCAGTGGGGTTATATCTTGGGCCATTGCAGGAGTATACGTGTTATAGAGCCTGTCTTGCCACAGGCCTCTAACAAGCCTTGATGTGGTCTATTGCAGGTTGGTGTGGTCTATTGCATGTAAGTGCTGCGCGGGTCAGGTACCATCTGTGCATTATTTTGATAATTGCTCCTCTGTCTTTTACATGGATGATGCCTGTTTAGGCAGTGAAATTGATTTTAGGTCAATTCCTAGGTCAATTCTAGGCCCAGTTCCTTTTCCCAAGTCAGCTGCATTAAAGATTTCCATGCTGGGACTTTTTTGCCTAATATTTATATCACCCGGAGATTAAGTGGCAGACATCTGACACTTTTGTCAGAAGCTTTTCAAAGTCTGTTAGCTGGCGAGTAGCTGTCTCACATAATTCTTTATGCACAACCTAGTGTCAGAATTTGATATATTTAAATAGTTCTGTTTCTCCCAGGCCATACTTAGTTTAATTAGTTCAAACAACTTTATCTGGCCTTTCAGGAATAAGGGCCTGATTTAGAGTTTGGCGGATGGGATACTCCGTCAAAAATGTGACAGTTACCCCAATCCGCCTTATTACAAGTGCCATAGGATATTATTCACTTGTAACATAGCGGATGGGATACTCGTCTTTGACATTTTTGAATGAATATTCCATCTGCCAAAATTTAAATCAGGCCCTTAGTCACCAATCTTTATGCATCTGCCTTTAAGGGCTTCGTTAGCAAGCTCTGGGGGGAAGTAAGAGGTCCCCAATTGGGGAGTGATGGGTAAAGAGAAGTGGGTCAAGCCCATAGCCTCGACTGTGGTATCCAGAGTTTATGAGGCCCTGGTGACGGGAGAGTTTGAGACGTTTTTAGCTCTGTATTAAGGCTTAATCCATGGCACTTCTCATAGGTGGCCAAGATATGATCAATAAAGTATCATTGTCAATCTGACTCTGTTTACCACTACTTTAAGATGAAGTACAGATGTGCCTTGTTATGATGTTATTATTCTTCCTGTCTCTGTGTTGCTGCTGCGCGAGGCTGGCTGGTCACACTTGGAACACTGCTGTGTTCTAGGTGGTCTGGTCATTCTCGGAGTGGCGGTTGCTGGAGGCAGGAGTCTGGGAACTCTGTCCTTGAAGAGGCATAAATAAACTTACTTCGTTGGATCTTCTACGTGTCCAGCTTTTATTCTTGAACATTTTGGCGACGATCTTCTTTGAAACTCTTCATTGGTGGGGAACGAATCCACCTTCCCGTCTGCCTCGATTCCAGAGCTGCTGTCCTGTCCGGCTGGATCGTCATACACGCCGTTCTTCTGGATCCCTGTGGTTCGTCGGCAAGTGTGTTTGGCTCACACATGGAAAGTACTGTTTTTTTTCTTCTTTTGTTGCTATTTCTTATACGGATCGGCTTTTCAGTTGCGCGCGCACCTTTCTCCAACGGCGGCGCATCGTTGCCACGCAACCATATCGCGCATCCGCATCTGCCAACCATTCCGTGTTCCTCTTCACCGCCAACCACACCGTCATCACGCCCACGCATCTCACGTAGCGTGCGGCCATTTTGACTGCATTTTCATCGACTTTTGCCAAGCATTGCCAAACACGAACTCGTATCAGGACAATCAGCTTACTTCACAGCTCAGCTGTTCTTTTGTTCACTCCTCGCTCCAGCCTGTTATCGCATAAATCTCCATTATTATCACATTAACTGCACATCCTACTAGGCAGTTACTACGGTGATCTGCACACCATTCGTTGATTTAATTATTATTGGCATTTTTTTTTTTTTACTTTTCTCAAGTTTCAGTCACCTACAAATTTTACATTATACTTCACATCACTTGTACAGTTGGTTCATACGGTCTACATCTGCAGTGACCTGCTCATCCTTCACAATTACTTTTTGGCAAGCACTCATTTCTTATTTTTTTTTTTTTTCTCTTCTTTCTCTCGCTATGGCTGCCAGTCAAATGATAGCACCTCCTCCAGATTTCCTTATTGAAGGTGACACTCCTTCAATTGAATGGGAGGAGTGGATTGGAATTTTTGAAAATTATCTTGAGGCCATTGACGGTCTTAGGTTCCAAGCTTCAAGAAAGAAAGCCATTCTATTGAATTTGTTAGGAAAAGCTGGTCAACATGTCTTTAAGTTTTTACCGGAATTTCTAGGTGCTGATGGCGAACCCATTGACAATCCCTATATTGAGGCAAAACAAAGGCTTTCAAAGTATTTTGGGAAGCAAGTCAACATTGTTATGCAACAGCATAAATTTTACACTGTGCCTCAAAAAGACAGAGAGACTGTTGACCAAATGGTCACTCGGCTAGGAGAACTTGCCATCAAGTGTGATTTCGGTCCCATGACTGATCAACTCATTAGAGATCAGTTGATAGTTCAATGTAAAAATAAAAGGATGCAGGAAAAACTTTGGGCCGCCAAGAATCCCACGCTTCTGGAAGCTATCTCCATTGCAAAAGTGGTTGAAGAATCTGACAAATGTATGCAGGAAATGCATTCTCTTGAGTCAAAAAAAGAGGACACTGTCAATGTTGTCAATAAAAATGACAAAGACTCCTCATCAGACAATGATCCTAAAAATAGTGATTCGAAATATAAGCCATCTACTTCTAAATTTAAGTCTAAAGTTCTGTCTGATAACAAAGGCAAATTCATTGGATGTTATCGTTGTGGCAGTATGGCTCATGCTGCTGATTTTTATGGGTGTTTTGCTAGAGATAAAATGTGTAAGAAATGTGGAAAGAGAGGCCATATAAGCACAGCTTGTAGAAATCCATCTAAGAATAGAGTTGCTTTTGTTGAGGAAGATTCTCTCTCTCCTGATATTTCTCTGTGTGTTGAAGACAATTGTCCTGGGTTTTTGCAGAGACCTAAAGCTACCTTTGTTTTGAATAATGTACCCATAACACTTTTGGTTGATCCAGGTTCAATGTTTACCATCATTCCTTTTCACATTTTTAAGGATTATTGGCCTAACATTACTCTTTCGAGTAGTGATATTACACCCAAAGGTTATGGTGGTGAGGTCATTAACATTACGGGTGTCATGCAAACCAAATTTGAATTTAAAGGAAGATCCTCTTTAGGTAAAGTGTATATCTCTGATGACGGGCCTGCAATACTTGGTTGGGCTCAACAGCATGATCTGCATATTATTATAGATCCCAGATCTGATGAGAAAGTTTTGGTTGTTGAAGATTTTCCCAATATTGATTCTGTATTGTCAAAATACAAAGATGTATTCCGCACAGATCTAGGTAAACTAATTGGGTATGTTCATGAAATAAAGCTTAAAGACGATGCTCACCCCGTTAAACATGCACCCAGAAGAATTCCTATTTCCATCAGGCAAGAAGTCAAGGAAATGCTTGAGGACATGCAGAAGCAGGATATTATTGAACCGGTCGAAGCCTCGGAATGGCTTTCTCCGGTGGTAGTTACCCAAAACAAAGATGGTAAACTCCGCTTCTGTGTGGACCTCAGGTCCCTTAATCGGAACATCATTGTGGATAAATTTCCTCTCCCTAACATCTCCGAGATGGTACTTTTGATGGATAAGGCAAATTTTTTTAGCAAACTTGATCTTAGATCAGCCTATCATCAAGTAGTCTTACATCCTGACTCTCGCAAGTTAACAGCATTTTTGACTATTGAAGGGGTGTTTCAATTTAAGAGACTTCCTTTTGGGCTGGCCTCAGCGGCTAGCGTCTTCCAACGCATGATGCATTCTCTGTTGAAAGGTTTAAAACACATACATTACTTCCAGGATGACATTCTTGTCACTGGTGATGATGAATTTGAGCACTATTGTAATTTAGCCAAAGTGTTACAAATTTTACTTAATGCTGTCTTACCTTGAGAAAAGATAAGCGTAAATTTTAAATGACTGAAGTAGACTATTTGGGCTACACTATTTCCCAGACTGGTGTCAAACCAAAGGAAGATTTGTTAAAAGCCATTAAACTAGCAGCTACTCCTTCTAACAAGGACCAACTTAAATCGTTCTTGGGGTTAGTTGAATATTACTCCAAATTTGTTAGTAATTTTGCACATAAAACCGAAGCATTACGATTGTTACTCAGAAAGGGTACACATTTTTCTTGGGAGGCACCACAAAATGAAGCTTTTAACAATATTAAAGATGAGATTATTAATGCTGGTATTCTTACTACCTATGAACCTGGGAGAGATACGTTTATCACAGTTGATGCGAGTGCCCATGGCATTGGTGCCGTTCTGTCTCAAAAAAAAAATGGGATTGAAAAATCTGTTGCTTTTGCTTCGCGTACGCTCAGTAGTTCTGAACGTAATTATGCAGTGATCGAACGTGAAGCATTAGCTGCTGCATGGGGTGTGTTGCATTTTCGCACCTATGTGTGGGGCACACATTTTACTTTGAGGACTGATCACAAACCTCTCATAAGAATGTTATCTCCAGGTGGTGCCAAAAATGGTTCTCCTCGATTAATGAGATTTGCTGCCAGGTTGCAAGAATTCATGTATGATATGGAGTATATATCTGGTTGGAAGAATGTCCAAGCGGATTGTTTATCTCGTTTACCCCTTCATACTGAACAATGTTTTGATTTTGATGATGAAAATGTATGCGTTGTAGCGAGTGTGGAGGATGCATGTTCTGAGGAGTTTAAATCTATATCCAAGGATGAGTGGCATCAGGCAGTCATTGATGATCCCGATTTTGTTGAGTTGGTTAGTTCTATTCGTCATGGTTGGAAGCGCAAAGGGGATGTTAAGCCTTCACTATGGAGCTTTGTCAAATTACAAGAGGAACTCAGTGTTGGAACTTCTGATGATTTGGTTATGAGAGGTGAAAGGTTTGTTCCCCCAAAGGCACTCAGAAAGAAACTTTTCCTTTTAGCCCACGAAGGTCACCTTGGACAAACTATTACTGTGAAGCGTTTCAAGTGTAATTTCTGGTGGCCTGGTATTGATGATGAAGTTCGTGGTTGGGTTGAAAATTGTACATTATGTAAGGAGAGCGAAAAAAGATTAAAGGTCAACTCACAGGTTTCTGGTTCCATTTCATTTCAAGCTGGCTTGCCATGGGAAAAAGTCTGTCTGGACTTTATTGGTCCTACGGATTCTCTTTGTTGTGAGTATCGCTTTGCCATGGTTCTAGTTGATGTGTTCTCAAGATGGGTTACTGTTGAATTTTTAGGAATATCACTACCAGTAATGTGATCAAACACTTGAGGTCCATTTTCTTGAAGGAAGGTTTTCCCCGCGTGCTAGTTACAGATAATGGTACTCAACTTACTTTGTTTGCCACGCGCAGTTTTCTTTCAGGTTATGGCATCAGGCATATGTATACCTCACTTTATAATACTCATGGCAACGGCATGGTTGAACGCATGAACAGAGTGGTCAAAGGTACTATCCAATTGGCTGTTCAAGGGGCTCGTGACATTCAAAGATCTGTGGATGATATGATATGGTCTTACAATACTACTGCCCATAGTGTCACTAATGAAGTTCCATTTGTAAAAATGCGAGGAAGAGTACCCAAAACTAAACTCACTCCTCAATGGATGCATGAAGAGAGCATGTCATCTTCTCATGTGGTGCATTCCAGTAGAAGTTGTAAAGTTGAAGTGGGTGATCTTGTTAAGGTAAAATTGGGCAGAAGAGAGCAAGGCTTGAACAAATTTTCTGAGCCTTTAAAAGTCAAAGAAGTACATAGGTGGCATGTTGTATTAGAGAATGGGCAGAAGTGGAATTTTAGGAGGATTGCTCTTTATTCCAAGAGGGATGTTCGCGCATTTGATGGAAATTCCGTTGTGCAACAACCTAATCCTGTCAAAAGTTGTTCTGGGGTTAGACAAGTACGGGAAACTCACATTCCAAGGAAATATGGTGATTTCATATTGTAATGATTTTTGTTATTGCATCTTTTCATTCTGTAAACAAGTACTTTCTACATTGTCTATTACATTTATGCTTTTGTACACTTGCCTTATGTTTGCATTGTTTATTCTTTCACTGTTCTTTTCTTTTGTTTTCTGTAAGAGAAGAAGATGTGTTATGATGTTATTATTCTTCCTGTCTCTGTGTTGCTGCTGCGCGAGGCTGGCTGGTCACACTTGGAACACTGCTGTGCTCTAGGTGGTCTGGTCATTCTCGGAGTGGCGGTTGCTGGAGGCAGGAGTCTGGGAACCCTGTCCTTGAAGAGGCATAAATAAACTTACTTCGTTGGATCTTCTACGTGTCCAGCTTTTATTCTTGAACATGCCTCTTAGTAGTAAGTTATGAATTTAGGATCCTCACCCATCCCCCCAATAGAGAGGTCTGCGTGCAGTCTTAGCAGCTATTCTGGCAGGTTTACCTCCCCAAATTAAGTTGAGGCATGCTTTCTGTATTCGCAAAATTAATCAACGGTCGATTCTGATCAGAAGAGTTTGAGGAAAAAGAGGGCTCTTGGTGATGTTATCATCTTCACAGTGATTGGAGTTCCTTTTGAATCTCTTGCAGCTGGAAGGGGAAGAAGGCCTGCCTTTTAATCTGTGTTGCCCAATTGAATCCCCACACATTTAATCATAGTTTTCGTCAAAGTGAAAGGGAAATTGGTTCTTAGCCTCTCATTATCTTCAGTAGTTAAATTTAGTCCCAGTGCTTCATATTCTGACATGTTGAACTTAAAACCAGACAAGGAGCAAAAAGTCTTCAGCTCTGTAATAAAAGAGGGCAAACATCTTTTTGGCTCAGACAGTGTCACCAATATATCACCTTCGAAGAGTGATAGTTTGAATTCTTCCCATGCCAACCTTATCACTCTGATAGTGTTGTCAATGTATATCCTCCATGCTAGTGGTTCAAGTAATATCTCAATGTGCAGAGGTGACAGAGGGCACCCTTGCCTCATACTGCTTCCTATCTTAACCGTGGATGACACTTGGTTGTTGATCTTTATTCTGGCGGATGGAATAGAGTATCCAGATAGAGTCATTTTGATGAACCTCTAAGTCAGAGCCTCTTTCGTAGAGGATCATTCCACGCTGTCAAAGGCCTTTTCGTTGACAAGTGAGAGGACAGTGGCGGCTCCTCCGCAAAGGCGGAGGAGAGTCGCCCCACTGCTCTGTGAGCAGTAGTTAAAGAAAACTAAACTGAAAATAACTAATGTTATTATCATTTTAGTTTTCCTTTCCTGGTGCAGGGCGGGGTTGGACTGCCAGAGCAGGGCAGGGGAGAAGTGGTTTGCCCACTCCAAAGTGCTCTTGGGCCGGCCAAACCGTCATGCACACTTTGCATGTTCTGCACCCAGGCTGCATTACAGCCTGGGTTCAGAACATGCCCCAGGCTCACATTCCCTCCCTAAGTGTCGATCCACGGCACTTAGAGCAATCTCAGAGCTGCAATACAGCGTTGTGATTGGCTAGGGGAGTCTGGAGCCTTGGTACTTCCTGTTTCTGCTTCCAGGAGTGAGTTACCAGGAGTGAGAGGCGGCTGCGGAGAGCAACACTCCCAATACCACTACCCTGCCACCCCTGGTAAATAGTGGCCGCTACTGTGAGAGGAGCTATGTCTTAATACATTGAAGGTTTGCAATATCAATAAGAAGGATCCCTTTTTTTGTTTCATCTCCCAGTGGCTTCTGCGGGATGAACCCTACTAGATCTTGGAATATGATGTCAGATAGCAGCTGTTGGGGCTGGTTAGCTACTAATCGTGTATAGATTTTGGTATCTACATTTAGTAGACAAATGGGCTGATATGATTCACATTCCTCTGAGTCTTTTGCTTTCTTTAACAGGCATCTATCATGAACTGAGTTATTGGCCCTGAAATTGCTACCTTTGAATAGGGGTTAGGTACAATAGCTCCAAGTTCTGACCACAATGATTTACAAGGTAAATCCAGACACAACGAAACAAGAACAAACAAATATAGTCTAAATGCATGTGAAACTGAGGACCAAACTCAGCACTCACCTCTCCACAAATCCACGAGCTTGTATTTTTGACCACATTGTTACTTTCCTTACTCCATTCGCCGTTCACGCTGTTATTCTTCACC
This sequence comes from Calotriton arnoldi, assembly GCA_963921515.1. Lineage (NCBI taxonomy): Eukaryota > Metazoa > Chordata > Amphibia > Caudata > Salamandridae > Calotriton > Calotriton arnoldi. Next base: position 1,382,977 of record CAWUFW010004013.1, on the reverse strand, counting down.
CCTGTGTCACTGCGCCGCTCACTATCACGAGCACGCCCAGTGCTCACTTGTGTGTTATGGTCACTGTATATTGAATTGTACTGTAGTGCTGTTATAACTACTTACAAATAATAATTTCTTCACCTTGCCCTTTCCGTTGTGGTCTTCCTTCTTTTTTCCCCTACCCTATGTGATCTATATCACTGTTTTATTGCCCTGTTTTAATGATTTCCAGCTGAGACATTGTTGTTTGTTGCGAGAAATAACACAAGGCATTAAATGAATCCTAATATAATGTGTTTAATATAGAGTGTGACTTATAGCAGGAAAACCTAAGGGTGATGTCCCTTTTTTCAGCTTTTGAATTTTATCACTATTCTTTTTGTATCATGTAAGTCTCTTGCTTATTAAAATCATTTGATAAGGACATTAGTTTGACATGGGTTTATTAATAGGATGTTTTTACTTAACTATAATAATGGATAATTTGAATAGTCCTTTTTCACAATTTGATTTACGTTTTTAGGCAAATACCGTCACAAAGCATTACAAATATGCCATCCTAGTTCACTATCAAAAAATAAGACATAGTAGCGTGTAAGCTTAAAGAGGGAAGTCAAGGAGGCAGACCTTAATGAGGTACTATTGTCATAGGATATGGAATGTGCGTTCCTAGTGACCATGGGTACCTGAATCCATCATCAAACATCCAACAATGCGTTCTGAACTGATCTTCAAAACATGTGAGGATGCCTGTGCCCTCGATCTGTAAGTCTCACATAAATAGAAAATGTTTCAGTTTCAGATTCAGGGGATTAGAGGTGGGAGCCACCTGCCTACCCAGTCGACCATATGCAGGGTCCACGGAAGTAAAGGTAGTACAAATCCAACTGGTAATTTCTGTCCACTTGTAAGTGGGTTGGCTGTACTGGTGATAATTCTTGAAAACCAAAGTGATAATTCATTTCATAATATGGGTATCTCTGTAATGATGTTGCCCGCCCATAGCATAGTGCTACCTCTGGTAAAATGCTAATATTTTTTTGCATATTGTGGACACCTCTGGCTTGATGATACCCACTTGTGAAAAAGTGTTGGCCCTGCAATTATGATGGCAATTCTTATCATAGTGGTGGTAATCATATGGCTATCCATGGGATAATGGTGTACACCCCAGCGCAATACTGCTCCTAGGATATTGATGGTAGCTCTTATACTGTGGACATCTATTGCATGATTGCACATACTTCTGTCATAAAGCTTGCATTTCATGATGGGGGCTACTTCTGGCTAATGCTTATGCCGAAATATTCATTATTCTCACACTTTCGCTGATTCACCAGTCTTTGCACTCATCCACCTATTTAACCATCCATCCACATGCACAGTGCCTCATTCACCCGTGCATCCATTCACACATCCATCCATCCACGTACATATTATTGTCTATATTTGAAATCCACACAGCCACGCATGCAAACAAACAATATATAAGTAGACCTTATGACTTTGCCAATACTTGTTCATTTTGTATTTGTGGTTAGTTGCATATAGGTTGACCTACACACAGGTTGCTTGAACCAAAATGATCCTCGTAGGATTGGGCCTACCAAACTGGTAGTGAATCCATTTTTTTTGCTGCAGACCATGAAACCTCTGCATTTAAACTTTTCTTTTGTAGAAATGACCCTTCCAGCGTGTACACAATCTACTAGTTGGACAAGAATGTTGGGTGTGGGGGTTTATGTGTTTGTTATGAGAATCCGCACACGCTGGGAAACGTGTCTGTTCCAAAAAAGCCATTCATCTAGCTATGTCCCTGGCCGCGCCCCTGCTCCTACATATATTGGTTATTGTTAGCTCCTGGAGTAGTTAAGCACCCAGAAGGCCACTTATAGAGTATTGCTATGAATAGGTCCAGCACCTCAACAAATCAACTTCTGTTCAGCAGCTGGCGCTGGAAGGGTTAACTGCATTAGCTCCGAAAAAAGCAAGGCTGTCTGAAAATCCTATGGTGATAGCGAGTTCCTGCAGTCATGAACTCATGTCGCAGGATGAGTCACCTGATGTCTGCAGGGGGTCCGGCCAGGGCATTGCAGAGCTCAGGGGGGCTTTCCGAGGGATTAACCAGCAGCTGTTTCCCTCCAGCTGGGCTCTGCCGCGGTGGTAACCTCACTCCAGGTTAAAGCCCAGAGGAAGCTGGCCAGGTGCCAACTGGGATCAAGATGAGACGTCTCAGAAAAATGACAAACATAGAAAGAGTCGCTTCTGACAGTCATACCTGATGAAGAAGAAAATATAAAACATAATGTTATATGGTGGGTGACACCCCCAATCAGTAAAGAACAGTGTTTCACACTTTTGTGTCTGGGCGTAGGATGGGATATAATGAAATGAGTAAGCACGGAGGTGAATGTAATCTACAACTGCCTTAATTATTCATCCTCACTGGATAAGTACTTTTAATCAAAAGTACCCTTTTATCAAAATAATGTACAAAAAATATATCATTTATGATATTGATATAGCTCTCTCTTTTTGAAGGCGGTGATTGCTCTTGGAGCAGGTTTGAATGATAATACTTTGGAAAACATTGGTGATTTCTACAGCTATAATAATAGAATCCCAAGAAAAATAGATTTTTCAGGTATGTATTCACTTGAAATATTTATTTTCAATTATACATGTTTTCACTTGAAGTAGTTGGATTATATTCACATTACTTCAAGATGAACATGAAAAACGTCAGAGTTTCTCTTTGGGGCCCACAGCCGAAAGGACCACAGGGCACTGAAACATTTGCTAAGTTTGGTGTCACCACTAAACAGGGCTCCTGGTACTGAGCTGGAGATCAAAAGTCGACCTCAATATGCCTCTCCGTGGAGTCTCAGGGAGGCAGCTGTGGCCTAGATGGCTAGCAGTTCTCCTTACTGTTTGGGTGAACATGGGGGTCAGTCAAGGTCTAATTCTAAGGTGGTGGTGTAGTGTGAATCTAGCACCAGCAAGGGTTGTGAGTACACAACACCCTGATAATAACTCAAAATTATATAAATATATTTACAAATGCTAAATCAAATGATAGAAAATATAGAACCTAATACACAATAAACAATATACCATCAATGCAACACAATCAGTGGTTCTCACTCATAAAATGATTGCAAATAGACGTACAACCCTGTAACAAAAAGCATAATGTCATAACAATGCAGTTACAAAACCACTGAAAGGGTTTAAACAATGTTCGCAAGCAATGCAACAGTTGTGATTGCTAGCTGAGTACGATCCATAATCCGCAAAATGGAGGATTCAAAATCCTCCACTAAGCTAGAGTTATGTTGTTACAAATTAGTAACTTTTAGTGTTCTGACACTGGTGTTTGCGAACAGCTTAAACAATACAGAGCAAAGCAAAAGCAATGGCAAATGCCAGACAGTGCACATAGTAACAAGCAAAAGAAAGGGACAGTATCTCTAAAGTCTAAAAGTATGGTAAACTACACCATATTGGCAAGCTTACCTCCTGCATTCAGGATTAGCGGTATTGGTCACCCAAAAATGGGATATCTCCTTGGCTACAGAGGCATAAAACTCTGTGTTTGGACAAACAATTGGAAAGAAACATTGTTATGCAAAAATATTGTGTCAAGAATATTGGGATGTCAAAAATATTTCTCACAGGAATACCTAAGGTAAACATATTGTTTTAAGTGTTCTTTTTTTATATAGTTATAAATAATATCGATGTTGAAAATACTGTTTTATGCTGTACAGTTTGTAAGTATTAATTAGTGTGTAATTTACTGTAGTGTGTTTGATTCTATATGTTTCTTAATTTTTCTATTTTTGTTTTTAGTAGGATAATTTATTAGTTATGGAATTGTTGAAATTTAAACTTTTAATTGTATTAATGTTTATTATTCATGTTTTTTTTGGTAGCGGGATATTGGATTTTTAGGAGATAAGATAAAAAATATATAAAACACATTTTAATAAAGTGAAAAAGTGGAATTTTATAACTAAAAGTTTTACATTTTATAATTGATTTTTTTTTTTAAATAATGCAAATATTTAATTTTTTAATATTATAATTTTATATTAAAAATATAGTTACCATCATCATCATCATCACTTTATTTCGCCAATGAGGAAGATAATGGCATAAAAAGTATGCTACATAATTACAAGATTAAAAATACCTGACATAAAATTCCACAGATTATAATTTGAATATAAAAGATGTTGTTTACAAAATGTAATAAAATACACAGATGGTTAAAAACGAATAAAATACTTAAAAGCCTGCACAAGTTGACTCATCATAACAAAGTCTGTTTCCTCCTGTTTAGAGCACACTGAATAAAGGAAGCCAGACAGAAGCACGTAAAAGGATCTGATAGACATTTAAAAAAAATATAAGGCTGGGCGACATCGTCTAAAATTCATACTTCACAAGAGTGGCAATATGTATCTCTTCCTTTCCTCCCTATACAATTTACAAAAGAATAAAAAATGTAAATTACATTGGGAAGAGCGAGAGACGCAAGGACAAACTGTAAGTGCCTCCAAGGAGAATGTATTAGGAGGATATCCCAACATAAGGGGAATTAAATTCAAGCAAAACCTGACTAATAGGTATCTATGTTTAAGGTTCGTCAGAAAATTCAGGTATGTGTAATCCTGTGTGCTCAACCTAGGTGCTAAGAGATATAAATTAGCCCTAGACTTTGTAAGGTTAAGCTCACTTCTTGATCTCCTCTCCTTTGCCAACAAGAGGCCTTTCAGCTTGGTTCTTGAGTGGAGCAATACGGATCAAATCCGATATGAAGGGAACATCCAGTTCCAAGTGAAAGATGGAGGAAGAACAGGCTTTAGGGAGGCCTAACAGACGCTTCCACAAGCAGTCCTCAATTTGTTGTAAAACTTGAATACTGGCGGTTCCCCAAGTAGCAGCCCCATAAGTTGTAACGGATGCAATTTTTGCTTCATAGATGTTTTTAATTACATCAACTGGCTTTGTTCCCAACCTTTTAGTAAATCTGTATAGTGCCCTTAAGCTTCTTTCCATCATTAACCTCCTGTTATCCACCATGGCTTGCCAAGTGTTTTTACAGTCGAAAAGAACCATTAGGTAACAAAAGGAATCCACCACTTCCAATTTTCTTCCTTCGATGTTCCATCTTGGGATTAACTTTAGTCTCTCTCCTGCAACTAGAACAAATGATTTTGCTTCATTTACTCTAAGTTGTTCATAAACGTAGTGTACGTCTCTATCAGATGCTGAAGTGCATTGCCAGTACGAGCCAACAAGACCACATCATCTGCATAGAGAAGTACTGGCACTGGGGTGGAGTTAATTAGCAGAATGTCATTTATAGACGTTGCCAGGGCAGCTCCCACACCGTTGGTGTAGAGGGAGAATAGGAAAGGGGCAAGTACACACCCTTGCCTGACCCCGGGAGCTATCCCAAAGGGACTAGTAGTTTCACCTGCTCTACCATACTGAACACAGGCCCTAGCACCGGCGTACATTCCTCGAATAAAATCAATGATCGGTTTCTCAATGCCCAAGTCTTCCATTATCGACCATAATTTAGCGTGGACTACCAGATCAAAAGCCACGGACAGGTCCATAAAGGCCATATATAATTGACCTACCTTAACCGCAGTACATTCAGCAATAAGTAGATTTAAATTGAAGCACTGATCAATCGTCCCTTTTCCCTTTCTAACTCCATACTGGGATGTGATAAGATATTTTTTTCTTGGGCCCAAGATTCTAGCCTGTTTAGAAGCAGGCTGCCCATTAATTTTGCAGTGCTTTCCAATAATTATATTGGTCTATAATTTATTGCCAGTGATTTATTCCCTTATTTAAAAATTGGGATGATAATAGTTTTTTTCCAAGAGGGGGGAGGGCCTACTTGAGCTATAGCATTAAAAGCGTTAGTAATAAGTGGGGCCCATAGCGCTTGGTTAGTTAAAAAGAAGTCAATTGGTAACTCATCAGGGTCCGGTGCTCTAGAGGGGCTAAATTGATTCAGAGCAGATGTCACCTCCTCCAGTCCAAAGTGTTGATGTGCATCAGATATGATCATCTGTGGGCCTGATGGCTCTCAGATAGCATTACCTGGCTGACAAAACACTTCTCCAAAATGTGTCACAGAGGCCTCATCTGTAACATGTGTGTCAGTAGTAATCTCTGGGTCAATACTGAGGAAAGGGGCATTAACAATATTCCAAAAATCACTGCTATTCTTTAAGTCTGCTGCCTCAGAGAGTTTATCCCAGGCCTCTTCTTTCAGGGCCCTGAGCCTATTGGTTCTTGCGTCTTTATAAGCAAGCCACAATGCTTTTACCAATGCTATATCCCGGGGTTTTACTTTTAGGGCGCAATGGAGATTCTTGAGTGCCTTAGATCAAACATCATCAAACCAGCGAACTGCTAGCGGTGGCTTAGGGGCACAAGGGCGAAATAGGTCATTGTTAATTTCAGCTAAGATTTGGTTGAATGCTGGGATAATCTCAGCAGTCGACAAAGAAAAGTCTAGGCAGCTAAAGATTTCCTTGTACATCTTTGCAACAAAGCTAGGAATAAAGTTGACCGTATCAATCTTCCCCCATTTCAGCACTACACCATTTTTCCTTATAATCATAGGTTTTGGAATGTGATTCCCATGAATTATATTACCCTGACTCCAAAGAAAGTGGCAAGAAATCGCAGCATGATCGCTAAATGCATAGAAATCGGCCTCAGGCTGGGATATCCAATTTCTAATATGTTCCGACACCAATAGGTAATCTATGGTCGAACTAGATGACCGGGGCGAGAATGTGTGTTCAAATTGCCCTGTGTTGGCATCTAATGGGTTTGCTATCACAAGATTATGGACCATTAGTTGTCTATTTAATGCGTTATCATAAGTGGTGTGACTAAAATGATATATTGAATCCCCTGCAGTATCGACCAGGCCACGAACCCCTAAATCAGCTTTATCGCAGCTATGAGCATTAAAATCGCCGAGCCAAATAATATTGATAGGTCTGCGGTGAGCTTCCGTTAGTTGGTCTATATCCTTCTCAACTGATTCAATTACAGAGGCCATACTTCCAGTGAAATTATTGTTGTAGAAGCTAATTAGAAGCCAATCTCTCCCCTTTTGGCCTTCATTTAGGAGAATTTGGATATACGGTAAGGTGACAATGAAGGAAATTACCTTGATTCTCGCTGTGCTTGTAATTAAAGTAACTAAACCTCCCCTGTTGTGACCGGCTCCAGATGGAGTTGCGTTAATCTGATAGGTACAATACCCATTAATATGAATTGGTGTAATTGCCCAGGTTTCCTGGAAACAAAGAGTATCATATTTAGAGACAAGAGATATCCAATCATTGTTACACTTCTTCTGATTGTAACCAGCTATATTCCAAGAAGCTATTCTTAGGGTAGTCTTGTCCTTGGTCACTATTTCTTCCTGTATAGATGGTGGCCTAAAAAAACCCTGGCATTTGAATGGAGTTGTTATATTAGTGGGAGCAAAAAGTCAATCACATTCTTCTAACCCACTCAGTGGTGCATATCTGTTATTAGTTAGCGTGACTATACCACCCCAAGGGTTAGAGAGATTAGAGGGTGGAGTGGGCCCTACAATCACATGTGGGCTATGATTACACCTTCGGGGGCTATAAGAAAAACCCAAAGGAAGGGCAAAAATCTGCATATCAAACCTTGTAGAGCCTGGTAAATTACTTAATAAATGTTCAACCAAATGTTGATCACTGAAATTGATGACTATGCAGTCCCCTTTGATGGATTTCGGGCCACAGCCCACCAAAGACACACGTCTGGCCATGATTATATGGTTGTACAGTTTGGGGTAACCCTTGTAAAATCTTGAGAGCCACTGTAATACCTTATCCATCAACTGCTCTGTGGTTTCCTGCTTAGTCCGCAGCATTTCAGGTGTATTAACAAGCACTATAACATAAGGGTAGGCTGCAGGCGGAAGATCTAATCTACCACCAGGCGCAGTTGTTAGGCTATTCAAACTCTTTTTGTCCATGGTGGTCACTTTTCCGCTAGATACCCTTACAGGTGCAATAGAATTATTGTGGGCCGGCCATTCCACACCCAATTGATATTCCAGTTCAGGTGGTACAGAAGTGGATAAAGTAGGGATGTAATCTCCCATAACCCCCATAATTCCATTGCCATTTGCCGGAGTTTACAAGGAGTCAGTAGAAGATTGGACAGAAGGAATAGTGGGATAACGAACACTTGACTCTGAGGCAGGACGTTGAGTCAAAGGCATTGTCGCTGGTTGTTGGCCACATGGAGAGCCCTGTGATACTGTTCTATGATCCAAGTGATCATTCCCCAGTTTGATATTTATATTAAGGTTTATATTCTCCTCTATTTTTGACAATCTAAGTAAAATAGGTTGCAAGAGGGTATTAAGCATCAGTTCCAGCTTAACACACAATTAATCTTTGTACAGCAAAGGATGTAAGGCTGGGGCAGAAGTAGGTACTTCGAGGAACCCCCAAGGTGGAGCCTCTGTCATATTTTTAGAGTCATGGCGAACATTACAGCCTTTTGAAGTTTTGGCTAACAGTTTTGGCCCTCACCCTCTTCCGTTTTCCCGGTGGTTCTAATGGGGTACTGCCGTCTTTCCTAGGAGGGTTGAGATTCCTGTGTTGGGCCAATAACCGTGGGGGTAACCTTTGGGTGGACTGCATGTTAGTAATTTCCACACCCACATCCACATCCGTGTCACCTGAAGTAGTAATAAGGGGTCTTACCTCTTCCAAAGAGTGGCGACACTCAGTTATTTCAATCTCCTTGGTAAGGACATCTGCTGCTCTGATCAAAAAAGAGTCCAGTGTGTTAATGATCTCACCTCCTGCTTCAGATGCCTTTAGCTTCCTTTTGGCCATCGTCTGTTAGAAAAGATCGATCGCAGTTCAATACAGGCTTTTGGGGGGTGGCCCAGCCCAGCCTCGTCCGTGCGAGGACGGGCGTGGAAGTGCCCGCCCTTGGCCAGGGCTTCGCCCCCGCATGCGTCCCGCGCTGCGGAAGGCGACGCGCATTTCAAGCACCTTGCAGGAATAGGCGAGGGTGGGTAATGTAGTCCCCAGCGGAGTCGGTTTACTGGCACAGCTTTATCCCCTCTAAGTCGTTGGCAGCTACTCCACGCTGCGGGAAGGCGACGTGCTTTTCAAGCACCTTGCAGGAACAGGGGAGGGTGGGTAATGTAGTTCCCAGCGGGGCCAGTTCACTGGCACAGCTTTCTCCCCTCTAAGTCGTAGGCAGCCAAACAAACAAGAAAGCTGATCGTAACATCTGTATAAACCCTCGTGTGTGCAAATGGAAAAAGACGTGGTGTTTCCCAAGGTCCATTAACCGAAATTCCAATGTTCACCCTTGTGTCTCCATATCTTTTGATTGAGATGATAGCAATAGCCTTGTATTGCTGGTTGTGAGTAAATGTTTAAAATGGTTTGAATTATGGCTTGTTCAAAGTCTATGATTATTTTTGGGGGGTAGTAATTATTTGTTTTATGTTTAATGTCGTTTAGGAGGTTGTAGTAAGTGCTGCTTTGTTTATTTGGTAATAGGGCATATATAAAGGGGTTATTTGGTTTTTGATATTCACCACTTATGGTGTATATATTAGGAACTTGTTTTGGACACATTTTGAAGGCCCCATCCATCATCCAGGTTTGACATTTGCTTAGTTTTACTAAGTTATTTGCTGTAGAAAATATTAGGATTCACTTCTCATTGCTTTTCTTATCACTTAACGGGAAAGGTTCTTCAGCATTTGTTATTGTTAAATGTTCAGGTATTTCCATGTCTTGGTATGTTCTAGGGGCAGGAGGAGTATTGCTGGTTGATTTTTTAGTTTGTGCAATTAAACGTTTTAAATTGGGTATAGGTGGTAGTTGGGCTATGATGTGCTCGTGGCTTAAGGCAGTATCTCTTTAAGGATTTTGGTTTTGGGTTAATGGGAGCTAGTGCTTGCCTCTCTTATATCCTGCGATACCTCACTTACTTTTATTTGTGTCATATTTGGGGGGTGAGTGTGCTCCCTTACATGGATTACAACATCATCTTTTGTAGTTGCTTTCCCATAGCATCCATTAGAATAATATTTAGTACATTTCCAATTTAGATTTTGTGTTGGGGATGCAAATTCTTGATTTAGGTGTAGCCCATGTGATTTAGTAACTGCTTTTCTTTCTGTGAGATTATGTATTTCGCTGTCTCTATCCTTGTATCTGAAAGTATTGTAATAGTATAAATATACTCAATATTTTAAAGTTTGTATGTTTGTTATTTACAAGTAAAATTATGCAACTGCTTCTTTTTCTAGTTTTTAATAATAATATATTTATATGTATATTTCTTAATATTTAGGTTGTTGTATAAATGTTTGCAATTAATGCTAATATTTTGTTTTAGTGGTATTGTTGTGAATTTCGCTATAAGATTTATTAAGGTGAACGACAAATATTTTGGTGATGTAATATTTTTATGTTTAATTTAAACGTGTATAAAATGTTTTAGGTTTTATTTCAAATAATTGTTTTACGCAAAAAGTGATTTTTGTAATATTTATTAATGATAATTGAATTTGATTTTTGCTTCCGACATTTGTGTTTTCAATATAAGTAAAAATCTATATTTTTAACTACGATATTTGTGTTCTCAATATTTTTGGTTTTATTAGTTACGTATAGGAAGTCGATATTTTGGTTTTTGTTATTTATTTTCTGATATTTTTGTGTTGCGATGTTGTATGCATCAATATTATGTCAGTGATCCATCAAACTCAGAGAGGATGAACATTAATGATGAAGGGGTATAGAACACTGCTTATCTTCAGAAACAGATGGAAGCCCAAAGTTACAAAGAGATTCCCCTGGTTCATAAAGGCCTGTATGATCTGGCTTGCTGGCTAGCCAACTGAGTGCTGGAACAAGAACAGCAGATTCACGCGAAGAACAAAAGCATCAAAAGGTGGTGCCGAGAGGGGGTGCACTTTCCAGACACTTTTGGCAGTAGATTTCTTGAGCATCCCAATCTCTTATGTGCAGTTCCAAGGCGCTATATCCTTTGGACTGGATGCAGTGCCATGCAGTAGTAGAACTTTGGCATCTGCCTTCAGGTTTATTCCTGGAAAGTAGCAACCAGACAGCATTATTCTCCATGTTCTGGAAACACCACCAGCAACAGGGTCCTTGTTCTTCTTCCAAAAGCCAGAGGGAAGTTGCAGCTAATATTTCAGTCGGTCAGTTGGCAAGGACCAACAGTCAATTAGAGTCAGTGTTTTCTCAGATTCAAAGGACTTGCCAATCATGCTCAGACACAGTTCCTTCCTGTAGGAAGAGGCTTGCAAAATCTTCTTTCCAGAAGTCAGTGCCTTTGTGCAGATGACCAGAAACACCTTTCAGTGGGCTGTACTGGTAGGGAACCTTGAGTATTGTCTCTTGACAGCCCACAAAAATAATGAACAGCATGCGAAGAAGTGAGCTATGAGGTTGCCCTCTGAGGGCAGCTGCCGTCCTCCATCTTACTGCCATGATTCTTACAAAGTTAAATGTTCCTGAATAGCTACAGGTAAACCTAACAGCATGTGTACAAATAGTGTTCGTCAAGCATTTAGTGTGTGCACATGTTCTACATTAGCGATCAGTGTTGCAATGGTTATGGGCATAATTTTCTAGAACATCACAAACAATTAAACAATAGTAAATACAGAGGGGCCTTGTCTATTCTAGATAGTTGTGCTTGATTTACATTGTGAGACCAGTAGGCAATATCCCTTCTAGCTTACACTCCTCTCATGCCAGGCCCTGCAGAGGTGCTGCATGGGTCATTGTCATCACTGGGTTCCTATGATGGTTGGAGAAAGTAAGGCGTGCATGAATAAATGTGGGTACTTGGGAGCAAAAGTTTATATATAACTGGTGGTCTCTGGACGGTGCTCCCAGAATCCCCAAAAAGAATGCCAAACCTTACAAAATCTGTTGCTATAGTGCCTGCTTCTTAGGTTGCCAGGGTGGAAAGATGCAACAAGCAACGGGTGTCTAAAGAAGGTCACTAGGCCGTCATGTAGGGCTTCTGGCATTGGTTGCTTAATTGGCTTAGCATTTGCTCATAAAATATTTTAGCAGAATACTGGCCTAAACAAAATTAGCCAATTGGAGGATTTTTTGATCTTTTCAGATATGTTAGTCTCATTATTACGCAAACAAATGACTGGGAACAAGATGGCAGTTTAGTGATGTCATCATTGACATAGCTACTATGACTTCCATCACATCTATAAAGGGGATTCCAATAGGTCATGTGGCAACCGTGGGAAAGCCCTACATATTGGTTCTCACACAAAGGGACCTTCAAAGATGATTGCAGATTTTAGTGAGGAACATGATGAGCACAAATTCACCTCTGAGTATCAAGGCGGTGCAGCAAAAACCAGAGGTGTTTGTCCTCTTTGAACCTCTGGGTGGGAACATTTAAATTCCCTAATATTTTCACTTGGGGAGATTCCCATCAACAGGTGAAAAGTCACTACCATTAACTTTATATTCATATATTGTGTTGTAGAATACTCCACCCCTCACATGAGGGGGTGGAGATGTGTAAGTCTACAGCTAGGTTTATTTCTTCACTTGGAAATGGTGAACAGCAAAATAGTGGGTAGTTAAACATATGTTTAGGTTGAATTTGTGAGTACATGTATGGCATACACAACCCCCTAAGTGCAAAACATTCCTTGTTTATATTTATGTTGGAGTGGGAATAGTAAACGTAACCCCTTCAAAATCTAACACTTTCCCTACTGCTGCTTGTGTTTTACTGGGAATAGTAAATTTAACCCTTCCAAAGTCCAACACTTTCTCAAAGTTACTTAGATGGGAGTGGGAATACTAAATCTAACCCCTTCAAAGTCCAACACTTTCCCTATTCTTGCTTATGTTGAAGTGAGAATCGTAAATCTAACCCTCCAAAGTTAAAAAATGTTTCTACTTTTGCTTAAGTTGGAGTTGAATGAATGAATATAGGCTTTGTAAAGCGCGGACTTAGCCCAGGGGCATCAAGGCGCTGCGGAAAGGGATCAGGATCAGAGAGGTCCATAGGTGGAGGGTTTACAGATTCAAGCTGGTGAAGAGCCAGGTCTTCAAGGCCTTACGGAACGAAGAATGAAGTTAGACTGGTTAATGTGACTCTTTTGATGTCAAAACGTTTTCTAGTGTTGTTTGTTGATATTTTATAAATATTTGGTATATTTTTCTTTAATGTTTATATGATTATTATTTTAAAGTATTATTATTTAGATTTTACTTTTTTACACAAAGGGCCTTATTATGAGTTCGGCGGTCCGTAAACTGCCATTACCGGGGTCTGACCATCGCGAGCTCGGCAGTCCTATTGCCATATTCTGAGTTGGTCTGATTGCATTTGCAAAGACTGCGACTCAGCCGCTGACACCACCAGCACACCGCCGACTGCCAGGCTCGCGGTCCTGGGAAAGGTGCTGCTATAGGGCGGTACAGAGGAGCTACACCGCAGTCTGTATTACTAGTTGGCTTTTCCATGAGCTGACAGCGGCGACGGGACCGCCTTATCAAGGTCAGCGGACACAAAGGATTTGGGGTGCATACCCATCCCTTTCCAGTTCTTTCCAGCAGCATTCGACGTAGATCCCTTTCTCCAGGTCTCCCCTTCACATCAGCATCTTCACCCGAGGAATAGGACCCTGTCTTTGGCGATCTACAGGTAAGTCTTTTTTGTACCATATACCCATTGCCTGGGCTGGCTACATATGGGCCGGACTCCGGCAATGAGTAGGAGGTATTTTTCCACATGTATCATGCATACTTGTGCATTCAACACATATGCAGTCGAAATTCTCACACCTGCATCTCTACATATGGAAAAGTACTCACCACCACTGCAAGACCACCGCAGCAACACCTCGGACACTGCAGTCAACTCGTAATACGGCAGTCTTCAAGAGGACTCGGCCGTGGTCTTCGGGCGGTCGGACCCCGTAACTCATAATAAGGCCCTTATTTTATTTTTTATGTGATATGTTTTTCTTAATGTGTTTGTCAATTACAAATTTTAAGTTGTTGTTAATATTATTAATGTATTTTTTAAGTGTTTACATATTGTTTTCATATTTTTTTTAAATTCTATATTTATTAATTATATACTTATTTGATAGTATTAACTAAAACTATTTTACATTAAGTTTTTTATATTAGTATACATATATGTTTGATATATGTTTATGTGTTATATGTATATGGTTTTTTTGTTAATATTTTTTATTTAACGTATTTTAAAAATTGCCTAATTATTTTTTATATTTTTACAGAATATATATATATATATTAATTTTTATCAATATTTATTTTAAAGTAATAATTATTTTGTAGTTTAATATTTTAAATAAATCACTTCCAATGCCATTTATTATTTTTTTGATATACTTACCTTTTCGATGATATTCAGTTCCACAATATATTTGACACAATATTTTGGAAGTTTGTACACAAAGAATGAAAGCTCGATATTTTTAGCCAATATTTTTTACACGATTTTCTGGTAAATGGATATTGTTGTTCTTGATCTTCTGACTGAGTCCATTCCATCGATTTAAGCATCACCAATACCTACCTTCTACATGTCCTTTCTTCTTGTCTTCATGCTACTGTTTTTTCCTACTTTTTATTTCTCACCATCACATTTACTTTTGTTTTGCCTCCCTGCACATATTGTTGAGCTTCAATTCTTGTTTTTCCTTCACTGACCACCTGCAGATCTGTCTCTTTTCTACCATTGAAACTCTGCTTTTTAGGTCACTGCACTTTCTGTCATATTAGCTGTTTCTGTTATTTTGAGCTGTTATCAAATAGCATGTTAGTGCTACATAGGGCGGCCCTGCATCTCTATGTTAGTCATCTGTACAGTGCACTGCCCAGTCGCGGCAGGCATGGCTCATGGGTGGAGGGGGGGATACGGGAATCCGCTGGGGCGGGCGAGTGGTCGAGAGGGAAGGGGGGGGGTCGCGCGGGGAGGAGCGGTTTTAAATAATAAAAACAATAAACATAATCCTTACCTTTCCTGGGTCCCGTGTCTTCAATGCTCGGTCTGCTCCTGCTTTCCTGCCTCTGCAGGAACAGGAAGAAGCCAGCCTCCCTCCCCTCCCCTAAACCAATCACAATGCTGCAATGGTAGCGTTGTGATTGGTTGGGACGCCGACCACACAGGCGTCTATGAGGAGGCCATTTTCTCCATGTAGGCTGCATGCAGCCTACATGGAGAAAAGGGAGAGTGAGCATGACTGGTTTGGTTGGCCCCAGAGGGCCGACCAAACAGTCAGGGCCCACAACATTGGGCAAGCCACTCCTACCCTGCCCTCGAGCAGACCAACCCGCCCCCAACCAAACCCTTCTGCTTTCTTGCAGTGCAAGAAGCAGAAATATAAAATAAATTTATAATACCATTTTATGTTTCTGCTTCTCGCACTGCGAGAAAGCAGTGGGGCGACGCCCCCATGGAGGAGTTGCCCCTGGCACTGACACCCCTCCGCTTGAGTTGCACTTATACAACATCAAATAAATGAATAAATAAAACAATCATGTGCAGGCAGACACATTAATAGACACACACAGGCATTATCGGACACTGAAAACTTTGTGCGGCTCACAATGTAATATATTAAATATGCAGTCAGTTGGAAGCAAGGATCCCGTAGAATGGCTTCAAAAGTGCATTTTCAGTGATAGGTTTGCTTAGTAAAGATGATTGGCTGAGAGTGGTTTTATCACAAACACAGTAGAGTGTATGTGCTGCTATTATTAATGTGATGGCCATAGCTTTAGGTTTTGTGGCACTTTTAAATAATGAAACATCTGCTTTGATTCCGCTGTACAGGGTGCATAGGAAGGTTTTCAATAAAGCATTATATTGCATTACTTTGCAGAATGTTGTAAATGAAGGAAGATCTTGAGTGCTGTGCCTTTTATCACATTGTCTAGAGGAGTGTTCTCAAGTGAAGGGGGGAAGGGGTGATGCAGCTCAGGTCCTGGGACTTTCTGGCGCAGCTGTAGTGTTTCCAATAAAGTGTTTCCAATAAAGCTCTGTTTTAATTCTTGAAGATATGCAGGCTCATGCATTAGAATGAAAGGCAACATTTTTCTTGATGAATAAGTTTAAGTGCATTCTACCTAAAAGTAATATTCTGTAATTCTCCTACGTTGGCATCCGAAGGCGCCAGAGTATTGCAATGAACCTTTAGGAAAGTTGCTCTCGTCAATATCATGTTTACATTTATTTGCAAATTTCGGTCAGTGTAGCATTGCAACACACTGCATGTGACAGAGGAAAAGAGTGTCTTACTTAAATCAGTTTGTTTCATACTCGTTCAGGTAATCAACAGATAGCAGAACATTTAAAAATTAGCAAACTGAGGGTTGAGGCAAAAACAAACAGCCGCACCTGTCAAAGCAAAAGTCTGGGAAAGTAATGCTGGTGCTGGAAAACCAGGGAGTACAACTACCTGAAACAGACGCTGTGATTGATGCTCGTGGCCACCATGCCTCGCTGAATAGCAAACGTGTATTAGATATAATATATGTATCCAGACCCCACAGATGACATAACATGTTGAGAGTGGACATACACTCTGAAATCAAATCTGAGCCTTGAAGAAGCCCCGCACGGGACGAAACGCGTCGGCTATTGGATTTTATCATCGTTTTTCAATAAAGAACAGTGTTTAAAAGAAATGAAAACACAAAGACTGGAAATTTCTTCATGTCATCTTTAATATTTTTTGTACAATTAATTGTGATATGATACATATTCTGTGTGTGTGGAATTCCTTAGACATTTATTTAGATAGCAGAACATTATCTGTAACATTTTAAACATTATGCTATTGTGCCTGAAATCAGCATAATTTGAGCATAGGTCTAAGATGTTCCATAACTTCCATTATTTCACAAATAGAGAGGTGTAATCAAAACATTTTCTATCTATCCTGTTTGTAGCATGTAAAAATGTTGCATTATTTACATAATTATTTACTGTGTGCGCTTTCTATTTTTTGGTTAAACAGTTAGCATCTGGACACATAATGACATTTTTGCATGAGATGGAAAAGTTTTCCCTATCTAGATGTTTTGCTCACAAATTATATCATTGGTAAGGAGAATCCCAAACATATTTTTATTTAAAAAAACACACATTTTTTTAGATGAGTACTTTTATTATATTTGATCATGTAATTTGTTCGGGTGTGCTACTTACAATGCACAGCATAAAATATAGGTAATCTCGCCATGTAGGAGAAGAATGAGAATGGTTAATTAATAACATTTTGTGTGTGTGTTATTATTAGAACATTGGACTATTGAGAGCTCCACTGAAGACAACAGAGCAGCAGTGGCCTCTATATATACTGGTATAGGCCCGCTGCTCTCAACATTACAATGTCCTAACACACAGCCGCTGCCTCTCTATTTTCCCTACCCCACCAAAATATCTGCATTGGGTAGGGGAAAGAGAAAGGCAGAGCCTGTTCAGCAGGGCACACAAGAGCATTCCCCCTTCCCTCCTAGCTCACAGTTTCAGTGGAGCCTAGAAAGGAGGGAGGAGGGAATGCTACTCAGTTTCTGGGTCTCTCTGGCTTGGCTGTATGATGAAAAGCAGTTTAGCCGAGCCCAGGGAGAACCAGGTGTGGTATCCTCGCTATGGATGCTTCCAGTGTCATGGTAACTGGAAGCATATTACATAGCAGGATTCTGGAATAAGCAGGGAGGATCAGTTGGTGCAGGACTACAGCTGAGGGAACATGTACCTGCTTGCTCTTAAATAAAGATACTACTAATTTCTACTACTTGGCACCAGATCCTTCTTTACATTATGGCGACGATTTATGGTGAAGATACCAGAAGACTTAGAGTGGAGCAAGCAGAGGAAGCACTCGTCATTTCAAGAGATTTTTGGATGGATCTTTAATAATTTTTTATTTAATTCAAATCTTATCAAAACCGCTGCAGAAAGAGAGTTCTCGGTCTTTATTTGCGATTATTGGATTTCCACTATTCAACTGATTGAGGTAGTCATTTTGTCTACTTTTCAAAACTCGGGACGACTAATAATAGAACTCAACCAGCGGAACACTTGATTCCTTCGAATTTCATATCGACTTCTTGCGGGATATATCCTACTCAAGACAATTTATTGGTATTTACTTAAGAAATTGAGATCTATACCTACAAGGTAACCGTTGGAAGAATTCTCCCGTATCGGCTGCATTATTCGAGCAGCGGTAGAATTCCATCATCCTCAAGCTTTGCTTATGTACATTCGGCCGCACCATTCGAGAGGTGAGAAGATTCTCTTCTACGTCTTCAGCTTCGAACGTCTTGCAGCAAACTGAAGACCAACTGGACCGGAAGACCAACTTGGATTTCGTCATACTGCCACTGTTGCATGACGGGTACTAAACAACGTGTACACGTCACCACGCAAGACCTCTCTACGTGACCCTGCGTGACAGCCATTTGGATACTTAGTTGTATCCTAGCAACGAATAGAGCTCACCGGAGTGGATTTGGACTTTCGGACAAGGACCCTGAAATTTTAAACACGGTATTTAAATTTCTATTTAACTTTCCAGTGTTTATAATACTCACTCTACGGTGATATGCACACCACATATCATCTACTGGCATAAAAATATTTTAACAATTTGTCGTCATTACCATCGAAGATTTTCTCTTTGACAGCCAAGTGTACACGGTGATGTACACACCTAACTACAGCGTTTATTAAATACGGTGATGTGCACACCTAATGAATAAGCATATTTTTACAATATTGATATAAGATAACGCATAATACTATCAATACATAAAGTCTTATTTTCTAACAATTACAAATACACTTACCATAAAATACTACTGTACTATACTATTGTACTGATATTCAAATATGGCATCTCAAGGTTATGGGTTAGTTCCACCTGTTCCTTTCTTACCTTGTCCAGGCGAACCATTATTACAATGGTCTGACTGGAAAGATTATTTCTTGAACTACATTTGTGCATTAGAAGAGGAGAGTGAAGATGAATTTACCCCCTTCTAGAAAAAAAATGCTTTTACATAGTTTGGGACCAGAAGGCTCTAGAGTATATTATCAAATGGAAAAAAAGGTAAGACCCACTGAAAATGCTAATGTCTTTTTAGAAGCTTTAGAAGATTTAGATACTCACTACCACCCCACTGTT
Organism: Calotriton arnoldi; assembly: GCA_963921515.1. Taxonomy (NCBI): domain Eukaryota; kingdom Metazoa; phylum Chordata; class Amphibia; order Caudata; family Salamandridae; genus Calotriton; species Calotriton arnoldi. The sequence goes on along the minus strand of CAWUFW010004013.1, from coordinate 1,363,683 downwards.
TGTGTAGAAATCAACAGATATGAATTCTCTCACAACAAACCTGATGTTAAAAAAAATGATAGACGACTGAACACAGAAATAAGTAAGAAAATCTCATCTGCTAGTAAGGGGGATACTGAGCAAAAAAGTTTTATTTGTTATAGATGTGGTTACAATGGTCATATTGCTAATGACAAGAAATGTCCTGCATTAAGATCCTAATGCACCTATTGCGGAAAATTTGGCCATTTTTCTAAAGTGTGCAGGAGAAGAATTAACAAAGGTAATAAGAAAACAGTAGGATGCATTGATGACAAGATTATTGAAGGTGAAGCCAACGATGATTCATCTAGTGATGATGTTATATTATGCATTGAAGATGTGTGTGAATCAGAGAATATTGTCTTGAATGTGAATATTAAATCAAAGAAAAAACCTGTATGTGACATAACCATTGGTGAAGTACAATTACAAATTGTACCGGATTCCGGTTCTCCCTATACTATCATCCAACGTACTGTCTGGGAAAACAACTTTATGAATGTTTTAAACAAAAAGTTAGAGCCTCCTGATATTCAACCTGTAACTTTTACTGGAGAAAAAATTCCAATGGTGGGATTTGTAAAAGAAGTTTTCCAATTTAAAGATAGAAGTGCCTGGGAAAGCTATATGTAGCTGAAAAAGGACCCTCAGTCTTAGGCTGGGTAGACCAAGGAGCATTAGGAATCATTCTTAACCCTAAAATGGAAGATCAAGTTATGCTCTTGGATGAAGGGGACAAACTTTCTACTAACAACATTGTTAAGCAATTTCCTTCTGTTTTCTCTGAGGAAGTTGGGAAATTAATTGGATTCACACACAAAATTGTGTTAAAGGACAATGCTATTCCTGTTAGCCACAAACCAAGGAACATTCCCATTAGTGTAAGGGAAGGAGTTATGGCAGAATTGGATGCATTAGAGAAGAAGGGCATAATTGAACCAGTAGAAAGCGCAGAATGGTTGGCCCCATTGGTCGTAGCACGCAAACCCGATGGCCGTTTGCGCCTATGTATTGACTTGAGGGACTTAAACAAAAATATTGTAGTCGATAAGTTTCCTTTACCCAGGATAGATGAACTCCTAGCTCAATCCAAAGGCATTAAATGGTTTTCGACCATAGACTTAACCTCGGCATACCATCAAATCCAATTACATGAAAACAGCAAAAACTTGACAGCATTTATAACACCCTTTGGATGCTACCGCTTTGTCAGAATGCCGTTCGGTTTAGCTTCGGCAGCGGCTGTCTTCCAAAGGTTAATGCACAAACTTTTCAAAAATCATAAAGGGGTAACTTATTTTCAAGATGACATTTTGATAATGGGGTGTGATATAAATGAACATGATGAACTGCTGTGTTAAACACTCTAGCAAAAAAGGGACTTACTGCAGAATTAAAATAATGTAAATTTGCGATGAATTCAGTCACTTACCTAGGTCATGAGGTGGGGGGTGACGGAATTTCACCCAAAAAGAAATTGATTTCAGCGATTAGTAATGCACCTGTACCCAGGTCAAAAGATGATGTCAGATCCTTTCTTGGCTTAGCCGAGTTTTATTCAAAGTACGTACAGAATTTTGCTACTAAAACATATAATCTGAGACAACTACTTAAAGTAAAGCAAGAATTTTACTGGAATACAGAGCTTCAAAAAGATTTTGATAAAATAAAACATGATCTAGTCTCTGCTTTTCCTTTACAAGCATTTGATAGTTTTGCCAACAGCATCATCACCACTGATGCTAGTGGCAAAGGACTTGGTGCAGACCTATCTCAAGTCAATGAAAAAGACGTTGAAGTTACGGTTTCATTCGCATCTTGTTCTCTTTGCCTTGCTGAAGAGAAATTCTCTGTTATAGAGAAAGAGATGTTGGCCACAGTTTGGGCCATGGAGAAATTTAGACAGTTTGTATGGGGCACAAGATTTACCTTACGCACTGACCACAAACCCTTGCTCAAAATCTTGACTTCCGAGGGCATACTTAAAGCTACCCCAAGAATTGCCAGAATGAGTTTGAAATTGTTAGATTTCATGTATGAGGTTGAATATTTACCAGGCAAAAGGAACCAAGTGGCAGATTATCTTAGTAGATCTCCTTTACCGCTACAAGAATCAGAGAATGCTGATTGGGACAACTTTAGTGTAGCTGTTGTTTATGATCCTGCATGTGCTATTTCAAAAGAAGAATGGGACACTGGATATTTGCAAGATAAAACGCTGAGTGATGCTAGTAACTATGTTGTTAATGGTTGGCCAAATAAGATAGAATTACAAGGTGACCTAAGAGCAATGTGGGAGATTAAAGATGAGTTGTCCATTGATGATAACAATTACTTATGCAGAGGTGAAAGGATTGTTGCACCCACAAATTTACGCACTAGAATTTTACAAATCAATCACGAAGGACATCTAGGTATAGTCAAACTTAAAAACAAAATAAAAATGTCATACTGGTGGCCCGGAATTGATAAAGACTATGAAAATTTTGTAAAACAATGTTCCATTTGTAGGAATTCTGACAAGACCCAACGGGTGTTTAAACCAACACTTGGCTCCAGACTTATCCCTGATCATCCCTGGGAAGATTTAAGTATTGATTGGTTAGGTCCTATTGAAGATGATAGTGGTTGTATGAAACACATTCTTGTTGTTATTGACAATTACTCGAAGTGGCCAGAAATAGAAATTTCTGAAAGCTTCGACTCTAAGGTAGTCATTAGAAAGACTATTTATACGTGAAGGTATACCCAAAACTATCCTCAGTGATAATGGTCCACAATTTTCATCAGTAAAATTCTTACAATTTTTAAAAAGGAATGGCATTTATGGGAAAAAAAAACCCTGTCTACCACCCGGCTAGGAATGGTATAGTTGAACTCTTCAATAGAGTGATTATGGGCAGTGTTCAAGCTTCGATTAGTGCTGGAAAAGATTGGGAAAAAGAATTATTCAGCACCATATGGGCTTACAGAATCACTAGTAATATACAAACACAGTGATGGGATGCACTCCTTCTATTGTTTGTAATCTGAATTTGTCAATGAATGATCCAAGAATGCGTGCGTTAACCGGTGAGATGCCATGCCCCTGCGGCACCTGAAGTTATCAACATCTATGGATGAGGCATCATATTGCCTCAAACCGGTCGCACTGCTCTAGTGTGCCTCTGTGGCAGAACAATTTCTCATATGTTCAATTAATTACTCATGTTCAATTCTATGCTCCTTCTTTTCCATCCTTATAATGCTTTGAATGCACACACGGGTATTTTGCCAATTTTCAAAATTTCTACTGCTGAAACTGTGCCCGTCCGGACCTCTTGTTAAAGCAAGACAGATGCAAAAGTTCGTTCAAAGCAGCTTTATTTATGAGACCCAATGCATTTCGGGCTTTAGGCACCCTTCGTCAGGGGACACTGTGAATAAACAATAAAACAAATGACCATTACCCTATGAATCTTATTGTCTTTCTGACAACTTCAACTTCCAACATTTATCTAAAATTTACAACAGAAATTTCATAAATCTCAACCTGTCCTTTTTCCTTTCGCTAAACGCTTTTCTGAACACTCTAAATAAAACCTTTCCTTTCTGGGGTAGAACTATGGGGAGACATTTAATATTTAGAATACGAGAGGACAATAGGTTAAGCTGGAAGGTTCAAAGCAGGTACGTGTAATGCGTGCAGTGTTTGTTTACGAGAGAGGGGTAAAAGCGGAGTGGGTTTTCAGTTTGTAAGCGAGCAACGTAGCAGAATGTAAGCAAACTAGGGCAGAGGTTAAAAATGTTAACTAAAATGCGAGTAACAGTTGCGTTTAGTCATGCAATAGGGAACGACGTGGGAGGTGGTGAGAGGAAGGTGATAGGCAAGAACAGATGGTTTTTTCGCTGCGCGTTGTATTCATTGAGCGTGATGTTAAGGGTGTAAACGTGGGGCTGTGCTAAATGAAGGTTGTGCTTGTTGGCAGCAGAAAGGAAAGGTTTTATTTAGAGTGTTCAGAAAAGCAAAATACCCGTGTGTGCATTCAAAGCATTATAAGGATGGAAAAGAAGGAGCATAGAATTGAACATGAGTAATTAATTGAACATATGAGAAATTGTTCTGCCACAGAGGCACACTAGAGCAGTGCGACCGGTTTGAGGCAATATGATGCCTCATCCATAGATGTTGATAACTTACAGAATCACTCCCATTTGTACCAGCTACAGTCCTTTTAGGATTTTAAGAGGAAGGGAACCCTTCACAAAGGACAATGTAGCGTGGAATTGTATGAAGGTTTGTGGGAAATGGTCACCAGCTGTTGTCCGCTCTAATTTAAGAAAGATACATAAGTCTTATAAAGTCAACTTCGACAAAAAACATTGCTCTAAGGATGTTGATCTTAAGATTGGTGATTGGGTCAAAATAAAGCTTGGAACAAGAGTAAAAAAAGGGGAAAGTAGATACTCTGCACCTGTACAGGTCATAGATACTTACTCGAAGTCTGCCAAGTTGAGTGACAATAAAGTGTGGCATCACAGTAGAATGGCCAAATGTAACAAAGATGGTATTAGCTCAAGTTGTATTGTCAATAAGAAAACCTCATCCATGGATTGGATGTGGGATGACGTCACTGACATTGGGAAAGATTTTTCTTCACAACATCTTGATTCCCACAATAGGCATGTTGAAGAGAATGTAGTGCAATCTTCTAACATTAACAACAAAGTGACACGTACTGACAGAGCAGTGAATTTACCTGTAAAATATAGAAGTTACGTTATGTAGGTGAAAAGTGGACAAATGTTTAAGAAAATGTGTATAAAAGGGGGTGATGGCGGTGATTGTTGCATTTTCTTTACTGTTGCATTTTCTTTACCATGTACCATTTCCTTAACTATTGCTTAGTCATATAATATTGTAGTATGTATATAATGTATATAATTCAATAATACACAATACAATGTATATAATTCAATAATACACTTTATTATTCTTTTGTTCATTGTAAAAGGGGAAGATGTGGTATCCTCGCTATGGATGCTTCCAGTGTCATGGTAACTGGAAGCATATTACATAGCAGGATTCTGGAATAAGCAGGGAGGATCAGTTGGTGCAGGACTACAGCTGAGGGAACATGTACCTGCTTGCTCTTAAATTAAGATACTACTAATTTCTACTACTTGGCACCAGATCCTTCTTTACACCAGGATCTGACTTCAGCCTCTTTTCACAGCTATTGCTGCGAGTGCTCAACAGCTAACAGCTGTGGCCCAACGCACAGTTGTTAGCTGTTGAACAACCAGAGCAACCGCTGTGAAACAAAGGGTTTGGAGCCGCAGGGGTTTGAACCCCCTCGGGCTCTAAGAGGCCTTTGTTTTTTTAATAAGGACATTCTGCCCTCATGGGCGGGGGGAATTATCTAATAGCTTTCACACCTACTGTAGAGGCTATACAAGCCTTTCAAGGCCCACTGCCTTGTTAGCGCTGGAGCAGGCCTTTAATGGATGTTATAGCCGCTACGGCGGGCTATAAGGCTAGATTAATATAATACTAAGTAGCAGTAGTAGTATAATAATAAAAATAATGATAATAATAATGGACCCTGAGGTGTTGTGTTCTTTTTCTATGTTATTGTTGTTTTTCAAAATAGGAGAATTTGTTATAGACCGCTGGGAGCAGAAGGTGTTTATTCACACCAGGGTTGTAATAAATGTTGAATTTTACCTTGTTTACCATGTTCTTTTGGGGAAAAAGACACACTAGGCCCCTACGTTTACCAGGCGGCATAAGCATAGTGTTTTAAGCTGTTCTTTTAAAAAGAGTGTTACGAAAAGGAGTCAGAACATTGTGCATCAGAAGTGATGAAACTAAAAGATATACACAGCAAAATACTGTTTAGCAGCTACTTTTGACAAAAAACGTTTTTGTTGCATCTTTAATGAAGCCTAAGACGTTGTTACTTTTGAACTAAAAAGCCATAAATTAAAAAGGAAATGGTTTTCTTACAGAAAAGTAAAACAAATTAATGTGGTAGGGTGATTAGTGAATAGCACTGTGTCCTTATAAAATGCTTTAGCATCCCATTAGCACACACTTCCAAACAAAAAACATATATCAGCAAATAGAATATCATCATGTCAGAAAACAAATTCATCAAAGAAAACACACTGGCCGTCAATTTCAAACTATCCTCCACAGGGAAGAATAAGTCCTGGTGAATACGTCCAATTTTTCTTCAACTCCTGTGAAAGTTTCTCATGGTCACTCATGCAGCCCTCAACTCTTCAGAATCAGTTTCTAGACACCAGGTTTTTCTCTAGCCAGGTTCCATGCTATATCCAGTCCACAGTGGCCAGTTGGATCTTGTTGAGGCTAGAAGTCTTGTGCTTTTTGTGTTCTTGTTGCAAGGAAACTGAGTCAACCTCTGGAACCTAGGGGAGTAGTTCCATACCCTCGCTCTCAGCAGGGGTTATGTTTCCTTTAGTCCTTTTCTTCCAGCATTGTCTTCATTCTTCTGATGTTGTCTTCACATTTCGAGCAGTGCTCTGAGGAGGGCTGCTAAGGGGCCACTCTTATCCTGAGCACTAGATAATGGTTTAAGAATTTTTTACACCCACTTCTCTCTATTCTCTACTCTTTCACCTTACTGCTAACTGCCTTAGCAAAAATTCCTCTTTGCTTTACTTTAAAAACTCCCTGAAGCCCTGAATGTAAGATGGCAATCTCCTTCCTCTACCAGTAGCTCTGGCTCTCACTTAGCCTCTCTGGTATTTAGGTGGCACGCCCGCCCATCTGTCAGGATCAAAAACTGTCCCCTTGCTGAGGCTGGGACCAGAAGGTCCTGGGTGGCCATGGGAAGGAAGGGGTGCAGATCCTGCCAGCCCCTTTCACATATCCTAGTCAAAAGAAGAAGTACTACAGCTGTCCTCTGTTCTGTGAACTGTTCTGTCCCCGCCCAGATGGCTAATCCCTGTTAAGTGGACAGTTGTTGACAGCACCTTTGCCTTCCGGGTCCCAGAGCCTGAGTGTTGTGATCTTCATCCACAAATGACTGAAGACTCGAATATAAAGAGTTCTTATGTTTATTAGGCAGAAGAAATCCTGTGCCAGGAGTCAGACACCAACAACTTGTTGCTGTGCTCCTCAACCACAGCAGAATGTTTGCCCTGTCACAAAGCAACCTCTTACATATACACATTCCATCCCCAAGGAGACACCCACTCTAAGAACAGCATTAGAACACTTCCTCTTCTCTCCACAAAACGCCCCCCACCGGAGGACGACAGGAAACCCAAACAATCCCAACGACACAGAGACAACAAAGGGACCCCCATATCTCCCCAGGAGGATGACAAGGAACACAGGCAATGCTTACAACACAGAGACAAGAATGAAACCCCCCAGAACACATATGAAACAATACCTGAAACTTATACTAGCAACAACCCAACTACCCACACACAAAATCTCCCAGCCACCCTGGTGGTCTGTGAACTCTCCTTTCTTGAGTTACCACCTGATCGTCACCCGATCCACGATCATTCCTGGAAACAGGAGCCCCTCTGGCACCATGTCCCACACCAGCTGTATTTGTTGAAAAATCCCCATCTTCCACCATCATCCACCCAGAACATGAACCACCCTGTCTGTTCGTACACTCATGATTCTCACAACCTTTCTGAAACAACACAACCCTCCTTAAGTTCCACGTTTGATATTGTCCAACCTCACCCAATTGTGTCCCACAACCTTTACTCTGTAGGGACCCCAAAACTTCAACAAACCTCGACTCACACCTTCAGGTTTCACTTTAACCCAATCCCCCACAGCAATCACACCTCCCATTTGATCACAGCTCTCAGTGCTCGCCACCTACTCATCTAGTCCATCTCTCAACCATGAAGGAATCAATTTGGTTCCTGGTTTTATTCCTATCATCATCTCAAAAGTGATCTTAACAGTGGCAGCATTGGGCTTGGTCCGATACACCCACAACATGTCCTTTACTGCATTCTGTACACTTAACCCCGCCTTTCCAGCAAACTCCATGGTCCCTTTTACCAACCGGTTAGCCCTCTCCGCTTGACCATTCCCCTGGGGATTATATAGCGAGGTGCAAAGATGTTTCACTACAACTTTTCCCCCAAAAACCTCATCTTGTTAGAAGTGAGGTGCGTGCCATTGTCTGTGACCAGTTTTGAAGGAATACCCTCTCTCCTGAAAATGTCCTCTAAAACAGCAATGGTGGACTTCGTTCACACTCCTCATGAACACCACTTCAAACCACCTTGATTTGGCATCCACTAGAACTGCAGCAAACCTCTCTCTCCTGGTTGGGCAAAAAATCAAAAGGCCTAAAAAACCCATATTAATCTTCTCCCACACAGACACAGCTTCCGATACATGCTGCTGGCCTCCATTAACTCCCTTGCCTATTTTCAATCTTTTCTCAGAATTTTTGAACTCCTCGCACCTCTCTACCCACTGCTTGACATCACTATCCATCATGGGCCACCAAAAACACTCTTTCAATCTCTTAAGGGTAAAGTAAAGGTCTGTCTCATGTGACCCTCATGCACCAAGCACGTAAGCTTGTTCCTTACTGCTGCCGGAGGTATGAACCTTTCACCCCTCACAATGAGCCTGTCCCCACTCAAGGACAACTTTCAACAACTTTGTGGAATGTCTTAATGGCATCGGAATAAGTGCTCTCCCTTCGCACCCCTTCTTTGATCATTCTTGTAAACGCCTTAAGCACTTCATCCTCACTCATTGCCTTCACCCACTCATCCTTTGAAACGCTACCAACCACATTCTCCAACGCATCTTCTACATCGGCTACAACTTCCTCTGTTTCGAAATCACACTCACTGGCTGCTTTGTCGGGCAATCTAGATAAACAATCTGCTACTTTGTTCTTCCAACCAGGTAGAAACTCAATGTTGCAATTATAGTCCTGCATCTTCACTGCTGGTCTAGCCAAGCGCATTCGGACCCAACACCTTAAGTAGTGACTTGTGATCAGTCCTGAGTGTTATCCTCATGCCTCAAATGAAGGTGTGGAAATAGATGGTCGCCCACGCCGCAGCAAAGGCCTCCCATTCAATGACCGAGTAGTTCCTTTTGGGTACCGTCAAAGAACGAGAGGCAAAGGCTACAGTCCTCTCCACCTTCCCTTGCAACTGAGACAAAATGGCTCCAATGCCGACAGCACTGGCATCCACAGTGAGAAAAGTTTTGGCATTGCACTGAAATGGTTCCAGAATGTCAGCCTTGAATAATTCAAACGCCTCCTTTTGTACTCCTCCGCACTCAAATTTCATCCCCTTCCTCAATAACTCTGTTAATGGCTACGATTTGGAAGCAAAATCCCTGACAAACTTTGAGTAATATTCCACGAGTCCCATGAAGAAACGCAATTCGTCTTTATCATCAGGAATCTCAGAATTCACAATGGCTCTGACCAGATTCACTTTCGGCCTCACACCTTTCACAGAAACAAGGTATCGTAAGTATTCAACCTCTCGTACTAAATATTTGAATTTCTCTTTACGCAATGTGAGGCCTGCATCCATCAGTCTAGGCAAAACCTCCCTCAAAATGTCACTATGAGTAGCAATGCTGTCGCCAAAGACCAAAATGTCATCCTGGAAAAAAACACATTGGTGACCCCGGACAACACACTGGAAATCAGCCTCTGAAAATCACTCCTTGCAGAGAACAAGCCAAACGGCAACCTGTTAAGTTGAAACATCCCCTCAGTAGTGATGAAAGCTGTTAAATGTTTAGATTGACGGTGTAAGCTGACCTGATGATAAGCATTCTTGACATCAAGTTTGGTGAAATATCTTCCCCTGTCAGCAAAAATATAAATTCTGTAATGTTCGGTAGAGGAAAATTATCTATAACTATGTTAGGATTTAGGCTGCGTACGTCCACACAAAACCTAAGTGATCCATCAGCATTCTTCGTTATTACCACTGGAGATAACCAATGTGTGGCCTCAACTGGTTCAATTACCCCATCTTGAACCTTTTGGTCTACAATCCTTCTGACTTCCCCTTTTATTGCCACTGAGACCTTCCTCGCCACATATCTAACAGGAATAGCATTATTCCAAGATTATTTTATCTTGATAACCCTTTGCCTGACCCAATTTGTTCTGAAACACTGAGCCATATGGATCCAACAGAACAGACAAGTTTGAATCCTCAATAACCATGACTTGATCAACAGTACAAGGATTGACTGTGATGTTCAAATCATACTGGTGCGACCAGCCTAAAATCGGTGGACCTTCACTAGCCACATACACTTTCCCCTGAGTGTGACGGTCCTTAAACTGAATCTCTGCAGTGATATAACCCATCATCCCAATACTTGCACCTTGATACCCCTTCAAAATGACGACAGTAGTGCACAAAGCCTTTCCAGGCCATGTGTTTTTGAACAAACACTTTGGAATAATGTTATAAAGCGAGCCAGAGTCAACCATCAGAGTGACCATCCTCCCATCCACTTTAAAGTCAGCTTTGGGACATGCTCTCCTTCTCTCTTCCTCTTCAAAGTTCGAGACACTGCCTTTGGGGTCCACCATAAGCATCCTGTGCTCTAAAACTGAAGCCACCCTTTTGTTGCTTGCTTTGCACACATGTGCAAAATGACCACAGGCACGACATTCTCTGCCTAGGGCAATACAATACTTTGAGTCTCCCAGGTGAGCGCTGCTGCCACACCTATAACACTGCCGTGTTATGTTCCTGCCCTGAGCCTTCGGTACATTGATAGCTTTCGTGGTCCCTCCTTTGTTTTGTGCTGTGCTAGAAACACTCAGCTTCTTCTTTACCAGCACCCCAAGCTCCTTGTCACTGTCTACTTCCGCTACTTCCACAGAACTCCAGTGTCCACCCTTTGCATTTCCTTCATACACTTGTTGGACTCCTCTACCACTTTAGCTATCTTATTAGACGTCCTTTGGATTGAGATCACTGGCTGCCCAAAGCTGCTCCTGCATCTTCTTCTTACTGCATTGAACTATAAGTTGATTTCCGATTAACTCCTCAGTCCACAAAATCATCTACAGACTAATTTGGTTTTTGAGGTTGAGTATAAAATTTGTGGCGCTGCATGACAATGTTTAAGGTTCTTGCAAAATGCTTTTTTAAATGCAATTTGCCTCTTCATACACATCCTCTTGTCATGTGGTCTGGTTTGTGGCCTCCTGGTCTGCCTTGCTACGTTGGCTTAGGCCTGGCTGCCATGATGCCTTTTTTGCGCACGTTGCTTTGTGACTTTGTTTTTCCAGCCTCTGCTTCTGCCCGGCTATATTAGGACTGTCTATATTTCTGCCTTTCACCTTTTCTCCTGTTCCCTGTGGGTTACGTCTGCACAACATGTACAAGGTCGAAAAACAACGTCCCTTGTTCTTGCTGATCTGGCCAGTCCCTCGCACATAGACATAACACTAAGTACAGCTGCAATGGAGAAATTCGTGTGCTTTTAATATTGTGATTTCACTGTTAGAGGCACTTGGAGAAAAACCTTTCCAGAGAGAAGAGCTGTGCTTGTCTGATGATGTAAACCTTGCATCTAGATATTGAGGTATGAGGGTCCGCCTGACAATGCCCAGAGGTCTTCTATTTTTATAATAAACTAGCTAATAGCACAGGGAGGGTGGTATGGTCATTTAGCCCTATATCCACTGCTTTATGAAATGCTTTCCCCGTTTGTATTCTATGGAATTGTAACTATGCTTATTATTTTATCCTTATGCATTATGCTGATAGCACTGGCACGTGTACTGTATCTTAGAGCACGGTAGTTGAAATAAACATTTTAAACTATACAGTGTCTCTTATTACGCACGTTGTGGACAGGTATGAGTGAGTTATGAAAGGGTGTTCTTGCTCCCGCGAGTCCTGAGAGAGAGAGACCGTGTTCTGGGTTGTCTAATCATTGGTAGCATTGTTGCTAATGAGACGCTAAAGCTAGTCGGATTGGGATTGTGGGTACTAAGGTGCATGGTTGGTTCACCACTATACTCCGAGGTCCTATTATCCTGTGCATAGCTCTGTGTATGTGCAGAATCCCTACAACACTCTATTTTACCTCCATCCTCTTAATGCACCTGTGGCAAATACTTGAATACATGTTGGCCTTCTGTGCCCAAGAATCCTATCAATAACGCCTTCTTCCTGAGGGCAGAAAACTCAGAACCTTCTAGTGCCACCAAATAATTTTCAAATGATTCCACCCAATCTTCCCACTGTATGGGTGGATCTCCTTGCTGCAGTAAAAACAGGGGTGGCACTACGACGGGTTGGTTTATGCTCATGATTAAAGACTGAAACAGATGCTGCACCACCCAAAAGCACAGCTAGATGGTGCTGCACTACTCAGATTGAGACTCTATGATACTCTCTGAGTCCATGAGACTGCAGTTGTCTTGAAGCCGGCAGGAAGCAAGGAGCACTAGGAGATCAAAGGTAAGAGCTACCAAAGTATGTTAGAAGGATGATTTTCAATGTCAATGTATGTGGTCAATGTGTAATATGCCTCACTTGTACTTCACAATATCCCTTTAAACATTCAGAAAGGCACCGCCGCACACCGCTTAACACCATAATCACTGTGTCCAGACGTCTGCGGCAGTACACAGGGAGTCTGGTTAAGTGCGGCTGCACACACTCAGCTGTAAACGCGGATGCAGCTGAGCCTGCATATTAAGGTCCGGCGGGCTAACACAGCTCAGCTCTACAGCGAGGACTGCAGCTTCAGTTCAGTTCAGTTTTGTTGAGAAGGCTTGTAGTATTGTGCTTTATTGGTAAGTTCTGGGTTAATGTTAGAACTCTACTTATGTTCTAGAACTATAGAATTGTATGATGTATTTTGGGGTTCTCCTTGAGGTCAGTTCTGCTTGGAGACCGTTCGTGCTGGATGTAACCTGCAACGCAGGGGTTGGAATAAAGGTAACCTACCTTTCATTGCTTACGAGTTCCGTCTTTACTTGAAGATTACTACATAATTTTTGGCGACGATTGATGGTCCAACCCCTGCCAACTTTCTAACCTGACAACCCACGGACTCCGGTTCCACCGTGCCCTTATATTCAGGATTTCTACAATGTGTGTTTATTTTTATATCCATACGAAGTAACAGGAGAGAAATTTCTTCGAGGGAACTCCGCCTGCGGCGTGTGAGTCAAATATTCCCTTTTCTCTCTTCTGTCATTGCTGCGCCTTGCCTGCTTACCTTCAAATCATTGTTTACCGTTGCTCCACTCGCAGTCTCCATTGAACGCGAGGACGAGTGTTCTGAAATTCTCCTTGTGCTTTCCATCGTTGTGCGTTTCAAGTGCCTGCCAGTGTACGTCAAAGCGTACGAGGTCACGCTGCGTAACCTTTAGCAGCCATCTTTATTTATTTTTTTTGTTTTCATGAACATTGTCTGCTGCCACCGTTCGTACTTTCTTCCACTCGCGTCAGCTGTCTACCATTGTTCGGCATTAGCTGTCATCGTTCATTCCACTTCAGCCGCTACCTAAAGGGGATACCCTGCATTTTTGGTTTTACTCTCCTCATTGTTTATTTGTACCACATTTGTTCTACTTTTTAAATTTTTAAATGGAGGGAAATTCTGCCGGCACAACTTCAGTTGCACCAAGTCCTACACAAACTTTGAATGTCAGCATTAACCTTAATACCCCCAAAGAATTTTTAACCAGTCCAGGGAGCCTAATGTGAAATGGCAAGAATGGAAAGAGTATTTTGTCAATTACATCGCTACCTTAGAAGACAACGGTAGTGTCATGTCACCTGAAAGGAAAAAAAGAATTTTAATGCACTGTTTAGGACCTGAAGGTCTCAGAGTGTACAACCAAATGCAGAAAGTGGAAAGAAGCAGAGATTTTGATGTTTTCAAATGTGCTATTGCTGATCTAGATGACCATTATTCACCAGTTGTGTGTGTAGCAGTATCTAGACGCACATTTTATAAACGTAAACAAGATCCCAATGAGTCTATTGAAGACTATGTTTCTGCATTAAAAAAATTTAGCCATTAAATGCAAATTTGGCCCATTACATGATGATATGATCAGAGATAAAGTTGTCATGTGTACCAAGAATAAAAATATTCAGGACAGGCTTTGGATCGAAGGTGAGGCAAGTCTCAAGGATATCATCACTTTAGTCAAAAAAGCAGAACTGTCTGAAAGATGTGCTAAAGCTGTAACTCCTTCTAATGATGCTGTGCCAGTTAATAAGATCAATGACAATAAAAGAGGGAAGACTCCCACATATAAATACCAAAAGACATGTCAAAATGTCAACTCGAAGGAGGAGAACACTCTAAACAGTCATTATGGTTTTGTGTGTTATAGATTTGGAAGTACATCGCATACTGCAAGGTTTGATAGATGTCCTGCGAAATCTGGTAAGTGTCTAGAATGTGGGATTATAGGACACTTTTCTAAAGTGTGTAGAAGGAAACGTTATAAGAAGACTCGTGTCACTTGTGTAACAGATAATGGTTCAGACTTGTCTGGTAATGACTCTGATGAGTCTCCTGAGAAGTCTGATATCATTTCCGCTGGTGCAAAGAAATATGTTGTTGTAAATATTAATGGTGATGATAGTAACAAACCATTGTGCATGATCTCTTTTGGTGGTATAGTTCTACAAGTTGCAGCAGATTCTGGTTCACCGTTTACCATTATTGCTCGATCCATCTGGGAAGACAAATTTGCTAATACCATTGGTTCTTACTTACAACCTACTGATGTTAATCCAGAAAGTTTCACTGGAGAAAAAATTGAAATGTTGGGGTATAAATCTCTTGTTTTTTTGTTCAAAGGCAGGAGGGCATTGTGTAAATTATATGTAGCTGCTGATGGACCTTCTGTTTTAGGATGGAAGGATCAACGTTCTCGGAGTATCATCCTTGATCCTAATAGCCCTGAACAAGTGTTGGCTTTGTGTGATGCTGAAGATACAAAAAAATGGGTTTTGAATGAGTTTCCCAAAGTTTTTAGTGGCGGTATTGGGAAATTAGATGGATTTACACACAAGATTCGTGTTAAATCCAATGCCGTGCCCAAAATTCATAAGGTACGTCACATTCCTCTTATTGTATGAGATGAAGTAAAGAAAGAACTTAAAAAACTACAAGATGCTTGTATAATTGAACCTGTAGAATCATCTGATTGGATTTCTCCCATTGTGATTGCCAGACGTGCCAATGGAAAAATTTGCATGTGTATTGATTTAAGATATTTGAATGATAACATCATAATAGACCAGTTCCCGCTTCCCAGAATTGACGAGATGCTCTCATTAACTAAAGGTGCCAAATGGTTTTCAACCATTGACCTCTCTTCCGCATATCATCAGATTTCTCTGCATCCCATGAGTAGATGCTTTACCACTTTTTGCACTCCCTTTGGTTGCTTTCAATTTCGCCACATGCCATTCGGCAGTTTTTCAAAGGCTCATGTACGAGTTATTTGGTGATATGCAAGGAGTAGTGTTTTTCCAGGACGATATCCTGATTATGGGAGCTAACAAGAAAATCCATGATGAACGTTTAAGGAAAGTGATGAAAATCCTACAAGATAAGGGAGTGACAGCAGAAATCTCTAAATGCAAATTTGCTGAAAAGAAGGTTACTTACCTTGGTCATGAAGTTAGTTCTTTAGGCATTCGACCTAAAACTAGTTTAGTGAATGCCATCACTGATGCTCCTGCACCCAAGTCCAAGGAAGATCTCAGATCCTTCTTGGGGCTTGCAGAATTTTATGCTAAATTTGTTGAAAAGTTCTCAGAGAAAACTCATGTCATGAGATCCTTACTTAAAAACAAAGTGCAATTCAATTGGTGTTTTGTTTGTCAACAGTTGTTTGAAGAAATCAAAAAGGCGATTGCACAAGCACCTAATCTTCAAGGTTTTGATCCTCTTGCTAATACCATTGTCACCACCGATGCTAGTAGCAAAGGTTTGGGTAGTGTTTTAACCCAGTTGGATGGTAACAATAAAGAAACGGTTATTGCCTTTGCATCACGTTCCCTTACTCCTGCTGAGGAATGTTATTCTGTAATCGAACGTGAAACTTTGGCGTGCGTTTGGTCCCTGGAGCATTTCAGGAAGTTTCTATGGGGCAGAAAACGTATCCTTCGTTGTGACCACAAGCCCCTTACTAAACTATTAACTACTGAAGGTTTGACCAATGCCACAGCAAGAATTGCCAGGCTCTCCATGAGATTACAGGATTTCATGTACGATATACAATATGTCCCTGGCGTTAAAAATTTTACTGCTGATTTTTTAAGTCGTATGTCCCTACCTTTGACTGAAGTAGACAGAAATTCTTGGAATGGTTTCTCTGCTGCTGTGGTATCCTTTGACAAAACCCAAAGTAGTTTCAGTAAAGAAGAATGGATTGAAGCTGAGAGTTCTGACCAAATTTTACTTGAACTTAAGCAGTTAATTGTGAATGGTTGGAGTGATATGGACAAGAAGTTGGTGAATGATGAGCTCAGGGGTTTCTGGGAGGTACGTGATGAACTCAGTTTGTGTGATTGGTTAGTTTTACGTGGTGATAAAGTAGTTCCTCCTAAGAGTTTAAGAAGTAAAATACTTGGCTTATGTCATGAAGGACATTCAGGCATTACACGCACCAAACTCCAATTGAAAGAACTTTATTGGTGGCCCAAAGTGGACATGGAGGTGGAAAGATGTGTTAGGTCTTGCATTAAGTGCGAAGTCTCTAATAAAACCCTTAAAACATTTAATCCACCTTTAGCTTCTCCAGTCTGTCCTAAACTTCCATGGGAAGTAGTTGCTATAAATTTCATGGGACCTGTCTTATGGCAAGATGGTTTGCAAAAGTACATTTTAGTTCTTGTGGACACTTTTTCCAGGTGGTTAGAAGTTTGTGTAGTAGAAGTAACATAAGAACTGTAATCACATTTTTGGATGACATTTTCTTAAGAGAGGGGTTCCCTAGTATTATCTTGTCTGATAATGGGGTGCAATTCAAGTCTTCTGAAATGAAGAATTATTTATCTGCTTCAGGTATTCAGCAAAAGTTCACTGCATTGTATCATCCGAGTGGAAATTGCATTGTTGAGAGGGCCAACCGTAGCATTAAAGGGGTTCTCCAATTAGCTAATAAGTTTGTCATGGGATGAGGAATTGAAGAAGCTGCTTTGGGCTTATAGGAGTACCATCCATTGCACTGTTGGTAAAAGTCCCTTTTCTTTGATGAGAGGCAGAATTCCTCATTCCAAAGTTAATCCTGGGTGGTTGAACAGAAGTGGGATGGTTGAGTGTGACATGCCTGAAGTAAGAGAGTGCATCAATGAGTCTCAGATGAAAAACAAACTATATTATGATCAAAAGCATGGTACCAAGCAAGTAAATTTGTGCGAAGGTCAATGGGTTCGTGTAAAAAATGCTAGGAAGGTTCCCAAGGGAAATAGCAAGTTTAGTGAACCTAGGAAGGTTGTTAAAGTTATGAATAGCAAAGTTTTACTACAAAATGGTGAAGTTTGGCACTTTAGCCGTTTAGCTCCAGTTAAGTCTGGATTTGACAGAAAAATGGAGAGCGTTGGGAGTAAAACCAAGAATGTTTGGTGGTTGAATACTTCTAATTTTACTCAAGACAATCTGGAAGTTCAAAATTCGGGCAGTGCTGATTTGGACAGTTGTAATATCATGCCTGAAATCATTCATACTCAAGATATTTCGTCCACTTCCAAACCTGCGTAGGATGAGAATCTACTGTGTCCCTCTGATTCTGATGTACCTACCTGTGACAGGAATGTAATTAAAACTTCTAGTGGAAGGATTGTCAAGAAACCCAAGTGTTTAGAAATGTTTGACTGCAATTAAGTTTTTCGTTTTTTCCTTTCTTTTAAGGGGGGATTGTGTAGTATTGTGCTTTATTGGTAAGTTCTGGGTTAATGTTAGAACTCTACTTATGTTCTAGAACTATAGAATTGTATGATGTATTTTGGGGTTCTCCTTGTGGTCAGTTCTGCTTGGAGACCGTTTGTGCTGGATGTAACCTGCAACGCAGGGGTTGGAATAAAGGTAACCTACATTTCATTGCTTACGAGTTTCGTCTTTACTTGAAGATTACTACAAGGCTCTTGGAGGCTCGTGGAGGAGCGGGCCGGCAAGGCAGTGCTTGCACATCAGCTGTTTCACACAGCGCGGGCCGTGAAAACTCTTGTTACTGGCCAACTTCTGAGCTCACAAAGGCGCAGGCTGGCAGGGCAGTGCTCATGCCTGAGTTTCAAACTGGCCAAACACAAACTTTTCACTTCCAAGGCAAACATCACCACAAAGTATAAATTCATTCACAGTGCGTGCGGGGGCCATACGAAACACAAATCAGTATCAAAACAACGACTGGGCTGAGCCTACCGCATTGATGGGAAAGTGTTACACAGGAGTCTTCTGCCAAGCATAAATGTTGTCCCGCTGGTTCACTGGTGCCTGGCCATCCTATCCTAGTCACCAAAATATGTTGTGATCTTCATCCACAAACAACTAGAGACTTGAATATAAACTGTTCCTATGTTTATTAGGCAGAAGAAATCCTGTGCCAGGAGCCAGGCACCAACAGCTTGTCGCTGTTCTCCTCAACCACTGTGGAAAGTTCGCCCTGTCACAAAGCAACCTTTTACATATACACATTCTGCCCCCGAGGAGACACCCACCCTAAGAACAGCATTATACCACTGAGCTATTGTCCTCTGGCAGCAAGGCTGTTAACTCCCAGTCAGGAATGTATATTGAGCCTCTGGAGTTGGTTGAGGAGCAAAATGAGTCCTATGAAAAATGTTTGTCTCAGATAGCAAAAAGTACACTTTTATAAATTACTTTTTCACTCAATTTATCAAAAATATATGTTCACAATTTACTTAGAATGTTGAAAACAAGTGCAAAATAACTTTGAATAATTTCTTTTAGCATGCAAGGCACACTTTAGGATGTGTATTTAATATATAAAATAGATTTTCGTATTTGGCAAAAGCTCTTTTCCCTGCTATGTATCACTGCAGTGCTTTTGAATGGAGCCCAGCCAAATCACAGTGTGTCCTGATAGCCATATATTTTTGTCACACATGTGGCTGGTTAAGTACACACCGCAGCCCAAACATCTGTGCCATATGTATGTTGTTCAATATAATGGGAAACCCAATCTACCCTTGAGGGCTTGGGCAATTCAAATAAACGGGTAAACAACGCCTTCAAGGGATTTGTTTGAAATACTCTGTTCTATTGCTTTTGATAAATATTTTTTAGCTGCAAGAATTGTTGATAAACTTGCCACAGAAATGTTATTCAAACAACTTTTATCTAAAAATAATAATTTTGTTCCTTGTAAAACATAAGGACCAATGAATCAATCACGGAACAATGAATATTCAAAACACGGGTATATATAGAAAACAAATTTTTATCTTTTGAAATTTATCAAGGGTACTACACAGTTATATAAACAATGTAACACGAGGAAAATAGATACAATTGTATGATCCTTCAATGCCACTATTGTAAACACTTCTTCTCATTGTACATTATTTTCCAGAAGAGAGTGTGAGTGTCGACATTTCGGTCTCTATGCATTTGTCCATGAGACCATCTTCAGGACTACCATAAATATAACAAATGACTCCTGAATGATGTTTCCAAACATTCAAGAATTACAATTGACACACATATGTCAAATCAATCGTCGTTCTGTCACTTTTGTTTAAGGTGAATAATCATCAAGAGATACAGGTAAATGATATAGGTAAATGAACTCTGGTGCTTTATTGGACGGTGTAAATAAATTTCCAGTCCTCAGCCACTTCTCAGTTGAAAGAGTTTATTCTGTTAGATTTTGTAGCGCAGCCAAAGTTCAGCAGTCGGCAGTTGGTTGATATTAATCCAACTACAAAATCTAACAGAATAAACTCTTTCAACTGAGAAGTGGCTGAGGACTGGAAATTATTTACACCGTCAATAGAGCACCAGAGTTCATTTACCTATATCATTTACCTGTATCTCTTGATGATTATTCACCTTAAACAAAAGTTACAGAACGACGATGATTTGACATATGTGTGTCAATTGTAATTCTTGAATCTTTGGAAACATCATTCAGGAGTCATTTGTTATATTTATGGTAGTCCTGAAGATGGTCTCATGGACAAATGCATAGAGACTGAAACGTCGACACTCACACTCTCTTCTGGAAAATAATGTACAATAAGAAGAAGTGTTTACAACAGTGGCATTGAAGGATCATACAATTGTATCTATTTTCCTCGTGTTACATTGTTTATACAACTGTGTAGTACCCTTGATAAATTTCAAAGATAAAAATGTGTTTTCTATATATACCCGTGTTTTGAATATTCATTGTTCCGTGATTATTCATTGGTCCTTATGTTTTTACAAGGAACAAAATTATTATTTTTTAGATAAAAGATGTTTGAATAACATTTCTGTGGCAAGTTTATCAACAATTCTTGCAGCTAAAAAATATTTATCAAAAGCAATAGAACAGAGTATTTCAAACAAATCCCTTGAAGGCGTTGTTTACCCGTTTATATGTATGTTGTGGCCTTATTTGAAAGTTAACTACGTTAGTTGAGTTTAACCAATTTTGACAGTACAATTTTAGAGTCAGAGCACAAACACACTGTGGCACTGAATAACGGAGGTAAGGATGCTTGTTTCCAGTCCAGGGAGGACCTGGACTGGCAGTTCGGGCTGGACTGTTCCCATAGGGAGCAGGGTCAAGACTGATTTGCATGTGGCTGTGTCCAAACTGGAATGGCATGGGGAGCAAAAAAAAGAATACATTTAGGTCCAGATCTCTGTACTGGGGCGAATGTATGACATTTTTCTGCATTCTGTCCATCAATTGTTCTTTTTGCCTTTGTCACCCCGAGTGGGACGGGTATACCCAGACGTGGGTCCCGTGCTCTCCATGCCACTGGAGTCAAGCTAGCCTGGCTGATGAGGGGTGAAACCCCGAAACTGTTCCTAGGATGCTTGTTTCCAGTCCACGGAGGACCTGGCCTGGAAGTTCGGGTTGGACTGTTCCCATTGGGAGCGGGGTCAAGACTGATTTGCATATGGCTGAGTCCAAACTGGAATGTCATGGGGAGCAAAAAATGGCGATGATGGACAGCCTATCCAAACAATGACAACTCAGGAAAAACACATGAAAGCTGTTAGAAATTGGGTCTCTAGTTGGCAGAGGTAGGCACCCTAACGAATTAGGGACCACAATCCTAGTCAGGTTAAGTCAGATACATACACTAAATTAAGCTGCGCTCACTCTCTGGTAACTTGGCACAGAGCAGTCAGGCTTAACTTAAGAGGCAATGTGTAAAGCATTTGTGCGAACTCACTAAGAGTACATCTCGCAATGACAAGAAAAAAGAAGAAAAATACCCGGACGTAGTGTAGTGAAGGTGATGAACACAGAGTATGCCCTGTTCAATGGAGTAGACCTCTTTTAGGACAAGAACCCTCACTTACCCGAAGGTGACATGCTTCATCATAAGGTCCCCTCCTCACACCAGGGCCACAAGGTCACTGGTGTGGGCTACAACTCTTCAGACTTGAAAAGGAGCTGAGGTGTTTTTGAGGAAGGGTCCAAAAGCAAGGGTGGTGAGGGGCAGAGTGCAGAAGTAGAGTTAAAACTTTATACAGGAGGCCGATTGTCTTTTATTCCATGATCTCCTGGGACAGGGTTAAAAAGGAAGAGGACCAGGGGTTACCGGCAAATATTCCCCTGCAGTAGGTCAACGTGTTTCGGCCCTTCGGTGACTCCAACAGGGGTTCAGGGGCATTCTTCAGGACCAATTGAATAGCCACCAGTATTCGGTAGCATGTAGGTTTGAGCGATGGCCTGGAATTGTGAGAGAGAGTATGGCTCCACCGTCTCGTCAGAAATACACAATCAAAAAACAAAACATAGAAAGACCTTAAATCAAGTGTTAACGTGTCCTATTGGTTACATAGAGCACGGTCTCCAAATAAAAGAAAAACAATTTTTAAGGCAACAATGAGTTCACAAGTACAAACTAGGTGGTCTTACCTAATAGGTGATGAGTCAAAACCACTCTCCAGCCTTGAAGGTGACCCCACCGTTTGCACGGCTAGAGAGAAAAATGGGACAAAAAAAGGAAAGAAAAAGAAAAGCGAGCAGAGAAAATATTCATCAATAACCTCAGTAGATATGAAATATCGTGATAGTTAAGTAAGCATGAAACAAAAGGGGTTAGGAGCAACTAATGGTTCCCAGTTGTGTTCTGAAAGAGGGGTAAAAATGAGTGGAAAATTACCCTAGTGATGCTACAAGATGCTAAGAGTGTTATATAGTAGACTCTCATAGATAGGAATAAGGAGTGCGTCTATTAGAGATATGCATATAAGAGAAAGCGGCGCGCACTCCCAGACCTCACCAGGCCTCTCCAGGATAACAACTGAGCGTGTGCCTCATTAGGAATGGTATATGGGAGGAGAGGTGCACGCTACCAAGTCAAGGCAATATACTCTCATATTTATCCGGTTGTGGTTATGGCTGCACTCAAACGTGTATCTGGTCCTCTGAGTACCGTGGAGGCTCTCGCAATACATAGGCGATACAGCCGTGCTGGGAATGACATGTGAAATAAAAGTAAAGAGGTGCGCGCTCCCTGAAATCTCTAGAAGAGCAGCTGTGCGTATGCCTCTTCAGGAAAGCTAATTTAGAGGAGAGAGGTGCCTGTTAACAAAACTAGGGAAGTGCCTGATTGTAGTAATGGCTGTGAATGCAGCCAGAAAAGTAGCAGGTCCTGTGAGGACTGGGGCGGCTCTAGCGCTACGTGGGCCGGTAAGCGCTGCTTGGAAAAACGGGTAGTCTGTGGGGAACATGCAGCCAGGCTCACCTGAATAGTGTTTGGGAGTCCTGGCGAGAGGGGAAGAGACCCGCTGGGACGGCAAATATTCACACAGACTTGCTCGACGTGACTCGTGCAGACACGTCTCTAGGAGCCATGGGAAATGTAGTTCCCTGGTCCTGGAGCATGCACACGACATTGCTATGGCTGGGAACAAGGTTTATCAATTAAATAAGAGGCTAAACCATGTGGAATGCTGTTTTGGGAGAAAGAGAGTTGGGTCAGCTAAAAAAAAAAGAGGGAGAGGGTTGGCTAGTTAGTAACCCTAGAAGGGAGAAATCAATAAGTGGTAGCACCAAACGAGCAGGTAGGATGTGAAATAAAAGGGCCAGTGTGATAATGTATATGTGTGTGAGAAGGCCCGATTATATTATTCTAAAGGTGTAGGACATTGGAGTAGCACCTATAGGTGGTATGCATCCAGGCGCTGTAAAGGGGGGGAGGCCTGAGATTAGCAGGATACCTGGATGGTTTATGCTCTTAAAGAAGGGGTCGAAAGGAAAACAGATGTATCTAGCACCCCAGACTAGTCCATGGGATTTCGTCGTTCAGGCCCTGTCTGTCACAGCGGAGCCTAAAAATCCATCTTTGTTCTCTGCGGAACAGGAGAGATTCGTGGGCCCCTATGGTCAAGAGGTAGTTAGCTTTATCTATGATTGCCCGTCGAATGTCATTCTCTGTGTGGCCTTTAGACAAATAGTGTCTAGTAGGTTTAGTGTTGTTTTTCTTACACCTTATCGAACTATGATGTTCCACTATTCTTTGTCCCACCTTGCGTGTGGTCATACCCACATGGATCAAATTGCAAGGTCAGCGTAGTATGTAGTACCCCCTCTGTATTACAGTTAGTTAGAATGCGTAACTCCCAAGGGGTAGTCAGGCCTAGGTCAATCTGTGACATAGGGGTGGTATATGGACAGACAGAGCATGAACCGCAGGGATAGTGTCCCTTGGCAGGCACAGCTGACCATAGGGTGTTCTGCAATGTTCGGGAAGGTGCTTGAGGGCATGAATGAATCAGGATGTCCCTAATGTTCTTACTGCATTTAAGGGCAAAAAGTGGTTTGGGTAGTTGGTTGTCCCCTGTGTTAAGAATGGATCAGTTCCTGTTTATTGATTTTTTTAACGATGTTGGTCAGGGGACTGTAGGTTCTGAAGCAAACCAAGCGGTCCATGGGGCTTTTGGTATGAGTTTCAAGGAGGGCTTCTCGGTGGTTGTTTCTGGCCCTTTTTGATGTTTCCTGAATGAGCTTTGTAGGATAAGATTGCTCTGACAAATGGGCACTTAGTGTGTTGGCGTGCTGTCTGTACTTAGTTGTTTTGGAGCAGTTTCTGCATATCCTAAGGAATTGACCCACCGGTAGGTTGTGTCTTAGGGCCCGTGGGTTGAAACTGTTGTAGCTAAGTAGGGAGTTGAGTGCCATGGGTTTCTGTACAACTCTGAGCATATGCCACCATCCTTAGGATATAGCCAAAGGTCAAGAAAAGGGAGGGAGGTCCTACTGAATTCACACGTGAATCTCAGATAGGGGATCCTTGAGTTAAGCCAGACAGCGAAGGTCTCTAGTGATTTGGCTGAGCCTTCCCATATCACCAGTATGTCATTGATATATCGCCTCCAGACTTTGAGGTTGGCAGAGTATGGATTGTCAGGCAGGGAAATAGGTTTGGGCTCAAAACTGTGCATGTAGAGGATAGCCATGCTTGAGGTAAAGGTACTACCCATCGAAGTCCCTGTGACCTGCCAGTACAGTTGTTCTAGAAACTGGAAGACATTTTCTTTCATAGCGATAGTGGCACAATCCATCACAAAGGAGGCAGGGGTCAAATCTTCCCGCCTTCTATGGTCCAGGAGCTCCCTGACCTTTTGTAAAGACTCATCTTGAGGGATGTTGGTGTAGAGGGATTCCACATCAAAGGACGCCAAAAAGTGTATCTCCAGGTCAAAGGCAATCTCAGTGAGTACATTCAGTATATGTTTGGTGTCTTGCAGGCAAGATGACATTTCTGCTTCGATGGGGCGTAGAAACCAATCCACAAATTAGGAAAATAGTTCAAGCAACGATCCAATACCGGAGACAATGGGTCTTCCCGGTGGAGGTCTGGTGAATTTGTGTATTTTAGGTAAGACGTAAAAATACGGCGTCTTAGGCTGTTTTTGTACCAGAAACTCTGATTCGTCCTTGGTGATCCAGCCCTCATCGTTTCCTTTCTCTACCATGATCTTGTTGGTGGCCAGTAGTCTAGGAGTGCGGTCCATCGATAAGCATTGGTAGTATCTCCCATCACTGAGTTGTCGATGGCACTCATCTTGATAGTACACACACACTTACCTCAGACTGGGCTGAGGATGGGAACTAGAGGCACGGGGCCAAAGGGCAAGCCAGCCTCCAATCTTATATGCAAACACAAAAAGGGCTGCCCCTCACGTGGGTTCCTACAGTTTCCTACAGAATTATGCTGAGATGCAACACCAGTGGGGGCATCTCATAAAAAATTTCGGACTGGCCTCACACACCGCCCGGTGTCATGCTTCATCATAGGCTGTCCTCGCCCTCTAAAAACTTTGTTTGATAGAGGGCGGGCATACACCTGGAGACAGGGATGCACTTCTATAACTAAGTGATGGCCGTGTGAAAGTGAAAGGTGATTTAAAAACCATCACACCTGTCACTCAACAGTGTTTTATTCAGGGAACAGATGTATGGTATTAAAATAGGTGTACGGTGATCTGGGACATTATTCTCCCTTCACCGTATTAAGTGTGGTCAACATGTTTCTGCGTTAGTGTCCCCGTAGGGTACGTCGCATTCGTCAGGACCAAATGGGTTTATCCTTTTTGCCTCTAATGCAAAAAGGAACTGCTAATCTGGGGACGGGGATAAAAGATAAATAAAATACAATCGCCCGTCTGGTGTAGTACCACTGTGACAGATTCCTGAAATACTATCCTCTATACTCCATGGGAGGGCGAGGGTGGGAGGGCCTACTTGTGACTTTTGTCTGACTTCGGCGCTCCCATCGGTTCTCTCTACAGGTGTCCTCTCGGTCTCCCCGTCGATGGCTTGATAGCTCTGTTGGTCCATAATGACCTTTGCTCCTTCTTTGTCTGCCGGTTTTATGACTATCCCACTATCTGATCCTAGTTGTTGGAGACAGTGTAGTTTGGCTTTGGAAAGATTGAAAAAGGGCATTCTGGCCGAGGGTCTCAGTCTTTCAAATTCCTTGATCACTGCTTTCTCAAAGGTCGCTTTCTCAAAGGTCACCACTTCTGGTGGAATCAAGTGTAAGGATGGGTTGAAGGTGGACTTGTTCTTCAGACCAGTGGTGGTTTCTCTTGGTAAGTCATTAGCTTTTGTATTGTCAGAAAAGAAAAAAGCCAGACAAATCTTTCTGAAGAACTGAGATAGTTCAATCCGTGTGATGAAATCGTCACCAAATGGGTGGGAACAAAGCTCAGTCCATACCAAGGACATCTCGTTTAAGTGGAGTCAGAACCTTAGGACTCAGATGGACGACTAGATCGGAGTGGTGCTTGTTGACGGAGAGGAATCTTTTGTCATGCTCCGTTTCAGGCGTTGTTCTGTTGTCGGTTCCCGTTGTACTCTCTGGGCATCTTGTTGGTTCCCTGATGTCGGTCTGTTGCCTCTTCTTCTCCGTCCCCTCCTGCCCTGTTCTAAAAAAGGAGGATAGTTTGGGACTCCAAATGGGGTTGGGTGGAAAGATTGCATAGGGTATCCCCAGGGTTGTGGTGGCCACCAGGGTCCTGGGGGGGTTGTTATTGAGGTCCGGTATATGTACCTCTACCTCTTGGTTGTCTGTTCCTCATTTGTTGGGAATTGATGGAACTGCTTGAATCTGAGTCTTCCGAGTTGCTCCACTCTTCCGAATTGGAGGTCCACTTGTCTGTATTCATCTGCTAGGTAGGGGTATACTTTTTCATGAGTGAACCTTTCCATGTCTTTCTTCTGTTTGTTGATCTTGTATTTTAGGATGCCTTCCCTTGTCTTAGTGAGGGTCTTGTTGACCTCCTCTAGCTTTTTCTTGAAAGAGGTCAACTGGACAGTGATTTTGATCTGTGATTCTAGTTGTTGGATCTAGATCTCAATAAGGAATTGATTTGCTACCTCTTTGGCTGTATTGATCAGGAGGTTCAGCCAGTCCCGTGTGCATCTCCATGAGATCAGGGACAAGTTATTTTTAAAGATCTTGTTGTCTAAGAACAGTCTTGGGGCATTCATTACTATGAGGCCATGCAGGGCTACACTCCCTCGTAAGTATTCTGTGAGGATAGCCGTATTAGCGGTCTGAAGTTGCTGTCTTTTCAGGTTGGACAACCTGGTCCGATCCTCTGCCTGATTGGATGATGCAACTAGGGAGGTCTCTAAGATGTTGGAGGTCTGTAGGATAGACCGGACCATGTTAATGTCAAAAGCTAAGGTGTGCTTTCGGCCATAATGTTCAGGTTGTTAATGAGGTGCTTTTCTTGGTAAAGGAAAGTGGGTGTGGGGAAATAAAAACAAGGGGTGGGCGGCCCAGAATGGGGATCCACAGTCCGCGGACTGTACTTAATGTTAATTGTGATACTGGGAATCCAGGGGAGAGGCCCTGAAAGGGAGAATGTACTACTCACTGTCTAAATGTGAACCAGGTTAGAAAAATAGAGCTTAATTTAACGAACAAAACAAGAGCAAAGCAAAAAAAATCCAATAAGTAAAACCGGAGTTATGAATTTTTAAAGAATATCTTAAAAATATAGTGCTTAAAAGCATAAAGCGCCAATCAGGAACATCTGGTTGCACTTGACCAGGGTAAATCCAAATGTTCTGGCCAACCGCGATGGAGCGCGGGTCGGTTACAGGGACCAGCCCTGGCCCACAGCAAACAATACCTTGCAATTGAGGAGGCGTCAACGTTGAAGACCCGATGCGAGGAGCAGACGATCTGGCAGGATGTAGGCGATGCATTGGTTCTGATCCGTGCAGTTGGAAATGCGTTATCAATGAACCTTTACGATGAAGGTGATGTGTTGTCATCGAGCCACGCAGCCATCAATGCGTTGTCCTTGTCCTCAGCGGCGGCAGCGTTGCGGCCGGGTCGAGGGGAGATGTGTCGGTTCCGTCCGGTGCAACAACAGCAATGCGTGGATTTTAGCATAACACAACCAGAAAACTCACTTATAAGGACCCATGACAGGATTGGTATCACTTGGCAGGGCAGGACTTGCATGTGGCATAGTCCAGAGGCTGTAGCAGGGCTATTTGAAGTCTTTGATGTCCCTGAGACTTCAGAACAGGAGGCAAGCAAGCGAGCCCTTGGAGTCACTTTGGTTCTGGGAACACAGAGATGCAGGTCCAGTCCTTCTCACTCCCAGGCAAGGAGGACAGCAGGGCAGACAGGGCAAAGCAGGAGTCAAGCAAAGTCCAGCAGAGTCCAGCAGAGTAGCAGTCCTTTCTGGAGCTCAGCAGCCCTTTTTCCTGGCAGAATGTCCTCAGGTCCAGAAGTGTACTGAGTTGGTGGTGTCAGGGGTCCAGTACTTATACCCAGTTGTGCCTTTGAAGTGGAAGAGACTTCAAAGATAGGCCTTTGAGGGAGGTGGACAAGTTCCCTGCCCTGGCTCCAGACTCACCACAGGGGGATATGCAGCTCTTTGTGTGGGGACAGGCACAGCCCTATTCAGGTGCAAGTGTCAGCTCTTCCCTCCCATCCTGCCCAGGATGTCCCATCAGCCTGGTGATGGGACATCTGAATGGCCAATCAGGCACACCTAAGCTCTCTTTGTGTGTGGCTTTCTGGAGGGAATGCACCAAGCGCAACTGTCACCCACCCCTGACATGTATTTAGAGACAGACAGAGGCACAGAATGCTTAAAGTAAGAAAATGGCAACTTTCTAAAACATTTTCAGACTTGCAACTTAAAATCTATCTTTACCATAAGTTGTGATTTTAAATTGTGAGTCCAGAGACTCAAAATATCTATCTTTTCCCAATTGGAAATCACACTTACAAAATGTCCTAAGGTAATCCCAATGTTAACCTTGGGAGAGATAGGACTTGCAGTAGTGAAAACCCAGTTTAACAGTTCTTCACTACCTGGACATGTAAAACTTAAAATTGCATGTCCAACTTTTTAAATACACTGCACCCTGCCCTGTGGGCTGTCAAGAGTCGTATATGTATTAAAAAGGAAGGTCTGGCCCTCACAATAACTTAACTTGCCAGGTAGACATGGCAGTTTAAAACTGCACACACAGGCTCTGCAGGGGCAGGCCTGAGACATGTTTAAAGGGCAGCTTGAGTGGGTGACACAATCAGTGCTGCATGCCCACTAGTAGCATTTAATTTACAGGCCCTGGGCATTAGTAGTGCACTTTAATAGGGACTTAAAAGTAAATTAAATATGCCGGTTGTGGTTAGGCCAATTTTACCATGTTTTAGGGATACAGCAAATGCACTTTAGCACTGGTCAGCAGTGGTAAAGTGCCTAGAATTCTAAAGCCAGAAAAAATGAAGTCAGCAAAACGGGAGGTAAGAAGGCAAGCAAGTCAGGGGAAACCACGCCAAGGAAGCCAGGTCTAAGATAAGCCAGTTGATGAAATGGACTCATGTAAAGCCACCCTCTCTGTACTTCTTGTTGTACTTTTTTGAAAAATGTATAACATGATGTAGTTCAGACCTAAAAGCAAAATGGATGACAAGTGAATATTGTCTGTAACATGGTATGTATCAGAGACAGGAAGAGGTTGGGTACAATACCTGTTATGCACACACAGCAAATGAATGGGAAACACGGTCTGTTTGTGTACATATATACAAATTTAGAATCTTTGTTTCTAGACTCAAAGATTATGGAAGGTGGGTGTGCCTTGGGGGCAGTGCGTTCATCATAATAGGTTGCACTATCTGCGCCAGGACTACTTTTTGAAAGGTGTGCTTTGACGCAAACAGGAACAGTGCGCCCTATGTATAACATGGGCCCACATGGACAACCCCTCTGCGGTTGACATATGATTGTAAGGTGTTTGTCAAATGAGGCTATGTAACACTTGCTGCTTGAAATATTTGACTGTTTGTTGGAAGTTAGAAAAGCTACTGGCCTGGGGTCCTCATTGGGCTTTAGTCGCAGTGCTAGGGGCTGGGAAGGAGACAGTAGCTTGGAGAAACCCCAAGACTTCTGAATGTGGACCATATTTCTCTGGCTCCGGTTTCCCCTCTCCTTTCACAATGCTGAACGTAAGATAAACAAAGCAGGACTACTTAGATCATCAGTAAACAAATGAGTTTTGAGATGGGGGTCTAGTTCACAGTAGCGGTCCGTGGTAGGAGTGCCGGCCGGGCAGTGACGTGGGGTGGGGGAGGGGCAGGGTGGGGGGTAGTAAACCACGGATTACGGCCGAATACAGGTAAGTAAACATTTAAATAAATAAAACGAATTTCATTGTGAGCGCTGCATCGCCAAATGCGTGTCCCCCCCAATCCTTACTGGGCCCTTGGGACCCCACCCTCAGGGCCATTTTCTTTTAATTAAAGTGGAGGGGGCCCGCGTGGCCCCCCTCCAAAAGCTTTATTAGGCACTGGGGACCCCATTCCCAAGAGCTGTTTTTCTTATGAAAGGGGAGGGAGGGTGGGTGGCCCCCTCCCTGAGCCTTATTAGACCTTGGTGACACCATCCCCCAGGGCTGTTTTTTATGAACAGGGAGGGGGCTCTGAGACCCCCCTCCCTGAGCCTTATTACACTCTGGGGACCCCATCACTAGGGCCATTTTTTAATTAAACGGGAGGGGGGACATGTGGTCCCTCTATCCGAGCCTTGTTAGGCCCTAGGGACCCCATCCCCCATGGCCATTACTAAAATTAAATGGGCAGGGTCCATGAAACCCCCTCCCTGAGCCTTGAAAGGCCCTGGGCACCGCATCCCCCAGGGACACTAGTAAAATGAAAGGGGAGGGGGCCGCATGGTCCCCCTCCTCGAGCCTTGGGGACCCAATTCTCCAGTGGCATTACCAAAATCAAAGGGGACGGGCCACTTGCCCTCCTCCCTGAGCCTTTGTAGGCCCTAGGGACCCCATCCCTCAGGGCCATTTATTTTAATTAAAGGGGAAGGTGGCCACATGCCTTCCTCCCTGGGCCTTCATGGGCCCTAAGGACCCTCTCCCCCGGGGCCATTACTAAAAATAAAGGAGAGGGAGCTGTGCGGCCGCCCTTCCCAAGCCATTATCGGTCCCGTGGACCCCATCCCCCACAGCCCTCATCACTTAAAGGTGGGTGCCCTGTTGCCCACCCAGGGAACCCACCATATACTCGTTGAAGATCGCAGGGGAGCCCCAAGACATCTCCTCGGCCCCCACTGGCTCCCCACATGCAGCAGGAGCCAGCATTGCTCCCACCCAGAGGGAGTAGCTACTAATGCTCTTCCCCCCTGGAGGGAGCAATATTTGTATCTGTTTTCCTACCCACATCAGTTTGGGCAGGGAAACAGATCAAAAGTTCCCTCCCAGCGTGTAGGAGCATTTTTGAAGCTCCTGCCCGTTGGGAGCAGACTGGGTGTTTGCTCTGGCTTGGCGAGGGATTAAAAAATGCTCCCACCAAGTGGGAACAAACACAGGTATACCTGCCCGTGCCGGTGCAGGCAGGGACACTGCTATGTTCCGGGGGTGGGCTCTCTTGGACATAGCTAGTGAACCTGCCCAGGGGCATGGAGTCCCTGGAGCCATCCACGGGTCAGGGAGCGGGGTTGTGCACCCCTCTCCCTTAAAGTAATCAGCCCCAGGGGTGGGCTCCCTGAGGCCTATATTGGCTAGGGAAGGGGACCACATGGCCCCCTTTCCATTTAAATAATTTCAGCTCTGGGTTTGGACTTTCCAGGGCTTTTAGAGGCTCAGAGAGTGAGGCCTCATGCACCCTCCCTTTATTTGCACATTTGGCCCCAGGGGTGGGCTCCCCAGGGCCTTTAATGGCAAAATGAGAGGGCCTCGTGGCACCTCTCTCCTTATTTGCAAATGTTAGCCCTGTGGTTCTTTTATCTCTTGAGCTAGGTCCTAGCTTGAACATAGCTGAAGAACCATTGGTGTTGCACTCTGTTAACGTCTATCAAGTTGCATCTTTGATGGCCCGAGTAAAATTGTAACTCCTCCCAGTAGCTACGGTGCCACCTAGCACCTAATAGTATAAATGAATGGTGTCAAATGTCTGTTTAGGGTGTCATATTTAGGAGGCATACGCTACAGAAGGGCAAAAAACTCCTTTCAAATTCTGTAGCGCCTGGGTGCAGATAAGGGTTTAAGTGGAAGAGGATATGCAATGCATCATATTCTTCCTGGCATTGTGGAAGGGAAAAGCGAGAAGCAATGTTTTTCCAGATGAAGATCCAAAGGGATATCTGCTAGGACTAAAAGTCAGAGTCGAACATAGAAACAAATGGGAAGTGAGAACGACAAAAATAAGAAAGTGAAAAGATTGTGACAAATCCATCACCTTCTTTACATATCATTCAAACTGGAACTCATATCACAGGAATCAGCTCAACTTCATCTTGAAGTGGGCACCTCTGGAAGTAATCACTGGATTTA
Organism: Calotriton arnoldi; assembly: GCA_963921515.1. Taxonomy (NCBI): domain Eukaryota; kingdom Metazoa; phylum Chordata; class Amphibia; order Caudata; family Salamandridae; genus Calotriton; species Calotriton arnoldi. Next base: position 1,331,158 of record CAWUFW010004013.1, on the reverse strand, counting down.
CCTTCTTGCAAAAGGCATTTCATAGGGGTTGACAATGCCCCATTTTTCCAAACCTAGTGCCGGCGATCATGGGAAGAAGAAACACAAGTTCTGCATCTTTTTTCTGATGCAGGACTCTGCAGACAAACAACAGCTCTTCCATGTCAATGCACCTTCCAAGTAGCAAAGCCCCTGCCCCCTCCAAACTCCCCCATAGTCGCAGAAATGGAAATGTCAGCACAATCCAGATCAGAAGGATGCCCAGCCATGCATGGAAGATCGAGATCAGAGGCGTGATCCCTTACGGTGCACCAAGTGAACCGTTTTCTTAACACTGCCTCAGGTAAGCTCTTTTCAATGGTGGCACATAAAATGTATTGACTAAAGTAATTCTTCTTTAAATCATATGACACCGTGCAGCTTACAAAACATGTAGTTTTATAATACAACATTTAACCGGTTTAGTGCTTTTGACATGATGTTCACATACTCTACATTCTCTGTAGTGCAGAGACAGGTTGATAAACTGAAAGCAACCAGATCTTTTATGCTTCAGCTGCTATTGAGAAAGCTAATTAATAAATTAAAAATGTATATGACATAATTTTGTAGTTGCTATCACCATAGGCCTTAAAATGTGCATGAAAAATAAATGTGCATTCCATTCTTTCTCTGTAAAATGAAAAATATTGTGAATTAGTTTAAACTACCTGTTTGCTGGTCTCTTGTGTCTTTTAATGGCTAACAGATGGAACATTGCAAGGACAAAGGGCCTGATTTAGATCTTGGTGGTAATGGTTCTGTCATCACTTTTTTGACGGATTCACCTCCTGCCTACTTGGCGATCCACCCACTCTATTTAGATGTTGGTGGGTCTATGGACGAAAGACTGCCAGAGTCCCGACGACGCCGCAAGGAATTCCCACCTGCGTTGATGGTGTCATAGGCAGAAGCTGCTTTCGATGGGAGTCTAGCCATGATGACCACCGAGCTAATCACGATTTGCCTTTACATCTAGGCAACTGTGGTGGGAATACCTCCTACTTTGAGTAGGAAGATCAAAGGAAATAAGGTACAAACTTACCCTTTTTACTGTTTTCCACTTCCATATCTGTCTTGAACCCCAGGTCCCTTCTTTGCTGCTCCGTCTCCACCATGATGCCAAACCACTCCGTTGTCACCAGGATCTAAGGTGAGCAACTTTTGCAATTGTCTTACTATGAATGGTGCATTGACAATTGCTGAAGCCTTGTGCATTTTTACATTGCTCTTAATAATCAAGGTAAAATGAACACACCTGTATTGACAATTTTAAAAAAAATAATGTTTTTGTGGTGCTTGGGGGTGTTGTGCTTGTGGCGCCTGCGGGTGTGCATTCAATAGTGTGTGTATGTTGTTTGTGTAGCATGCAATATGTAACAAAAAGGGGCATGACACATTACCAAAATAAGTAGTACTTATCAGTCTCCACTCCACCAAGGACTCACTCTGTCAACAAACCGCCGCTAGGACAACACCAGCACAACAGGAACATCTAAATGGGCTAGGCGCAATACCGCTGGCCTGATGGCGACGGAGTATTGTTAGCCAGCAGAGAAGACTTCCGACTCTGCAGGAAACAGTCTGTTGATGCCACATCTAAATACGGTGGATAGGACGCTGTCAGCTCGCCGGAGTACTTGGAACCTATGCCGTGGCAGAACAATGGTAGTCCCACAAAGATCTAAATCAGCCCCCAAGTCTGCAGTGTTTTGGCAGAAGTGCAAATATTCTCATATTGTTATATTTTATGATGCTTCCTTCCAGCATGAAGTATGTGCAAAGAAAATACTGTGCAAAGAAAAGAGTTAATCCAATATATTTTTAAATAGTTTTTACTTGTGGTAGAGTGGATATTTTTGTGGTAGAGTGGATATCTTTTTTTACAGAAGTCAGTGGGGCTTGCCCATCCATGCATTGGGGTGCCCACCCCAACCCTAAAACCAAAGCAGACTTTCCGCTCCTTGGGGGGGGGGGGGAGTTGCAGGATATACATCCAAAATATCTTCCCAGGAAGGGCAAAAACAACATTAGACACACTTTTTATGGAAGAAAAGAATAGGGCATGGGACAGTCATTTCTGGCATTGGTCACACTGCACATCTCTAAAAACCCACACATTATTTCTGCCCGCCTGGGGTCTATAGCCAGAATATTGTGGTTTTCCCCATGGCAAGGGAGAGAACACTTTGGTTCCTTTGGACTTGGGCTATCTTGCACCCCAGAGTAGACCCAATGCTAAGAGAGGCTGACACTCCACACCATTCCCTTTTTGGGCACCAATTCCTGGTGTCTAATAGGGCTAATAGCAGGTGAATACTACAATTTCCCCCCTCAGGGGGCAGAAACACTTTCTGGTACTTTGCAATTCAGTGCCAAGATGGGCAAACCCCGCACCCCAATCATTTTTTTGTACTTTTTTCCCCTGATGGTCTGGTCGGGGAGCTTTCTGACCCTCTTCCCGACCTCTCCTAAGATGGGCAGATTGTTTGGTAACAATCCCAGGCTGCCCACTGACTGGGGTTAAAATCCCACCAGACTACCATGGAAAAAAGTGAGAAAACAAATGGGGGTTGCTGGACCATTTTGGCATTGGGTGCCACCCCCACCACCAGACAGTATTTTTGCACCCAGGAGGTGGCAGAATGGGAGGTTTAATGTTAGCCCATATGGTCAAAATACACCAAAGGAAATTGTAATTCCCTTTCTCTAGCCGTGAGGAAAGGCTGCAGCATTCGGCTTCTGGGACAGCCAGCATCTATGTATTCCTTCCACCCCTGGATATTTTTGAAACTTAGAGACCCATGTGAATCCAGAGTGGTGTGATGTGGGTGGATCCTACATGTTTTCTTACTAAGAATGTCCATCAAATATTAAGAATATTTCTAAAAAACTAATTTTCTCCATGTTTCCATGGGGTATGGCTGCAAAATGTAGGCCTGGAATCAGCTGTCAACTAGGGAACTCTACCAACCCTGAATCAGAGAGATGCAGGGGAATCTATGGTGGTGCGTTGGTTCCAAAGGCAGGACGCCGGGCCGAGGTGCATTGGTTCCATAGAGCGATGCGCTGGGTTTCTCCACGCAGTCGAGTGATGCATCAATCTCTCTTAGCTGCTGTAATGGTGATGCACTGTTCCGATGCACCGGGCTCTCGAGGCTCTGCGTTGGTTCTGAGAGCGAAGCGCTGATTTTACTCCTCCAACCTGGTTATTTCGCTGGTTCTGCTACATGCAGACAGGAGATGCATCGATGTCCATGTTGCAAGTATCTGGGTCAACTTCCAGTGACCCAGGCCCAGGAGCAGGTGTAGAGACTTTGATATCCCTGAGTCTCAAGCAACAGGAGGCAAGCCAACAAGCCCATGGAGCACACTTGGAGTGAAGGCAGGGTCATGCTATCCTTCTGTAAAGTCAGAGAGCAGCAGACAGCAGAGCAACAAACATAAACGCAGGCCTTCCAGATCAGCAGTCCAGTTGAGTCCTTTAAGCTGCACAGCAGTTCTTTTGGCAGAGCTTCAGTTACAAGTTCAGTAGTGTCTAATTTTAGGGGGTCAGAGACCCAGTACTTATACCCAAAAATGCCTTTAAAGTGGGGGTGACTTAAGTGCACAAGCATCCTTTCAATCCAGCCCTGTCTGCCAGGCTATCTATGTGGAATAAATCAGTTCTTTGTGTGGGGACAAGACACTACCTATTCAGTGAAGTGTCCGCCCCTTCATTCCGTACTGCCCAGGCAGGGCCGTCAGGATGCAGATGTATGTAGATGGGTACTCAGACACACCTAGCCTTACTGTGTTTGTCGCTGTCTAGAGGGAATACACAAAGTGTAGCTGTCACCCACCCCAGATGTGTATTGGAGACAGGCTGCAAGGCACAAAGAGCAGTAAGTGCAGAGAAATGCCCATTTTCTAAAAGTGGCATTTCCAGAACAGTAATGTTCAATTCAACTTCACCAGTAAGGAGGATGTATCATTTTCATTCCAAAGATATACACTATAACTGGCTACTCCTCTTTGGTCAGGAATTACAGCTTAAAAGTGTACTAAGGAATTCCCAGTGGTGACCTATGAGAGGGGAAGGCTTCACAGTAGGGAAAAACAAACTTAGCTGTTAGTCACTACCAGGACATGCAAAACAAAAAAGTACATGTCTCCTTTTTACTTACACAGCACACAGCACGCTGCCCTTAGGGCTACCGAGGGCCTTCCTTAGGGGTGACTTATGAGTACGAATATTGGAGTTTAAGGCTTGGCAAGTAGCTTTAAATGCCAAATCGAAGTGACAGTAAACTGCACACACGGGCACTGCAGTGGCAGGCCTGAGACATGTTTGAATGGCTACTTCTGTGGGTGGCACAATCAGTGCTGCAAGCCCTCTTGTAGCATTTAACATACAAGCCCTGGGTATATGGTACACCACTTTACAAGGGACTTACAGGTACATTAAATATGCCAATCATATATGCACCAATTACACACATGTTTAGGGAGGAAGCAGATGCATTTTAGCACTGGTCAGCAGTGGTAAAGTGCTCAGAGTCCTAAGATGAACAAAAAGATTGAGCAAAATGCAGAGGCAAAAACTAAAACGTTTGGGGGAAGACCACCCTAAGGATGAGAGGTCTAACCCATGTCCCCTCCAGCTGAAAATAGCGAGATCTAGCTAGTCTTTAGGAAGTTCTATTCACTAAGGTGGAAAAACCTGGATAGGCCATCAGCATTGGAGTGGTTTACCCCTAGTCTGTGTTCCACCCTTAAGTCCAGACCGTGTTGGGAAATGGAGCACCTCAACAGTTTTTGATTCTCACCCCTCATTTGCATGAGCCACCTGAGGGGTCTGTGGCCAGTCTGAATCAGGAAGTGAGTGCCAAACAAGTATGGCCTCAGCTTCTTCAGTGCCCAAACCACAGCAAAAGCTTCTCCATCTATAGCACTTTACTTTTGTTCCCTGGGGAGTAACCTCTTGGAGATGAAAGCTACAGGACGGGTCTAGGCCCTTCTCACTAAGTTGAGATAGTAATGCCCCTATGCCATGCTCTGAGGCATCTGTCTGAATGATAAGGTCCTTGGAGAAGTCAGGGGCTCTGAGCGCAGGAACTGTGCACATGGCCAGCTTAAGGGAGTCAAATGAGTTTGGCATGCCTCTGTCCAAGTCACATTTCTGGGCTTCTTCTTGGAAGTCCGCTCAGTCAAGGGGGCAACAATGATGCCAAAGCCCTTGACAAACATCCTATAGTACCCAGTGAGGCCCAAGAATGCTCTGACCTCAGTCTGGGATTTGGGGGGCAGCCAGGCCATGATAGTTTCTATTTTGGCCTGAAGGTGTCGTACCTTTCCCCTGCCTACCAGGTGTCCCAAGTACACCACAGACCCATGCCTTATCTGTGACTTACTGGCCTTGATAGTCAGGCCTGCCTGTTGCAGAGCCTAAAGCCCTTCCTGGAAGTGAAAAAGGTGGTCCTTCCAGCTACTGCTGAAGACAGCTATGTCATCCAGATAGACAGCACAGAAGGCCTACATACCAGCAAGTACCTGGTTTACCAACCTCTGGCAGGGGCATTCTTTAATCCAAAGGGCATCACCCTAAACTGATAGTGGCCCTCTGGAGTGGAGAAGACTGGCCTCTTACTTTTTTCCCTCTGTTAGGGCAATCTGCCAGTACCCTGATGTAAGATCAAGAGTACTTAAGTACTGGGCAGCCCCTAACCTGTCAATCAGCTCATGGGGAGAGCATCTGTTTTTGTGACTAAGGTTAGCCCTCTATAGTCCACAGAGATCCTCAGTTCAGGTGTCGTGCCCGCTGGAGCAGCTTCGGGTACCAGAACCACAGGACTGAACCAGGAGCTACTGGAGGGTTTTATCACCCCCAACTCCAGCATTTTATTAACATAATCCTTAATGCTGGACCTCACCTTATCTGACAACCTGTAAGACTTATTCTTAACGGGAAGGTTGTCCCCTGTGTCCACATCATGAATACACAGGTGGGTAGTCCCAGGGAAAAGGGAGAACAGAGAGGAGTACTGTCCCAACACTTGGTGGAAGTCGCTCTCTTTTTCTGATGTTAGAGTGGGGTAAAAGATTACTCCCTTCACAGACCCATCTTTCTTCTTGCATGCTAAGAGGTCAGGGAGAGGTTCACTCTCTTCTTCCTCCTCGCTATCTGTCACCAGCAGCATGGTGACCTCAGACCTCTCAAAGTAGGGTGTGAGGCGATTGGCATGCAGCACTGGGTGGGGTTGCCTAGGGGTCTTGAGATCCACAATGTAGGTGGTCACACCCTTTTTCTCAATCACATCATAGGGCCCAGTCCAGTGGTCCTTGAAGGCCCTGGGCTCCACAGGCTCCATCACGCACACTTTCTGACAAGGCTGCAAATCCACAGTGGTAGAATTTTTGTCATACCACTCTTTCATGACAGCCTGGCTGGCTTCTAGGTTACAAGAAGCTTGCTTCCATAACTTAGCCATTTGGCTCCTGAAGGCCAGCATGTGGCTCACTACATCCTGGGGAGTGTTCCTGGGAGCTTGTTCAAACCCTTCCTTGACCAAACTCAGAGGTCCTCTAACAGGATGCCTAAACAGAAGCTTGAAGGGGCTGAAGCCCATTCCCTTCTGTGGTACCTCCATGTAGGGAAACAACAGGCATGTTTAGAGGATGTCCCAATTATTCCTCAATGCCTCAGGTTGGCCTCTAATCAAGCCTCAGGGTCTTGCTGAATCTTTCAACAAGCCCATTGGTTTGTGGATGGTATGGGGTGGATAACTTGCAGGTTACCCCACACTTCTTACACACTGACTGCATGTATGCAGACATGAAGTTTATGCCCCGGTCAGACACAAATTCCTTGGGAAAACCCACTCGGTTAAAAATCCCCATTAGGGCCTTTGCCACTTCAGGTGCAGTCATGGTTCACAGAGGGATTGCCTCTGGATACCTAGTGGCCTGATCAACCAGAATCAGGATGAACCTGTTGCCTGAAACAGTCTGGGGATCCATAGGCCCTAGAATGTCGATGCCCAACTTCTCAATGGGTGTGCCAATGACAGGCAGCAGGTTAAGGGGGGCTTTTAGCCTGTGCCCAGCCTCCTGACTGGTCCGGTAGGTCACCCAAGTCCTACAGAATGTATCTGAGTAAGTCTTGATCCTGGGCCAATAAAAGTGTGGGACAAGCCTTGCAATGGTCTCATCTTGTCCCAGGTGTCCTGCCCGGGGAATTTTGTGAGCCAGCTACAGTAGGAAGGCCTTGTAGCATTGGAGGACCACCAGGGCCCTTGTTGTCCCATGCACAGGAATCTTAGGCTCACTGTAAAGGAGACTGTCCCCGAATAAATGTGGTGCATACCAGAGGCATTTCCTGCTGCTTGGGCTTCAGACTGTTGGACCATGCCCTCAAGGGTTGGACACTTTCTCTGTGCCCTACAGAACTCCTCCTTGGTGGGTCCTCCTTATACATGCGATTCACCAAATTCAGGCAGGTCACCAATGGGAGCAATGCCCTCCTCTGTTGGCTCCAGGACAGCCACCGCAGATGCCCAATCCACCTCACTGGGAGTACATTCAGGGTCCGGTTTCCCATGCCCCCTACCTTTCCCCTACTTAGCAGCTGGCTAGGCCATGAGTCGAGGTTTCAGCCCTTTTTGTACACCTATCCTTGGCAGCCATGGACATTGTTGTAGCACAGATCTAATCAGGTAACCCTAACATCTCCACATGAGCCTTGAACTCCACCTCCTTCCAGGTAGTGTGCTCAGGGCCATTACCCAACAAACAGTCCACAGGCATGGCAAGGCTAACTACAAATTTCAGAAGACCTGAACCCCCCCCCCCACTCAAATGGAGCAAGGGCCACTGGGTAGTGACCCTCGCTGTTGTAAGCCACCACAACCTGGTGAAATGCATTTGGAATTATCTGCTCTGGGGAAACCAGCTGACTCCTTACCATAGTCATATTGGCTCCTGTATCCCTCATTGCCTTCAAACCTCGCCCATTGATGGTGACCCTCTGTCTATACTTTGTAGTATTTGACGGCACATGGATCTTAGGAACCATCTCAATGTAACTGAGGCACACTACGGTAACCCCACCAAACTTCCCCCATTAACTTGGAGAAATTCCTTTGCCAGCACTACACTAGCCACCCTTGGAGGCCTTCCTTCAGTGGGAGGTGGTGCTCTTTTTGTACACTTGAGATCTCCCTTGTAGTGTCCATACTTGTAGCACACATAGCATTTAATGGCTTGGACTGCTGACCTTTCTTCAAGCAGCCAGATTGGGAATGAGAACCAGAACCTTTCTCCTGTGAGTTGTTTTGGGGGCCTTTAGGAAACTCTGTCTTTTTATCTCCCCCTCCTTCTTCTGGTGGGAACCCTGACCACCCTTTTAGGAGTCTTATCAGATGCTTTCTTGGGCACTCTGGTGCTGCCCCAGATGTCCGCATCCTCAGCAAGCTTCCTGGGGTCAGAAAGCTTACTATCAATCAGGTGTTGGCGCAGCTCTGTAAAACAAAGAATAAGTATGTGCTCCTTCAAAACTAATTTGTACAGCCCTGAATAATCATCTACTTTGCTGGCCCTCCCTCAGCCCCTCGGTGCCTTGCTAGCATAATCTAAACAGTCCACCCAGCTGTGTGATGCAATATTGTGACTGGCCACGAAACTGTCGATATTTTTCAGGTGTCAGCCCAAACATGCAAACCAAGATGGCCTTCATTGCAGTGTAGCATGTCTGGTCCTCTACCTCTAGTGTGAGGAGTGCATCCCTCCTAACTGTGGGCATGTACCTCCAAAGACTACCACCCCAATTCTCTTCTGGGACCTTGTGCACCATTAGAGCCACTGCATAGGCTGCAAACCACTTGTCTATGTCATCTCCCACCATAATGCTGGGCACCAAATCCTTTGGGATTCTGACTGTTTTTTCTGTAGCAGACACTGCAGGTATTCTGCCACCATTGCTGCTGGTGGACCCCACTTGCAGGGCTCTAATGTCCAGCTCCCCGAGACTGAGCTTTTGGGACATCTTCCTCTCCTCCTTGGCTAGTCTCTTCTCCTCTAGAACTTGTTTCTTCTCAGTCAGAGCAAGTTTGTTCTTGTGCTCCAACTTGGCAAGCTCTAGTCTCAGTTTTCTCTCCTCCCTCCTGTCCTCCAACTCCTCTGGGGACAGATTCCGTGAAGACACACTGCTGCCTGCTCTAGGGGGGACTCCAAGTCCTGGGAGGATATTATCTTTTCCCTCAGTAGGCTGCATGACAAGACCTCCAGACAGGTCCTGCTCAACTCCTCCTCTGACTGAGAATCCTCTTCCTCATCGTTTGAACTACTCTGGTGGGCTGTTGCCCATGCTCCAAAGGCTGTTTGAAGCTCTGCCTTCTTGGCACTTCCCTTAATGAACAGCCTCTTTTCCTGGAAGAAGCCCTTTAGTTGGACCACTGTGTAGGTATCCAGTTTGGCCAACTCGCATTCCATCTTGCCAGGTATGGCCACAGACATTGCAGAAAAAATGGGACTAGGGCAAAAAGACTTTGGAATAATCAAAGATGTCTATCTAGAGAGAATTGAAAAAGGCTTGAATTGGTCTTAGTATAGAGTTGTAGTGAACAATTAATTACTATATGATATTGCACAAACACAAGTCCTATCCTCACCGCTGTTCACCAATGTTAGAACTGGAATTACTGGTTGGCTGAGGTATGCACTCAGGCCAGGCAGGGACCACCACACTAGTCAGGGTAAGCTAAGTACACACTAAAAGATAGCCTGTGCTCACCCTCTGGTAGCTTGGCACAGAGCAGTGAGGCTTATCTTAAAAGGCAATGTGTAAAGTATTTGTGCAATACACACACACACAGTAACACAATGAATACACCACAAAAAGACTCCACACAGGTTTAGAAAAATAGATTATATTCTGAACACAACAAGACCATAACGAAAAACATCTGATGTATAGAAGTTGAGATATGAATTTTAAAATAATACACGAAAAATAGCACTTAGAAGCAAATAGCAGTTCAGGGCTTACTTGAGGATGTGCTGGACCAGGCAAAGTCAAAGTTTGGGCCGATTTGCAATGGAGCGCTGGCTGGCTACAGGACCCACGCAGACCCTGGTGAACAAAGTACTTTTCCTGATCGCAACTGCAAGATGCTTTGATGTCGATCCTGCAGGTCGAGGATGCGTTGATTCTTCTCCATGCAGTGATGTCAATGCATCGGTTCCAAAGGCGAGATGCTGTGCCGAGATGCATTGGTTCTATAGACCAATGCGCTAGGGTTCTCCATGCAGTCGAGCGATGCGTCGATCTCTCTGATCTGCTGCGACGGCGATGCACGGTTCCCATGCGTCAGGCTCTCGAGACGCTGTGTTGGTTCTGAGAGTGAAGTGCCGATTTTACTCCTGCAACCGGGTTGATGTGCTGGTTCTTCTACATGCAGACAGGAGATGCGTTGATGTCTGTGTTGCAAGTGTCTGGCTAAACTCCCACTGAACTAGGCACAGCAGCTGGGGTAGAGACTTTGATATACTCGAGTCTCAAGCAACAGGAGGCAAAACAAGAAGCCCTTGGAGCACATTTGAAGTGAAGGAAGAGTCCAGCTCTCCTTCAGCAAAGTCAGACACCAGGGCAAAAAACTGAAAAGCAAGCCTTCCAGATCAGCAGTCCAGTTTAGTCTTTTAAGCAGCACAGCAGTTCTACTGGCAGAACGTCAGTTACAAGTCAGGTAGTGTTTTATTTTAGAAGGTCAGAGACCCAGTACTTATACCCAAAAGTGCCTTTGAAGTGGGGGTGACTTCAAAGAGTAGTCTTTGAAGTGCACAAATAACTTCTCAATCCAGCCCTATCGGACAGGCTATCTGTGGGGGGTAAATCAGCCCTTTGTATGGGAAAAGGACACTACCTATTCAGTGAAGAGTTAGCCGCTCCTTTCCATCCTGCCCAGGCAGGTCCATCAGAATAGAGATGTATGTCGATGGGAACTCAGACACATCTAGCCTTCCTATGTTTGTGGCTGTCTAGAGGAAATGCACAAATTGTAACTGTCGCCCACCCCAGACATGTATTGGAGACAGGCTGCAAGACACACAGAGCAGTAAGTGCAGAGAAATGTCCGCTTTCTAAAAGTGCCATTTCTAAAACATTAACGTTAAATCCAACTTCATCATTAAGAAGGATTTATCATTACCATTTCAACGATATAAAACATGAACTGGCTGTTCCTGTCTGATCAAGAATTACAGCTTAAAATTGTATTAAGGAATTCCCAATGGAAACCTATGAGAGGGGTAGGCCTCACAGTTGTGAATAATGAATTTAGTTGTTTATCACTACCAGGACACGCAAAACATAAAAGTACATGTCCTACCTTTAACTTACATAGCACCCTGCCCTTAGGGCTACCTAGGGCTTACCTTAAAGGTGGCTTATGTGTAAGAAATGGGGAGTTTAAGGCTTGGCAAGTAGTTTTAAAGGCCAAGTCGAAGTGGCAGTAAACTGCACACACAGGCAGTGCAGTGGCAGGCCTGAGACAGGTTTGAAGGGCTACTTTTGTGGGAGGCACAATCAGTGCTGCAAGCCCACTAGTAGCATTTAACTAACAGGCCCTGGGCATATGGTACACCACTTTACAAGGGACTTACATGTAAATTAAATATGACGATGTATACATCAATTACACAAATGTTTATGGAAGAAGCGCATGCTCTTTAGCACTGGTCAGCAGTGGTAAAGTGCTCTGAGTCCTAAAGCCAACAAAAAGATTCAGCAAAACTTGGAGGCAAAAGCAAAACGTTTGGGTGCAGACCACCCTAAGAATGACAGGTGTAACACTCACAAATCGATAGCACTGAACTGTTTTCTGTGTGTGCGATTGCTTTGAGTTATGGTGGAATGCCGTCACTTATACAGAATGTACTTAACTCAGTTCGGCCGTAAGCCGGAGTTTACTACCCCCCACCTTGCCCCTCCCCCGCCCCACTGCCCCGCTGCACTCCCTCCAGGAGCTGCTACTGAACCTCAGTATATATATGTTCTGATTTATGATGATGACACGATCATACTTCATGATCACTAATTCAGAATCATACAAACAACCACTGTTGAAAAACACTGATTCCTGGGCACAGTTCACAAATGCACAGCTTTCATCCATGACCTTATGAATTGGTGCCTAGTGTATAGGGCAAAAATGCAGAGGAAAACATTGTCATCTGTTTCTATTTTTGTCCTACTTACATTCATCAGTTTTTTAATGTAACAATGATGTTCTTTGGGAGAACCAAAAGCAATATACAGCAATGACCCCTTGCAGTAGTCACTTAGCAGAAATGTTAAGTCCTCTTAGCAGTGTAACCTCTGAGAAGGTGCTGGCGACCGAGTTTGCAGGAGCATATGGGGATTATGCCGACATACACAGGAGAGGAGTTAATGATCTGGATAATGTTCAATGGGTTCTTCAACATAATGGAACCAAGTGAGGTTAAGGGACTGGTTGCATTGCCAACTACAGTACAGTACAGTACAAAAACCTGCTAATTACATTTAACTCATGTTAATTGCATTTCCCCTTAAGAGTTGCATTCTGGCAAGCATGCAACTGAAGAAGCTTCTGAAAACATACGGGAAGGCACCCGCACCTGAATATATTTAAAATATATTTAACTAGAAATATGCTGTTCTAATTTCGATGGCATTGCAGAAATACACTTTTATGCTTTTTGAATCCCTGCTTTTCAATGCTCGTGCGCTGGATCACAAAAATGCTTGTAATTTTACTCGTTTCTGTGAACTGAAATATGCGAGTTGAGTGCAAAAAGAAAATAGGCAGGCAAATTCTTATCTTCACAAATACATCCGCGGCTCTGAGGGTCTGCTGAGCGTCTGCGCCGGTGCGAATGGCTGCTAGTATGAGATACTGCTGGGAGGCAGACTCCTCTCAAACGGATTTGAATAGGGCTCCAAACGCGAGTAATGCTGCTCTGTGTAAGAACAAGGTGCCTTTCTAGCATGACCAACATCATTTCACTCTGCTCAACAATCAGCACACACTGCAGGGATTGATGCAGCTGAAAGGAAGGAAATAAAGTTAATACTGAAATTACAGTTTTTCTCAAATGTGTTAAAATGCAAATATATGGTTGTCCTTGCTGAGCTGTTTCCCAACAGCAAGAAATGGAAGTCCGCTGACAACCCCAGGGAGCTGCTGGACCCTCACTAAAATAAAATAAAAAGTTTTACAAAGTAAATAAATATTTTCAAAACGAACATATTGGACCACAAAACTATAGCGGAATGCAGAATGGGCCATTGGCCGAAGTGGAATGACGCATGGCCTCATTCTGTATGCTGTAGTATGTGGACGTATAATGTGCATGATGCAACAATACACCAATGACTAAAAGCCCCTATATGTGAACATAATTATACATAATTTGAAGAAGATCAAAACATTTTGGCTAACAGCGGAAGCAAAGAAGATATATGTAAAAAATATGAGATGAGTAGATTTTCTCTGGCCCTATTTCTAAAATACATTTACATTTATGTTTCTATTTTACCCCATCGTTGTGTTCAGCTCCTCCTTTCAACAGAAGGTTTCCATCGAAGGTTAGTTATACCGTCACGTATATATGTTCTACTTTATCCTGATGACATCATCATTCTTGAAGAGACCCCGTCGGGATGCCATGTAAACTAGATGCTCCAAGTTCTTATTGTAAATTTTAGAACACCCCCTGTTCTTCTGTGAGCAGAACTACTGCTAAAAACGAACACACCCAAGTTAAAGAAATTACAAGGAATAATATTGAATCAACTATAACAATCTTGAGCAACATTCCTGTGTTCATCACCACGATCCTACTCTAATTTAACAAGTTGAAACCGCACAATTTTAAAGAACACTATATCATAATACAGTCCACCCCTCCTCCCAGAATTCAGCTACCACTTCACTCATTTGTTGGCTGTTTCTTTGCCCTTTGACCCTGCACAGCCCTCTGCTGCCTTATTGACTAGGTTCGTGCTAAACAAATGGCACAAACATACGTACATAGGTGCAAGAATACATAATTGCTTAACATCTTTTCCTGATGAAATCCATAGGCAAATCATAGGCACTGGAAGTTGGGGTGTGGGAGCGCTGAGGCACACCCAAAATAGCCATGCTGTAGTTCAGAAGGTGAATGAGCAAGGCCACTTGAATTATGCAATTCTGCGGCCACAGCATTTTCCGCATAATTATGGATTTGCCGCATTTGCCACATAATCCATCTGCTGCATAATTTACAGATTAAAAACATATATTATTTCTAGCTCAAGCGGATCAAAAATTACTAGAAACATAGAGATCAGTATGCCAGTGCACCGAAAGGCCACTTGTAAAGTTTGGCTGATCATCTTTCAATTGCTTATTACTGTATTTGGGAATTAAATTAGTAATAATAAAGTGAATTAGAACATTGGAATGTTTGGAATTCCATTAAAGACAATGGAGCAGCAGTGGCCAATATAAACTGGTATAGGCCTGCAGCTCTCAACCTTTCAATGTTCTAATTAACAGCCTCTGCTTTTCTTTCTCCACTGCCTCGCCAAAATATATGGAGTCGGCAGCGGAAAGCGAAAGGCAGGGGCACTTCTGCAGGGCCCACCCTCCTCTCATGCCTCAGAGAGTCACTGAGACTAGGAAGGAGGGAGGGGGAATCCTGCTCAGCTCCTAGGTCTCCCTGTCTCAGCTGAATGAGAAAAAAACAGTTTAGCCAGCCAATGGAGAACCCAGGGGCTGACTTCAGCCCCCTTCACAGCTATTGCTGTGAATATTCAACAGCTGCGTGGCTGTTAGGTGTTGAACAGTGACAGTAACAGCTGTGAAACAAACGCTTCAGAGCCTTGAGGGTTTCAACCCCCTTGGGCTTCAATGCTTTTATTTGTCTAATTAGGACATTCTGCCCTCTAGGGGCGGAATGTTCTAATAGCCTTATAGCCCGCCGTAGCAGCCGTTAAAGGCCTGCTCCCTTGTTAAAGGCCCTCGCCTTCAGCTTCGGCATTTAATGGTCAGTATAGCCTGCTACAGTGGACTATAAGGCTTTAATATTTCCCTAGACAGTGTTACCAGGAGTAAAAATGACAAAATAATGACGTAATAGTATCACAAAATGTGACACATTAGGGCATACTTTGCCTTTTCTTTCTGCATAATTTAGTCAACCCTGCTGCATAATTTGGTCTTGTCTGCTACATAATTCTTGTGGCCCAATGAATGAACAATAAAAATGCCTTTAAATTTAGTTTTTAACTTATCACATTTGCTGTGAGTCCAAATCTAGAAATAAAATGTCAGGGTACATGTTCTGACCAATTTCTGCTTATTCTTTTAACGTGGAGATTGGTGGAGTTTGGTGTACTTATTTTCCCTGACTGCAAAGTGCGAGCATTATAAGTTAGAGGTTTTGTAATGTGAACTATATGACATGTTTGCTGGGGCACAGGAAGTGTGAAAGGAAAGGCTGCAGGATGTCAGTTTTTTTCTAACACACAACAATATTTAAACATCTTTAAATGAATTGTGCACATATTTGAAAACATAGCAGTTTGGAAAGCACAAATGCAACATATTTTTATAATTCTGAAGTGTGATGGAAACAAAAGATTTAATATGACCAAAATAAATCAAGACACTTTACTTGCTGATGTGCAAATGATAAATATTTGCTAAAACCAGACTTTTCACACATTATTTGTGCACTACATAGTTCTATCAGTAAAACTGTATGTCAGGGGAAATTGTGTGGCCATTTTAATGGGAAATTTTAATGTTAACAAAGTCAGTCAGTGTGAGGCAAATCATAAGGATACATTACAGCATAACCTTTTATTTATCCCCACTGTCCATTTTCAAATGAAGCTATTTTTGTTTTGCTGCCAACTTCATATGTCCATGATGTCCGGTAAATGTGATTATGATCTGTAGATATCACTCAACTTTCCAGTAGTTGCTCTCTCTGTTGCACTTTTTTGCTTTTATGAATTTGCGTACTCTTGGTTTCTTTTATAGCTGTGTGTACTGTTACTGTGCCTTTATTGACAGTATGATCTAATAGACTATTTTATAAGTGAATTGGACATGTGCTTCTTTTTCCACTTTTCAACTTGGCAGCGGTGCACATATTGCATTTGTGTTGGGGAGTGAATGAAGTCTGGATGTTTCTGTAAAAGTTGCATTTCTTGGATATTCTACTTTTCTTGCTAAAGGACATTTTGTTTTTTTGTTTAATCTGATAGAAGTAAATGAACGTGCTTCTTTGTGGTAACCGTCTTGTATGGATGCCAGCTTCCCCATGACAGTATGGACATTTGCCACCAGTTTCCTTTGGTATTCTCTCACTCTGAGATGTGGCCTGGTTGTGTGTATGTAGGAGGAGGTCAGGATTGGACTTTACCTTTAAATCTCTCATAGATGAACCCAGGGTGCTTGAGCAATGCTGAAACGGAAATTGGGACCCTCCCCTCTTTTTTCATGCTGCTATCCTGACCTGTGCAGGAATACTAGAGGGCTGTAATCCACGATTCTGGACAATATCCCCAGAAACAAAATCTGGGGGATTACAAGTTTTGTCCCTGGAGTGATCAATACCCAGACACCTCAGGAAATACTGCGTACTTTTTTACCTGTGGTTTTCCACGATTCCAGGGAGAAAACCACTGAAATATTCCACCCTTCCACATGTGGTGGAAAGTGTCAGAGGGATGTCATTGAGGCAGTTCAGGGGCAGCGGTGTCTGCTAGCTCCCACAGTGCTGCATGGGTCTGGCATTGTCTGGGTTATGCTCTTGCCTGCAACCCTTTCCCTGCAATGGTTTCTCTTGGTGCTGTTCCACACCAGATGAAACTAGCACTGAAGTTACTGGGCTAGAAAGACACATGCCTACTTGTAATGGCTTTAGGCTGTATGCCAAGTGTCCCGGGGTGCCCACCCCTGGGACATTGCAGTTTGCTATGGCATGGCAGGAGCACTGCTCCTGCCATGCCATAGCAAACTCTGCTTCACTTCATGGAAGCGAGAGCATGAAAAATGCTCTTGCTTCCATGAAGCGAAGCAGAATTGCTTTTGGGCAGAGGGAGCTGCATTTTTGCAGCTCCCTCTGCCCAAAAGCAATGCTGGCTCCCGCAGGAGGCGGGGAGCCGGCAGGGACCGTGGGGGCCTTGGGGCTCCCCCTTCAGTCCCCACGGACTTGGCCATGCCCCGGGGAATGGGGACCTGGGGCCGAAAATGGCCCGGGTAGGAGGGCAGCGCAGGCCCCCCTACCCATTTTTATTTTTTTAAATAAATAAAGGATGTGACCATGCCCGGGGGATGGGGTCTCGGTGGATATATTGGCCTCAGGAGGGGGCCGCACGGCCCCCCTCCAAAAAATAAATAAATAGAGGGCAGGCCCTAGGGGATGGGGACCCGGGGCCAAACCTGGCCCAGGGAAGGAGGGCCATGCCGCCCCCTTCCTTAAAAAAAGGTTTTTAAAAAAAGCTGACCCCGGGGCCGAAGTCCTACGCAGCAGAATTCCTGAGGGCTAGTTGAAGGTCCAGCCCCCTTTCTCCACCACTCTGTAAATGCGACTGCAAGTTAAAAAACGATAGAAATTCACTGAAAAACCCACAGGTTTCAGGGACGTTATAGTTAGAAATTAGCATCTAAAAAAACCTTAGAAATTCACAGAAAAAAACACAGGTTTCAGGGATGTTATAGTTAGAAATTAGCATTTAAAAAACCTTAGAAATTCACTGAAAAAACACAGGTTTCAGGGACGTTATAGTTAGGAATTAGCATTTAAAAAACCTTAGAAATTCACAGAAAACACCAAAGGTACAGAGACGTTATAGTTAGGCTGATATTTCACTGATACAAAACCAGAGAAATTCAGCCGTTATAATTAGCTGAAGTAACTATAACTCGCGCCCCCGCAATGCACTGCTGATGACGTCACATATTACATCCCTCATGACATGGTCAGTGATATCACTGATGACATCTCAAATGACATCACTGATGACATTATACAGTGACTGTGAGTGGTTCTAAAAAGTTTAAGAATGTTATATATATATATACACCAAGGTGTATTGAAGAAAGAGTGGGTGTGTGAGTGTCTGTATAGATAATTCAGTGGGTGTGTGAGTGACTGTATAAGTGAGTGATTATACGTGTCTCGGTGAATGTATCAGTGAGTGACTAATCTGTGTGAATGTCTGTACCAGTCTGTCACTTGGTGTGTATGTGGCTGCATGGGTTGGTGAGTAGCTGCATGAGTGTCTATATGGGTTATTGATTGGTTGTCTGAGTACCTCTATGGGTGCCTGAGTGGCTGTGTGGGTGGGTGGGGGTGTGTGTGACTCCCTGCATGTATTTATTGATTCATGACTGTATCTGCGAGGGGCTGTATGTGTGAGTGAGTGTGTGTATGGCTCTGTCTTGAGGGAATGTATGTCTCAGTGGTATATGGGTGAGTAACTGCATATATGTAAGGCAGTATATGTGAGTGTTGGAGTATATAAGTGACTGTATGTGAGAGTGACTGATTGTGAGAGTAGCTGTATGGATGAGTGTGTGCTTGTGTTAGGGATTGTATAAGAGAGTAAGTATATGTTAGTATCTGTATGAGTAAGTGAGGTGTTGTGTGTATAACTGTATAGGTGAGTAAATGGCAGTGTGATTGACTCTTTGGGTGAGTGACTAGGTGTGTGAGTAACTCTATGGGTGAGTGGTGGTGTGTGAGTGTCTGTATTGGTGTATGAGTGCATATACCAGTGACTATTGGTGAGTGACTGCTTGTATGAGTGACTGTATGGGTGAATGAGTGGATGTGTGCGTGGACCTAGGAATCAGTGAGTGGGTATGTAGTAACTGGTATTGGTGTATCTATGGTTTCGAAAATGGTAGTCTGTATTTTAGAGTGGGTGTATCAAAGGTTATATTAGGGTGTGAGGAGGTGCATCAGATTATCACGTGGATGATGTCATCAGTGATGTCATTTGAGATGTCATCAGTGATGTCATAAGTGATGTCACTGACCATGTCATGAATGATGTAATATGTGATGTCATCAGCAGTGCATTGCGGGGCCGCGTGTTATGGTTAGCTCAACTAACTATAACGGCCGAATTTCTCTGGTTTTGTACGAGTGAAATGTCCAACTAACTATAACGTCCCTGAAACCTGTGGTTTTTTCAGTGAATTTCTAAGGTTTTTTAAATGCTAATTTCTAACTATAACGTCCCTGAAACCTATGGTTTTTTCAGTGAATTTCAAAGGTTTTTTTAAATGCTAATTTCTAACTATAACGTCTCTGAAACCTATGGTTTTTTCAGTGAATTTCAAAGGTTTTTTAAATGAAAATTTCTAACTATGCCTACAGAGGTAGGACATGTTCAGCAAGAGCAAGAAAGGCGCCGAAAGAAGCAAGAGAAATGCATAAAGAGGCAATAGAAGTCAAGAAAGACGAAGAAAGGTGCAGAAAGAAGCAAGAGATATGCAGAAAGAACCAACAGAGGTGCAGAAAGAGGCCTTGTTGCAAAGTCATCCTGTGCCCCCAACTTTTTGCTGACTGGTACTGGTGGTAACTGACTCTGCCTAACCAGGCCCTGAGCCAGTGCTATGCTGAAAGACACTTAGAATACAGTGAAAACACCTACATACACTAGGTTACACTATGGGTTGGGGTACCCCTGTGATTGGCATGACCTCCCCTGTAAGGCCCTAGTACATAATAGGGCAGGGGGATTAAAACTACCTCTAAGTCAGAGGTGCAGAAAGAAGCAAGATCAGTGCAGAAAGAACCAACAGAGGTGCAGAAAGAGGCAAAAGGGATACAGAAAGAGGCAAGAAAAGTGCAGAAAGAAGCAAAAGGTGCACAGAGGCAAGAGGGGTGCAGAAAGAGGTAGGAGAGGCACAAATTGACAAGCGAGGTAGAGAAAGAGGCAGGATGGGTGCAGAAAGAAGGAAAAGAAGTGCAGAAAGAAGCAACTGAGGTGCTGAAAGAGGCGCGAAGGGTGCAGAAAGAGGCAAGAGAAGTGCAGAAAGAAGCAACAGAGGTACAGAAAGAAGCAAGAGAGGTGCTGAAACAGGCAGGAAAGGTGCAGAAAGAGGGAACAAGGGTGCAAAAAGAGGCAAGAGAGGTACAGAAAGAGGGAAGAGGGGTGCAGAAAGAGGCAAGAGGATGCAGAAAGAAGCAAGTAAGGTGCAGAAAGAGGCAACAGAGGTGCAGAAAGACGCAAGAGAAGTACAGAAACAAGCAAGAGAAGTGCAGAAAGAGGCAAGAGTATTGCTGAAAGAAGCAACAGAGGGGTAGAAAGAAGCAAGCGAAGTGCAGAAAGAGGCAAGTGAGGTGCAGAAAGAAGCAAGAGCAGTGCAGAAGGAACCAACAGAGGTGCAAAAAGAGGCAAGAGGGGTGCAGAAAAAGGTAGGAGAGGTGCACAAAGAGGCAAGAAAGGTACAGAAAGAGGCAGGAGCGGTACAGAAAGAAGGGAGAGAAGTGGAGAAAGAGGCAAGAGAATTGCTGAAAGAAGCAACAGAGGTATAGAAAGAAGCAAGAGAAGTGCAGAAAGAGGCAAGTAAGGTGCAGAAAGAAGCAAGAGCAGTGCAGAAAGAACCAACAGAGGTGCAAAAAGAGGCAAGAGGGGTGCAGAAAAAGGTAGGAGAGGTGCACAAAGAGGTAAGAAAAGTACAGAAAGAGGCAGGAGGGGTACAGAAAGAAGGAAGAGAAGTGCAGAAAGAAGCAACAGGTGCTAAAAGAGGCGTGATGGGTGCAGAAAGAGCAAGAGAAGTGGAGAAAGAAGCAACAGAGGTACGGAAAGAGGCAAGAGAGGTGCAGAAACAGGCAGGAAAGGTGCAGAAAGAGGGAACAGGGGTGCAGAAAGACGCAAGAGAGGTGCAGAAAGAGAAAAAAGGGATGCAGAAATAGGCAAGAGGGGTGCAGAAAGAAGGAAGAGAAGTGGAGAAAGAGGCAAGAGAATTGCTCAAAGAAGCAACAGAGGTATAGAAAGAAGCAAGAGAAGTGCAGAAAGAGGCAAGTAAGGTGCAGAAAGAAGCAAGAGCAGTGCAGAAAGAACCAACAGAGGTGCAAAAAGAGGCAAGAGGGGTGCAGAAAAAGGTAGGAGAGGTGCACAAAGAGGCAAGAAAAGTACAGAAAGAGGCAGGAAGGGTACAGAAAGAAGGAAGAGAAGTGCAGAAAGAAGCAACAGGTGCTAAAAGAGGCGTGATGGGTGCAGAAAGAGCAAGAGAAGTGCAGAAAGAGGCAACAGAGGTGCAGAAAGACGCTAAAGAGGTGCAGAAACAAGCAAGAGAAGTGCAGAAAGAGGCAAGAGAATTGCTGAAAGAAGCAACAGAGGTGTAAAAAGAAGCAAGAGAAGTGCAGAAAGAGGCAAGTGAGGTGCAGAAAAAGGCAAGAGAGGTGCAGAAAATGACAAGAGAACAGCAGAAAGAGGCAAGAGGATGCAAAAAAGGGAAAAAGGGTACAGAAAGAAGCAAGAGAGGTGCAGAAAGAAGCAAGAGAAGTGCAGAAAGAAGCAAGAGAAGTGCAGAAAGAAGCAAGAGAGGTACAGAAAGAGGGAACACGAGTGCAGAAAGAGACAACAGGGGTGCAGAAAGAAGCTAGAGAGGTGCAGAAAGAAGCAATAGAAGTGCAGAAACAGGAAAAAGGGGTACAGAAAGAGGGAACAGGTGTGCAGAGAGAGACAAGAGAGGTGCAGAAAGAGGGAAGAGGGGTACAGAAAGAAGAGAGTGAGGTTCAGAAAGAGGCAAGAGAGGTGCAGAAAGAGGCAATAGAAGTGCAGAAACAGGCAAGTGAGGTGCAGAAGTAGGCAAGAGAACTACAGAAAGATGCAAGAGAGTTGCAGAAACAGGCAAAAGGGGTGCAGAAAGAACCAACAGAGGTGCAAAAAGAGGCAAGAGAGGTGCAGAAAGATGCAAGAGAAATGCAGAAAGAGGCAAGAGAGGCACAGAAAGAAGAGAGGTTTGTGCACCATTAGTACCAATTTAACACCCATATTTAGCAATAAGTAACATGTGGCCAGTCCAGCTTTGCAAAGGGCCTTCCACCACGCTGTAACACGTGAAGCTGCATTTTTGGGAACATTTGAGCCGTTTGAGCTAGAAACAAGGCTTTTTTTGTTCAAATCTGCAGATTACGCAGCAGATGATGGAATATTTGGCAAATGCGGAAAATGTTTAATTATGTGACAATTGGTGCAGCCGAACGGTCACATAATTCCAGTGCCCTGCTCATACCTCCGACTAGGTCCAGAAGTGCTCCTCAGTGGTTCCTTCTTTTTTAGTGCCTCATTGAGTTTATAGTTTAGCTTCTATGGAAAGGAGGAAGACTAAACCTGAGGTTACCACTCCACAACACAGACTACAATACCACATAATTACTCTCCAAAACACATAATACCACTCCACATAATTCCTATACACTAAATACCACATACTTTCTATTCAGATAATTTCACTGCACAACATACCACATAATTCCACTACACACAACGTACATCCACTCTACACCAAAACACATTAGTAAAAAACATTTACATTTACAACGCCAATAGCTCTTACTCTCGCAAATGCGAAACCTATTACATTGCAAATGCTTCTTTAACTAGTAGTCGCGTTTGCAGAGTGGTGGAGAAAGGGTGCTGGGCCTCTGACCAGCACTCAGCAATTCCACTGTGTAGAACTTACAGGAGGTACCAAGAGGGCTTCTTGGCCCCCAAAGTCCCTCAGTAGTAAAGTAGACTTCATCCCCCATCCCGTAGTCTGCCAGGAGGCGCGTTTGCAGAGTGGTGGGGAAAGGGGGCATGGCCTCCGAAGACGTCCTAGCAATTCTACTGTGGACATCCTTGGGGGCCAACTACCCCTCCTATTACCTCCAGTAAGTACCACACAGCAGGATTGCTAAGTTCTAATAACAGGCTGTTTGCAGAGTGGTGCAGGGAGGGGGCGGGGCCTCCGGTGAGATGCCGGCTTTTCTTCTTTTTTAATAATTAAATATTCGGGAGGGGGTCCGGATGGCCCCTCTTCCCAGGGCCACTTCTGGCCCAGGGGACCCCATCCCCCGAGGCCTGGCCAGCCTTTACATTTTTGTTTAATTTTGTCGGGAGGCCGTGTGGCCCCCCTCCTGAGGCCAATTATGGCCCTGGGGACCCCATCCCCCGGGGCCTGGCCAGCCTTCTTTTTAAAAAAAAAAATTTGGGGAGGGGGCCGCGTGGCCCCCCTCCTCAGGCCAATTATGGCCCCGGGGACCCCATCCCCCGTGGCCAGCCTTCCTTTTTTATTAATTATTTTTCCCGGGAGGGGGGCCGCGTGGCCCCACTCCCCTGGGCCACTTCTGGCCCCGGGGACCCCCTCCCCCCAGGCCGGCCCTCAAGTTGGGAACCGTGGGGGGAGCCCCAATGCCCCCACAGTCCCTGCCAGCTCCCCGCCTTCTGCGTGAACCGGCTTTGCTTTTGGGCAAGGGGAGCTGATAACATGCAGCTCCCCTTGCCCAAAAGCAATACTGCTTTGCTTCTTTGAAGCAAGAGCAGGTTTCCTACTCTCGCTTCAGTGAAGCAAAGCAGTGTTTGCTATGGCAGGGCGGGAGCCATGCTCCCGCCCTGCCATAGCAAATGGCAATGTCCCGGGGGTGGGCACCCTGGGACATTGCAGGAGCCGGCCCGGGGGGTGGAGGTCCCCAGGGCCATCGAGGGCTCCAGGAGGGGGGCCACACAGCCCCCCTCCCAATGTAAAGATAGCCCTGGGGAGGTGGTGGTCCCCGGGGCCCGGGGGTCCGTTGTGGACCCCCGTATTTAATTTAATATACAGTGACCCGGGCAGGTGGTGGTCCCCGGGGCAGTGTGGGGGGCTCAAGCCCCCCACACTAATTATTTTTCAAAGCCCTGGGGAGGTGGTGGTCCCCGGGGCTTGGGGGGGCTCGCGAGGCCCCCCACCCTATCTTAATAAAGCCCTGGGGAGGTGGCGGTCCCCAGGGCTTGGGGGCCTGCGAGACACCCCCACCCTTATTTGTCAAAGCCCCGGGGAGGTGGTGGTCCTCGGGGCTTGTGGAGGCCCACGAGGCCCCCCACCCTTATTTGAATAAAGCCCCGGGGAGGTGGTGGTCCCCGGGGTTTGGGGGGCCCACGAGCCCCAGCCTATATTTAAATTTTGCCCCAGGGAGGTGGCGGACACTGGGGCTGTGGGGGGGGGCTGCATGCCCCCGCACATTATGGATAAAACCCCGGGGAGGTGGCGGTCCCCGGGGCTGCGGGGGCCCCCACAGGCCCCAGCTATATAATTATACATTGCCCCCGGGACCTGGCCCACCCGGGGGCTTAAGGATAATGTAGCACGGGAGCCCGCGCTTCATTTTTTAAAAATTTTCTCGGCTGGATTTGCGTACCCAGCGCGAATTTGCCAGATTTTTAAAAAAAAAAACCAATGCTTTTTTTTGGCCCTGGGGGTCCTTGTGAGACCCCCTCAGCAGGCCTTGGGGGTCAGGGTTTTTCTACCCTGCCCCCTTTTCTTGTTTTTAATCTTTTTTTCACCTTTTTTCTTGTGACTCGGTTGCCGAGTCACAAGATGGCTGCCAACACTTCCTGGTTTGGAGTGTTGGCAGCCAATCAAAATGAAGCTCGTGCTCGGGAGGATTCGCGAATCCTCCTCGGTGCTCAGATATCGATATTTTTATTTTTTTAATTCCTCAAGAACTACTGAACGGATTTACACCATTAAAAAAAAATGTTGCTTTCTGAACCAAGAGCTACCTTTTTGCCAAATTTGGTGTAATTCCGTTCAGCATTTCGGGTTGTAGCCTGTTCCAAAATTCCTATGGAAATGAACATGGGGAAAACGCGTTTTGGGACCCCCCCCTTTTTTCTCAGCCCCCGCTTGACAAATCACCCCCAAACTTTCAAGACTGGCGCTGACCTGAGCTGGTCATTAGTTTTGAAAATTTCGCGAAGATTCGTCAAACAGTGCCAAGGATATTGGCAAAAGAATAAACGCTTTTGAATAGAAACAAGGTCCTAACTATAACTACCTTCTGGTGACCGCCAGTAGGTGATATATATATATATATATATATATATATTCATCCAAAAACGCCCACATTTGAAAGTGCACTCAGGAAACAGGCAGACCCAGCTGTTACTTGCAAAATCTTTATTTCATTTCCAACCGGCAGAATCCTTGGAAATATTGTCTAGCCCCACGCGTTTCGAAGCTTTGATGCTTCTTGTTCACGGACAAGTGAGAGCAGCGGAAAGGAGCACCTTACGTCATTGGTCTTTATACTTCCTTCTGATGGATTAGTCCCCAAGGCCTTTTGGGCGAACTTTGGATGATATATATATATATATATATATATACATATACATACAAACACTATTTTCTTCCCATCAGGAGAAAACACCTGCACTCCAGAGCGTAAGTAATCGCTGTTTTTTCTAATTGGCGCTTAAACACAGAACGCGTTTCGACTGCTCAATCAGTCTTTCTCAACTGTAGAGCGCCGTACTTCAAAGTATTCATGTGATACTAATCAAACTGACAAAGAAAATACATTGAAAATATCAATTGCAAGTTCTAAATCACTCATCACATAAAAATAAAGCAAATGTAAAAATCAGCAGTTTATAGCAGTTCATGCAAGCTAGCTCACCAGTGTTTGATCTGCAAATGGAGGGTGTGAATCCTGGTATGCCTGACTCCGCCACTCATCCTCCTGAATTTGGTAATTCCTGAATTTGGTGCCAATTTCATATGCTTAATAGTAGATGATATATAAATGTTCTATGTAAGAGGCTTTGAATTTAAAGTGCTATTCCGATTGCAGATTATTATCAAAACTGCCAGCTAAAGCAAATCTACTAATTAAGGTCACTTAATTTTACCTTTTGATCTTTTTAAAAAAACTCGTTTCTCGTTAGCTTGTTATAATTGGAGATGGTCATAGCCGAACAATGGCACTGAACCGTGTTGATTGAATATTCCACACAAGTGTCTTTCAGCACAAAACGTCGAGGAAACAATTTCTCCCTACTGTAAGTTCCAGATTCACAAAGCCACTTTCAAAAACTGGAAACAATTTCCAGTTCGTTAACTCCATTTTTTAGAATAAATTTCTGACTTTCTGGGGATTCACAAAGAATCCCAGGACCACATCTGTAAATCTATGACAGTTGTGGCTTTCTAGAAGTATTTTGACAAGGCAAATTTTACTTGGCGGGATTTAGCTAAAAAAATCTGCATAAGTAAATTATGTGGAATTGTGCATTTTTATTTTTTCTTCATTGCCTTATTTCTTGGGGTCTCATTCACTAGACTCCTCATGAAATGAATGGACGCTCCATTCCATTTGTCACCTTGGAAAGGTGCATATTCCTGGCTTTCAAAGGAATAGTTTTACTTGTGTTTCCAGAGTGTGAAATTACCTGTAAATGTTTGTTAATATTCACAAACTTACAAGGCTATGGGTGTTAACTGCATTTTGTAGAGTCAATGTCCTCTGTATGACGTGGAAAATCTGTCATGCTGACACTTATAAGTTCCACTGAGCAGTGCATAATGCTTGTGATGTACAACATTTTCTAGACAAATAAACTAGGTCACTCAGCTGACCAACCATGCATTGTATGTACTAACCGTGCTGGAATACTATTTAATATTAGCACCAGATATTTACATATGCTCTCTACAAACTACAAGCTGTCTTGGCACAAATAAGAAGCACTACTCTCAATCAGCACACAATTGTGCTTGTTCTTTTCACATGATCTAGTCACTGTGGACTCAAACTGGTTTCCTCATTACTTGTTAGACTAATTTGAAAATAATGTAAATTTACTTAGGGAAATACTGAGTGAGTTAAATATTTAAGTTTGCCATTCAAGCCCTCAAGAGCAGCCCTTTAATGCTGATGTGGGTGAAAACAATAATTCTGAATTCTTGTCATTGGGGATTTAGACATATTAATACATGGCATTCTGCAATCCCTGGTTAAAAACCTCTCTATAGTTTTGTCATAATAGGCGACTTGTGACGCACCCAAGTTACCCATTATAAAGAAATGGTGTACTCCGCTCAACTGTAATGAATTATTACAGTTGAGTTCTGAGTCATAATGCCTGTTGCCAGAGCAAGAAGTTGAGGGGAAAGGCGGGTCAGGTCACGGAGCATAGTTAAAGGAGCTGTTTTAAGAACAGAAACAAACCTTGCTTTTCTTTCGTCTGTTTTTCTAGATGTACAGTGACAAGCAGAAAGGAGATATTTATTGCAAAATGTTTTTTTGTTTTGTAATCCTTAGGTATTTATAGAAATAGAAAAGTTAGTATATTTCTGCATTTTTCTACACATTCTGAGCTACTGCACCTTCTTTAAAGAAGAGACTTGTATTAAACTGATTCTAACATATTTTTTGCAACAAATATCAAATGTTTAGTCTTCATGCTTGCAAACATGCTCTCTCTTTCATGTGAAAGAGCTACACACGGAGAAAGGGGTTTGAAGGGAAAGTGATGGTGCGAGCAGGTATTATAAGGAATAAGGTACACCCTGGAATACATGATAAGGATATTGCAAGTCACCTCCTTATAAAGAAACTTTGAAAGCATAACTCCTCTGGAATCTTTGCTTTGTTAAAGATAAAAATCAGAGTTAAATAATGGTTCCGAATAACAAAATATTGCAATGTATTCAGCACCATATTTCATTTCCTTGCTATATGATGTTTCACCCCAAAATGGTATGTTTGACTTGTGATATTAGGCAAATTTTCACTTTAAATTCAGCAAAGCAATGTTAGTAATTCATGCAGTGTAGTTTCCACAAATTATAATGTGTGTCGTATGCAGACTTGCATTTATTTGATCTTAATTTAACAAAGTTTCTAGATCCTAATGGCAGAAAAACTTGGCTTGAGCTAATAGGATGCAATGATATGCAATTTGACGCCCTTCAAGAGGTTCAATTAATGTGCCCTTCTTAACCTTCATTCTATTCAGTACAACTGTCCAAGGGAGTATGTCAATGGAAAGTCAATCAACAATGTTCCCACTGTGAACCTCACAAAATGCCACTGCATTACATTAGTCAGCCCAGCAGTACTGCCATCAACCACTGCAATACCAAATCCCACTCATAGCAGCAGCTCGTGCTTTTGTGACTCATCAGCATTTCAAAGGTGAATGAATACCTTGCATAGCTTTTCCTAAGTAGCGATTCCACACTAATAATACTTGCATAAAAATGTTTGCAAAAGTTCCAATTTTCACATGCGATTCAAGCGCAATTCATGAAGCAAAAAATATAATTTTGCAAGTCCCTGTTGATGATTTTGATCTTGTGGACATTAGTCAAGCATGCTTCATTCTAGAAACTTTAGACTACGACATTACAATACATGCCAGTGACACAAGCCCACTTCACTGGATCCTGGGGACACTAGCCTACCACACTGCACTGCATCAATACAACCTAAGAGTTCAAACTAATAACACAAGACTGATTTCACTGACATCTGCTGATCAAACTACACTGCATCCTATGAGCATGTATGTGCTACACTATAATGCTAATTAGGAACACTATCCCACTACAGTGTAATTTAGGGACAGTAAGTGAGTTTGGCGGACAATGTGCTCTGTCACAAGCATAAGTTCAATGCCTGATTAATCTTTGGTCTGCCCGCCTTATTTAGAGATAGGTGGTTAGTAAGTTTTCTATCAATGGTGCCCCTATTGTCTCTGTTGACTGAAAGCTTTCTCCAAAGGACTAATTGAACAGGAGACATAAGAGGAAGGACATTACACCGCTCACACCACATAGGGTGGATGATGTAATGTGCATTAGTATTCTGTTCATCATCTCCAAGTAAAACCTGGTGGGGAGGTACAGAAAATAACAATAATGACCCTCACACTCTGGAAGAAATCTCCCAATGTGTGGGAAGTCATAAATGGGTAGTTTTATGAAAAACATTTTTTTTTACAAGTTTGGTGGAAGACCGTCAATACTGACAGCAGCTGTCCACCAAAGATTTTGCACCTTGAACGGAACTGCCATAATGGTGGTTCCCTTCAAGGTACAGACATGACCACTGGGTTGTTGGTCTTCACTAAATATGATGTACAATAGTCGATCAGTATTGCTGAGATAATGTCCTTTGTCACCCTGATGGACAGAAGAGCATCTGTCAAATTTAAAATTAGGTCTTAACTCTGCTCCTTTGTGATACTAACCGACCACACACTACTATATGCTAGAGTGACTATGCTGCGACTCTACCATGCATCTCTGAGGCACTTACCCACCATGCTTTAGTGAACCTAGGGTCACCATACCTACCTTACACCACCGCATCCTGGGAACTCTGAGATGCCACATAACACTCTTCCCTTGGGATACTACCCCTTCACACTGCACCCTGTGTTTCTAACCTGCCATAGAGTGTCTAACTTTTGGAGACACTAATCCACCATTTTGTACTTTGTATAAGAGACACTAATTAAAATGATCATGCTGAATTCTTGAGGCATCAACCATTTGCAATACTTCCTTAAGGTATTTAACCATTTTCACTACTGAATATCAACACTAATAATATTGTGGTATAAGAATATCGAGGACAGCATAACAAGGGACAAAATACTAAAAGGCACATGCACATAGGGAAAGATAGATTTAAAATTCCTATCTCTACATTTATTTATTTGCAAAGTTTTATATAGCGCTGGCTAGACCCGGAGGTATCAGAGCGCTTTACATGAGGATCAGCGAGTTACCGGTTACATAATTACATCAGTTACAGGAGCCAAGTATAGACATAGGAGAAAAAACATGAGATTACACAATAAAAAGAGTTATTAGCGCGTAGCATGACAAGACGTACGTCTTGTGGGGAATGAAAGGTAGAGGGGGAATGGAAAACAGGGTTAAGGAGTGCAGATAGAGTCAGGCGGACCGGCAAAGGGGAAAAGTACTTCAGGGGGGACAAAGCGGTCAAAGTGAGAGACAGACAAAACCGACCTGAGTATCGGTGAAAGTATACGAAGGGAGGGGTGAGGGAGACCAACGGGGGGGTAGACTAGAAGAGAAGGTCAATCAGGCGAACAAGGAGCAGTCCAGCGGAAAAGAGGATAGGTTGAAACCGCCAAGAGGGAGGACCTACAGAAGCTGATAGCATTATCCCCGAGTGGCGGGATATACAAAATCAAACAAAAAACAATAAAGTTAGCAGACTCCATGGATTCACGAAGGGCTGGAAAAGGGGAGGCAGTCAAAGAGTCACGGAGGGAGGAGGCGGGAGAGGGAAAAGAAACACAACGGGGAGACGAGGAAAACAATGTCCGATGTCAGGCTGGGTAGGTGAAGGCCGAGGGGGTTGATGGAGCAGGGAAAATAAAAAAAATGTAACCCCTAACAAATTTTATAAATTATTAATAAAATGTTCGTTTAAATGTATTAATCAACACTGTATGTGTGGGAATGGTAATATGCCAATGTGTGTGCTAAATAATCTATTAATGAATGTCCGTGTGTCTAATTATAACGTAAAAATAAATGCGTACTAATAAAAATAAATGCATGTTATTGTGCTCCATAGAAATAAAACGTGTCGTTGCAAAAACAATAGTGATGGTAAGTAAGGAACAGCTTAAATGTTGCTTTCTGCTAGGTAATAACTAATTGGGGTACGTAGATGACGGGAGGGAAACGAAAGGGCTATTTTTCTCTATTTAAATTATGTTTTGTTTGCCTCAAATTAGTGCTTCTAAAGTATAACCGAGTGGCGAGATAAAATGGCCGCCAGTGGGAAGATGTGCGCAGGCGCAAGGGAACACATGACACGGGATGAAATTGGAGAAAGCTCAACCTCGTGGTGTAACAGAGAGGCTAGGATGCAAGAAATGGTCAAGTCTGATGTGACCTAATTGAACTGATAGCGTGCCGTGATGATCAGCAAGAGTCCCGTGGGAAACCAGTTTAAAAGAAAGGACAATGACTGCGGAGTTCTCGAATGTATCGAAAGAAGTTACAAATGAACTGATCGAAGCGGACGAAAACATGTTTGAGCGTATGGGAAAGGAAATGATCCAAGGACCCTTGAATCCAAGAGAACTTGATTAAAAGAATGAATATGATGACATGCATGGACCAATGGAAGAAAAGCGTGATATTAATGTGCATCAATTAGTTAGCAAAGTTAGAATTAGGGTATAAGAGGGCCTACTCTTAGTGGGAGGGGGTCAGTCGCGGTTGCAGTCACAGTCAGGAGAGGAGTTGGAGAGTCGTGTTGGTGGCTTCCAGTGCTGGGTGGTCCTGATCGATCCCTTACTGAGCGGGAGATGCTGAAAGACGGTTAGATGAGACGGGTTGCAGGTAGCTGATGCTGACGAGCTGAAGTTGCTGTTGCTGTCTTAATTTTCCAGTTGAGTATGAGAATTAGGCTATTTCTAATTCTTAACTTAGGTTAGAAATCATTAGGCTAAATTAGGAAGTTAGGCAGGTAATTAGGGTTTTGGCTTCATGACAAAAATTTCCTTTCCGCAATAAATTGATTATGTTTAATAAAATTTTGAATTAATAATGAATGATTTGATTGAATAAAGCTTAAATTCTTTTTCATGCTTTTAAAATTATATAAAATTTAAGATTCTTTAAACCAAAATGACTCAGTGGTTATTTTCCTAAATGATTGTGACATCAGTAATTGGTTATTGTGATTTAGCTGGTCTTAATCACTATGAACTAATTTCTTACCTGAATGATTCATCGACAAAACAATGAGCAGGAATATCTTAAGAAATAACTAAAAGAAAGCGACAAATTAAGGTAATAAGATATCCCGGCTCTTCCAGCGGTACATAAATGATGTTCTCCATTTAGTTCTCATGCTTCTCCTAGGAGTACAGAATTTCATAAGGGTGTAAAGGAAATCCAGGAGTGTGCGTGTGTGTTAGGCGATGTTTATGGGCCCCATCGTCATGTGGATGTGAGAAAATATAGTTTGCCCCTGGATGACCTATAAGTAACTTAGGAGGAGAATAGTTTTTATTGTACGCGCTGCATCAGGGTGAACCAGAGCCAAACTCCTCTATAGCTGAATAGGACAGCTCCACCGGGCATCGGCCAAGGTTGCTCGGGCTCCGCGGTAAGTACAGACAGTTATGGTTTCCGCCCAGGGGGCATTGCTAAAGTTCCATCAAAAGCACCAGTCCCGGTGTTACTGGGGTGCGCCGTCCGCCTCATACTCCAGCTCGCCCCCAGGTCAAGAGTGGTGAGAGGAGAGGTGGAAGGGACAGTTCCAAAGTCTGCAGATCTTCCCCATTTCCAGCAGCAGTAGTGAGTGTTGGGCATTTGTGCAGGATCCCAGTGGTAGGGGGACTACTACCAATCCTCTACTGAGTGCGTCTCCCTTACCGCTGTAGTCACTCTCGGAGAGGTCCTTGTAGCCCCGGAGAACAAATGCTGGATCCCTCGCCAACAAGGGGAGAAAAGAGTGCTTTTGTGGAAGGCCCACTCGTGGCGGCCATCTTAGGGACAGTCAGGCTGGTATGAGTGTCCCTCACTGCTGTAGGGGGTATTGACTGCATCGGCCTGTCCTGGGTGTTGCCGGCGGTTCCCAGGTAATTACTATTCCCAGCACTTAGCGACAGGAAGCCGGGGGCTCCAGAGTCCATCCTTTGCCCTCCCCGCTCTGATGATAGAACGCCTGTGCAGTCAAGAGGGTTTGGCGCAGGGCCCTGAATCCCGGAAGGTGCCACGATCGGCATCGGGGCAATCACCACCTCCGAGGCCCTATATTGAACCTTATATGACCGTATATTCACAAAGGGTCTGATTACATGCATGCTGAGACATTGGTACTATTTTTTACCATCGCTTGGAACTGTTTGCATGTTTGTCATAGCCACCATACAAAAGCCGGTGCACCAACATGCTTACTTGGTTTTTCTCTGGGGAGAAGTAGTTCTTCCAGTATGGGGCTGTGCACCTGGGATCTCCTGCTAGCGCTGAGACACTCCTCGGAGTAGCCGTGCGTTTTATAAATCTATAATTTATTCATTCATTCTTACCGCCTGCATTTCCAAATTTTTATTCATTTTGAAATTCAGCTACTTGGTATCATCCTTTAATTGGACGAGGGTATATGTGCCTGGGGGTGATTGCTGAACTTTAAAACTGATAATGGATATAAATGAATGTCTTAATTGCAATAAGCAAATGATTGAAACAAGCAAGCCTGCCTCCCAAAGGGGGGAGATGGTGGAGTCTCCTACAAAGAAAAGTATGAAAAAATAATCAAATGGTGTATTTAAAGCAACATTTTCCAATGGTTAGGCCACTAATCCAAAGATGCTACACTGCTTCTTTTCAGTGGTGTTTTGGTGGAGAGCTTGCCTCAACAAAACATTTAACCAAGTAGTGCAATTGCAGCAAACTATGTAAATGTGCAGTATTTTGCACGAAGGCACATTGTGTTACAAGCTGTCTAAATGTTCTGTGCATCATCTTCACCCCTACTGCCCTTCACTTTCCCAACCTGCCCCTACCAAAGAGACTATTGGGCATATGATTAACAAAATGCAGGAGTGTGCTGTATTTTAGTAAATACGGCACATCCCTGCATTTTGGAAATGTTAGACAGTGGTGCTGCCAAATTTGGCGCAGCGCCGCGCTCTGACATTTTGTTAATCATATGCCCAATAGTTTCTTTGGTAGGGTATCAGGCAGAGGCCAACATCAAAGACTAGTCTCCGTCCAGTTGCTACTATGAGCTGAGATCCTTTCTTCACAGGAATGTCCTCTTCAGCTTTTTGTTGTTCCTAGAGCCGCCCCTGAATTCAGTCTTATGATCCTTGACGTTCTTTCTGTCCTTGAATTTCGAGTGGAAGGGGATCAACCTCCTTAGGTCCTCCTCACATGTCACAGATGCGGAGTGCAGCAGGTTCAGTCCGCCTGGTATACTTTCACAAGTCCAGCAGTGTTCCGAGGAAGACTGGGTGAGGGTCTAGCTTTGTAGGTTGCACTAGACTGTGGGTAAGGGGGATACCCTAAGA
Source organism: Calotriton arnoldi (assembly GCA_963921515.1). Classification (NCBI taxonomy): domain Eukaryota; kingdom Metazoa; phylum Chordata; class Amphibia; order Caudata; family Salamandridae; genus Calotriton; species Calotriton arnoldi. The sequence goes on along the minus strand of CAWUFW010004013.1, from coordinate 1,297,068 downwards.
CACTCCTACAACCTCTCTGACCAATGGAGTAAATGTTGCTGGGCCCTGGCGTCCATGCCTAGCTGCAAATAGGCCCAAGGCAAAACCAAGATAGTCAAATTCTTCAACCACCCTTAACTTGAGCCCTGAGACAGGGGTGTTTAAGGGAGTTTACTATGGAAATTACTAGTGTTCTCCCACATCTAACACTAAAATCCAGATTGAAGCAGGCCCGGGACCCACAACGGAAAATGGTAACCAAACAGTGGATACAGCAGAATTATGATCTAGGTCTGTTTGATCCTTTTCAGTGGGGACAAACATTTTACATGTGCCCAAGACAGGCCTGGCTGCAGAATGTGACACTATTGTGCAAACTATTGGGGCAGCAGCCTCCACCGTGAATATTTTGCTGGGCTCAGATAGGTCACCCCTGCCGATTTAGGCTAACCTGTCAATCAAAGTAGTCTATTGTGCAGCTTCTGGAAATAATTTCACACCTCATTACAGGCAGGCTGGGCTGACAGCCAGCTGCAGACTAAGGCCAATTAGCCAATAGTGGCTAAGGTAAGTGCATAAAACATTTCTGGAAATTATATTTCTTAATTAGTTAGAAAAAAACATGACTTCACCAATAAATTGGGTTTTTAAAAACAGTAAAATTTCTTGCACTTTCTTGTAGCTGTTTCCCATAGGATAATGCAGAAATAGTGATCTAATCTGATTTACCAGTATTTCCAATGGGAACAGCTAAACCTAATACATTAAAAATAGCTTTTGGTGTTTTATTCACTGTAGGTACATGCTAACATTGTAATGAAATAAAAATGTATAATAAACGCGCACTACTACCCTGGGGAGTCTAGGCGCGCAAGCTTGCTAACAGGGCAAGGCGAAGGTTAAAAGGTTGGCCAGAATTAAGAAAACTCCTACAGGTTGAAGAGCCAGGTTTTTAGTTTTTCCTAAAAAAGAAGAGGTCTGTTTCCTTTTTCAGGAATAAGGGAAGTGCTGTCTATAAAATTTCTCCCGCCCCATTGTGCTCTTTTTACTCTAGGGACAATGATGTTACATGCTGATTCTGAGCGAACGGATCTTGGTGGAATGTACCAACAAAACTAAAGCTTACAAACTTGAGGGCCTTCCCCATGAAGAGTCATGATATGCCAAGTAAAAAGCGGGCAGCTGAGTTCTGTAGGAACTGAAGCTTATTGAGACTTTTCTTTCTTGTATTTACGAAAAGAGCATTTGCACAGTCAATTTTTGAGAGTATCAGTGCAGAAATTACAGTTTTCTGCAGGTCTTTTGGAATGAAGGGAAAGATATTTCTTAAAAGTTTCATAGGAAAGACGGAGGTAGACGTGATTGAATTTATGTGCCCTTCGAAGGGCAGTTGATTATCAAAGATAGCTTCAAGGTTTTTTACCTTAGTACCTGGCGACGGAAGTTGGCTAAGTTCAGGTGGCCACCAATCTTGGGACCAAAAGGAGAGATCCTTTCCAAAGAGCAGTACCTCGGTCTTGCCTGAATTCAACTTCAAGCAGCTTTGGGCCTTCCATTTTCCGATCTTCTGTATACAGTTGTAAAAACGCTTCTCTGTCTCTGAAAAATTGGATGATACTGAGATCACTAACTGGGTATCATCTACGTAAGTGACTGCAGACAACCCAAAAGATCTAATAAGTTTGGCCAAAGGGGCTACAAAGATGTTAAAAAGGGTCGGGCTAAGAGACGAACCCTGGGGGACGCCACAAGGGAGAGAGAAGGAATAGGATATAAAATCGTCAACTGCAACAAACTGAATTCTGTCTCACAAAATTGATTTAACAAAAGCAAGAGCTTTGTCTTTTACCCCAATATCCTCCAGCCTATTCCACAGGATTTGGTGGTTTACAGTGTCAAATGCCGCTGAGAGGTCCAATAGGACCAGCACTGCACTACCACCCGCATCCAGCGTCAATCTGATCTGTTATGAGACACTTATCAATGCCAATTCTGTACTGTGGTGTTTCCTAAATCCAAATTGGCAAGGGTCTAGGTGGCTCTGGTCCTCAATGAAAGCTGCCAGCTGTGAATTAATAGCTTTTTCAATTATTTTGGCTGGAAAGGGCAATCTGGAAATGGTACGGTAGTTCCCAGGATCTGAAGGATCTAGGTTAGTTTTTTTAAGTAAAGGAAGAATGTAAGCTATCTTCCAGACACTGGGAAAGTTTCCTGACTTAATCATAAGATTAAATATTTCTGTTAGGTATTCTGAAATAGTGTCAGCTGCTAAATGAATTGTTTTAGGTGGGCATGGATCCAAAGGAGATCCTGACTTGGTTTGCAAAAGGATGGTTTTAATTTGCTCCTGAGAAAGTTCAGCAAAAGCAGTTAGACGGACCTTACATTCATTATTATTAATTTGGGAGCCATTGTGATCAGTCGAAGGGTTAGAGGAAAAAAGATTAAAGACAGACTTAACCTTATCTTGAAAAAAGGAAGCCAATAAATTGCAGAAGGTTTGGTCCATGCCCTGATTCCCTGTTTCCGGAGATTTAGATACCTGTTTCACAGTAGCAAAAAGTTATTTTGTGGAATTTTTCGCTGCTTCTATCTTCTGGGTGAAATATTTGGATTTTTCTTTAAAAATCAGATTTTTATATGAGGCTAAAATAAGTTTGTATTTCTCTTTTTTTGAATTCTCATAACGGCACCTCCATTTTCTTTCCTGCCTACAACATGCTTGTTTAAGCAGTTTTAGGTTTTCTGTGAACCAGGGTTCAGAGGGAGTGTCCGGTTCCTCCTGTGGGCTTTAGCCGGTGCTGTTTTTTCAGCGGCATTATCCAACCATCCCTGATATAGACTAGCCACTTTATTGAGATCTGTTTTAGTGCAGGGCGGTGTTTCTGATAGGATGGCATCTAGCTCTATCTCCTTCATCAAATGTCAATTGCGTGAGAGCCTTACTGGAGGAGGCTGATTGTGAAATGCAATGAGGGGGCTAATTTGATATTAAACATAACTGCTCGATGATCCGACCATAGCAAGGGTAGGACTGCTGATGTTGACAAATACAGGCAGTCAGAGAAAATGCCATCAAGTCGGTGGCCTGCTTGATGAGTCGATTCATTGACCCGTTGTTCTAGTCCGAGACTAAGCAGCATGTCAGTAAGACAGGCTGCAACATTAATTAAGAACATACCACTTCTAGGCACTATCTGCTTTACCTTATGAGCAATTTTAAGAAATTGTGTTATTAGTTGAGAGGGGTGTAAGCCCCACAGAAATAATGAACACATACTGTTTCAAAAAGGGCTCCGCCCATTTAGCATGCCCAGATTTTTTGCTTTTTTTGATAACCCGGTTTTGGACTTTTTACTTTAGTTGAGTCTCACTACTTGTGTCTCACCCTCAGTAATCACATGGTAAATGGACTACACATGTTTACCGCCATCATCTGCCTTTTAAGATAAGGTCGCTGCGATGCAGCAAGGGTATAGGGCAGTTGGCTGGTTGCACATACACACATGTAGACACGTGTGAACATGTGTGAGGGCTGCATGTGCGAGACTACCATTGTGTGCAGCCCGGTAACTGGGCACAGGTAGCCTGGTACAGAGAGGGCTCTTCAGGGTTAGATATTGACCTGGGATACACCTTATAATATTAGTGGACACTCATAGGTGAAGTCAGTATGGTTTACTGTTCTGTCTGCATTGACACTTTAATATACATATGGGAAAAATCTGCCTTAGGGTGCAGTTTCACTTCCCTTAAGCCTGGAAAGTCCTGTAAGGTATGAAATTAGGGTGGAAAGTGTGCCCCCAGTTGGCATACTCCTGATTGGCATATTTAACTTACCTATTATATGGCACCGACAGTGTACCCAGGGCCTGTAAGATAAATGTCACACGTGGACTGCAGCACTCACTGTGCCATCCACTATGGTGACAATGTAAACATGACTGTAAGCTTGCCACCAGGAGCCTGGTTGTGCATGGTTAAACTGCAAATCCAATCTGACAAAATGAACCCTTTCGACAGGCCTAAACCTTCCTTTTAAATATGTATAAGCCTCTACTAAATAGGCCTTATTGCCCATAAAGCCAGGTTGCAATGTATTTAAAGTAGGGCATATAAAGGTTTAAACGTGCTTACAGTGAAAATGCCCTCAAAACTATTTTTGCTCCAGCAGTTTTGGCTGTTCTATAGGAAAACACTAAGATGCAATATTAAATGCTACTCCTGTATCACAGGAATGGGGCTAGCTAGAAGAATGATCAAACAACTATTTTTAGTAATTATTAATAATCCAATTAAATGGTGAGTTGGAGTTGTTCTAAATATTACAGAAAGGGAACTTTTAAAAAGTTACCATTGCCCTGCCTGAACCCCCTGGAAGCGAAATCTGCATTTTTTTCTCCCACTTTGGCCAGCTAGGAATTAGAATTTAAATAGGCGTGAATTAGGTGAGAAATTGATCATGGGAGCAAAACAATAGCTGACGTGAATAGGCAGAGATGACCCCACTGAACCTAGAATAATATGCAAGGGGGACTGGGATAAAAAAAAAATTTACATTAAATTGTCCAGTCCTACATGAATGTCACAACCTGCTTAACAGGTCTGCTGGGGCTTTTCATGTGACAGATGGGGCACACTCAAAGAGGCCTCTCCTATCACAGGCAAATGTTAGATGGCACTTGGGCAGGGCTCTTCTGCTGACTTCCCAGCCAGCCAGGCCACAATCACAGTAGGCATCTTTTAACATTACAGTGTCATATCCTGTTTGATAGGTCTACTAGGTTTACATTTAACAATTAGGGAGTACTTCTTAGGAGGGAAACAGAATTGGCGAAACAATTTGTGTTAATCTACTGTCTAGTTGCTGTTATACCACACTTCTGGTTTTGAGGTTGTTGTAGGCACAGAGACTGCCTCAACCTAGATTTTGGTGCCGGATGTGGTTAGGCTACTGGGTTTCCCATAGTACAACCCCCAACATACACAAAGCCCTTAGAGCCCAAGTTGAGTGTGGCCTAAGGCATTGTCCATCGTGAAAATGCAGAACGTGTGCATGATTAGCCCCGGAACCTTTACCCATTCTTTATTGTGTCCCCACGGGTCATTCCCACCCACTTACTTGTGCCAGGTATAAATGTGGCATCTCCAGGGACCCACCTCTGAACACTCCTGGACTTGAGGAAGATCAGAAAAGGACTGAACCTGCTGTCTCTCATGTACCCAGGACAAAGAAGTGGACTTCAAGGGTCATAAGGCTGACCTCCTGTTAAAACTAGAAGGACACAACAAGCTAAAAGAAGGAGCGGCACAACTAACCAGTGACAATTCGACCTTAGCTGGACCCTCCCGTTGGCCTTTGCCTGACACCCTGGGAGTCTTTAAGTGCCTCCTCTGAGGCCCTAAGGGGCTTTAGAAGTGTACTCCTTTGGTGGATTGCGACTTAAAGGACTGAAGTCAGAAGGTAAATTCTGTGACCAGGATGAACCTGGTTAGTGTATCCAACCTATGCCCTATCATGGTCAGCATCAAATTGTGCCTAGCTCGTGTTACTCTTCGGCCATTGACAATCATTGGCACTTTGTGCTTCTTGCCGCTATTTCTACTTAAAAATTTGAAAATTCATTTCTCTGGTTCCCCTTATTTGATTTTTGTCATTTTAGAGTGATTTTGTTTAATAAATGTTACTTTATCCTTCTAATTCATTTTGGGATTTCTTTTTGCATTTTAACTTTATTACTGTTTTTGTACTGCATAAACACTTTACACATTGCTGCCAAGTTTAGACTGTCTGCTTTGTGCCATAGCTACTATATGCTTAAACTCAGGTACATTTAGTGACTTAAGCTGTTCACCATGGAAAGGACTGTGATCGTTACTAGAGGTAGGTGCTTACCCCATCAACTAATAACCCCATTTCTTACAATAGGCCATGCATCATCAGCAGGACACAGCATTTTTTGTATTCAGTCTATGTCACAAGGACTGGAAATTGAAGACAGACTTGCACAAAAAAAATCACAAAGGCCAGAAAAGATACAATTGACACAGTCAACCACACCTCAGAGGTTAAGAAAGATGGCAGATAGCAGGCAGCTCCTCCAAGAGCTTTGTTGAGTGGGAATCAATTGTAAATCCCTTTGCACCAATTTCCAAATAGCACAACAATCCATCACAATCTCCTAAAGACTCAGACGGCATCCTGAGTAGATTCAAAAGGGGCCAAGGTGGCTGCTGCTGAAGATTCTGGAGGTCCTCAATGACAAATATCTGCCACAACTACCACTAAATTTGGATGCAACCTAGGAATGTGACTCCACCTCCGCTCCCCTCTGAGGGTACTCTTCACCATTATCAGGAGGCTGATCGGTCTTTGTCCTGGAGGGTGAAGATCTGAGGCTAGTAATTGCCATAAGAAGAGACTGGCTCACAGAGAAACCAACATAGAGCTGGAGACAGACCTGCAGCAAGGCATTCAGCTTGAAGCTACAGGTGATTATGCTAATTAACTTCTGCATTATTGAACTCTGACATCACAATCACCCTCTTCGCTCCTCCCCAGTTTGCACTACCCAACCAGCTGCCCACCTATTCCAGAGAAAATATTTGTGTCTGTTGACAGGCCATACATCTTCAGCAGAATGCTGCAATTGTTTTTATTCAGGTTTCATCACAAATAGTGGAAATTTAGGACATTCTTTCACTCTTTCTGCAGCATCAACTATATAAACACTTCAATTTAAAAAAAGAAAGACTTTAACTCGATAGCACATGGAAGAGTAAACAAGCAAAGGCTTCCACACAGGATGCTGATGTGTACAATGCATCTGAAAAAAGAGTTCTTCCCTTGCTTCTAAACATCAATGGATATGAAAAAGACCCTCAGATATGAGTAAAAAAGTGATCAGGATGTATCACAACTTCAAACAGTATTCTTGAGCTATGTTTACCCATTCATGTGAAGTGGGCAACTCTCTACTGGCTGCAGAGAGGCTGGATATCCAAGTCCAATGGACTGGTCTGACCATCTCCAGCAACATTTGCTCATCTCACTACCAAAACCTTTGTAATTGCTAAGAGTGAGCCCAGGTAGATTAGGCAAAGTCATTGGGGATCTGAGGTCATCTTTTCATTTCTTGCTCTGGATCTCAGGTGGAGGCGAGTTCAGCCTTCCCACATCCCATCCCTAACATAGTTGGTTAATTCGACCCTGAAATATAGCATAATGTCAGACATCTTAAATAATTGCCAAGCCACTCCTCTATTCAAACAAAAGGGTGCAGAGTCAGAAGACCTGAGAAATGTCGTCCTGTAGCCAACCTCATGGTGCCCCCTCCCTTCCCAGCTAAGGCTCTGAAAGTAGAGATGCAAAACAAATCACCCTTTTTGCCCTTGTATTCAAACAAAATCAACTACTTGAAGACCTACAATAGGATTTGAGCCCATCTTCTCATTTCTCAGACTCCATCCGAGCCAATGCAGTAGGAAATCAGACCTTTCTTCACGCCTTACCTATCAGATTCGTCTCTGAAATGTAGTGTAGTACTGAATGTCTTAGAAATTAGCAAAGCCACTCCCTTACTCTAGTTAACACGGAGCAGACCCAGAAGATATAAACAATTTTCGACCTGCTTCCAACTTCTCTTTCCTAGCTAAAGTCCGGGAGAGTTGAATGGCAAAAGAACCCTTTTTACCATTTTTATCAAAGAAAAGCAACAACTTGGTGACCTACAATTCGAATTTCGACCTGGCTGCAGTAAAGATATTGCTATGTTATAAATAGGGTATGGTGCTCTCTGCATCTTAGAAAAGGGTCATTATTATTTTCTTATCCTTTGTGATCTGTCAGCAGCATATGAAATAGTCAACCATGCCTGTCTTTAGAATTATGGACTAGAATGTGTGACGCATTGCTTTGAATCTTACCTGCCCAACTACTCCCAATAAAAAAAACTAGCAAGCTTCCAGTCTAGTCCTTCCACTCTTCACCAAGAAATACCCCAAGCATCGAACCACTACCTGTCAATCTTTAATTTGTATGTGTACCCTCTATACTCACTCCAGAATTAATCAACCATCTCCATTCGCCTCAATGCCGATGACACAGCTCCACCTGAGAGTCTCCTCGAAGACATGGTTGAACAAGCCAATATTGTAATATTCTTACATGCCTCAGTGTCACTCCAACACCTTAAACTGAACCCTCTGAAAACAGGATCCTTCTCATATCTCCCCTAAAATGTTTCAATCCAATTCATGCCTGGCTGAGTGCAGCAAGCATGTTGCATTGCATGCCTGCAATTGTGGACAGTGCTAAACTTTTAAGTTTTGTCTCAACAAAACCCTAAATATGCAGGGTCACATTAAGAACCTAGCGAGAAGCACGCACTACCAAATCTTAGTCAACCACACAACTTTAAAGAGGTGGTACAATCCTTAGATATCCCTAGATCTGACTGGTATATCCCTGATAATTAAATTTCCAAAAATGCACTTTCTCCCCTTAAAATCAACCCTCAGTGCTGCAGCTTACCTGATATTAGACACCAGAAGATCCAACCATATCGCACTTCATAGATCATAATTTAAATTACCTTGTATTATCAGTAGGAGGGATCTCCGTGGTATCTCGCCAATCAATTGGTCCTCTCCGGTGATCGCATACACTCTTCATATCATTTTCACTTCAAAAAAAGTAGGAGCTCTCAATCAAGCTTTCTCAGGTAGTGACCCAGTGTCAGGAACTCCCTCACCCCTCATTAGGGTGATCGCTTCTTTTTGTTTTCAAAAAGAGAACTCAAAATATTACTCTTCCAATATCATTTCCAAGTGAAATAATTTCCACTATGATGTTTTTGCAACTGAATGTGGTTAAAAAGCCTAGACGTTTTGTTATAGAGAATCTCTGGGGCATATTCTCAAGGACTCATCGCCAATTTAGCTGCACTTTTCCGCCAGAAAAGTGGCGATAGATTTATCGCCCTATTCACAAGCCTGCGCTAACAGCCGACATCGTCAGTTTACCTGCGATAGCTGCCGCTAAAAACATCGCCAAGGCTGACAGCGACAACTAATGCTAATCATATGCAGAGTAGGCGTTCCCGTGCAAAAACTCACGATAACACCACTTCGCGATATTCTCAACGACCAGCCAGATCGGCGATGCAGTTCAAAAACAGGTGATAAGGCACGTCAGCAGCAGGGACTTAAGACCTGCTTTTTTCTGGTCTTAAGTAGGACGAAAACCTGCAGTAGAAAGGGAGCCCAGCCCAGAGCCACATCCGAAGACCAACAGATGCCATGGAGCTACTAATCATGCAGCTTGGAGACCCAAGAGGGCCACAACACCCACAACCCCTACCCCCAGGATCCCCCCCTCCCCGGACTACCTCCGAGGCAGCGCAGAACAAGACAGCGGACCTTCCGAAAACTGTAGTTGCTCCAGCTTCCTCCATGGTGCTTCTCAGTTGTTTGGGTTTTGTTTTTATTCTTTTTTTTTTTTGCAGCTTTTATGGTGATTTTTCCCGCCTGATGTGGGAATAGCAAGCCTGGCGCTGCTTATCGCTGATATTTTTGTCGCTGTTGGGCCCATCGCCACTTTTTTCACGTTCGGGTATCCTTTTTTATCGGCGTCCCGGTAATTTTAACGCGGACATTTGACGCGTTATCGGGAAACTATCGCCTGTTGCCGGCGTGTTGAGAATACGGCGCTGGTTTCCTGCGATAGACGGCGTTATGTAAAATTGCGTTATCCTAGGTTGGCGATAATTATCGCCCGTTCTTGAGAATATCCCCCTATGTGTACTATGTAATCTTATCCGTTCTCTAGCATGCTGTTTAATTCCACTTAGCCCCTAAAACAACCTTCTGCTTAGATATGGAGGAGCTGGAACTTCTTATAGATTTGTACTTTATGTGTGTCACTATCTTGGTAGACCTAATTCATATTGTACATTTTTAATCATCTGTAAAGAACTCTGCTGCCCTAATGGGTCTGCTTCACGCTAACCACAGCTACAAACAAACACATAAATAAATAAATAAATAAATAAATAAATAAATAAATAAAACAATACATACATATAAACATTAACTATTTCATTGTCCTGTTGTTTTCTATTGATGCCTCTTACATTTTGCATAACATTTTACCCCTCCTGTAACTTTTTGTTAATTTTATGTCATTTTGAATCATTCAGTTTTACTCTTTTCACCAGATTGATTTGGTATTGTATCTGATTGATTTCCTATGTCTATTGTTTTGGTGCTGCTACATACAACAGGGACGTCTGCCACATATTCCAAGCTGCCAAGCTTAAGCCCATGATTCCTCAAAGAAACCTGCTCTTACTTTGAAGCCTAGATTGTTTAACTTTGTGGGAGCTCACTTCACTTCACTTCAATAAGCTTTACTTCGACAATAATGTCATAAAAGCAAATACAACAAAGCATTCATAATTTAACAACTGAATAGGTCTTACAAGTCAAACTCTGTCAGTGGGTACAAATCAAACAGCCATTAATCATTCCCCCTAAAATGCGGTCTCATCATTAATACCTCCTTGAAAACACATAGCATACTGTGTACAGTGGCAACATGATATATGATATATTAAATATCAACACACAAAATGTTACAAACCACAAGACGAACCATACAACACAGAATTAATCAATTGGTGGATAGCTAATATAAATATCGGGCAATAAGATCAGACATGTAGTAAAACTCATTAAAAAATAAGTGTAATAAAAAGTTAAAATATTATTAACACAGTATAAAATACAAATAGTAAAAGTTTCAGACAATGAGATTCAATTAATACCCTTTAAAAATCAGAATTAATACTACGACAAGGGGAAATATGGTAACAAAAGTGCATGGTTATTCTATATTGATACTCTTTTTAATCTGATGCACCAAACCCACTTTAGTAATTTAGCTAGGGGAGTAGCATAACGAAGCGAGGGATCAGTGCTCAAAATTCTTAAAGCTTCACTGCTTTGCCTAGTGCCCAAGTTCTTACATAAAGGCACTAGCCAAGTCTTTCGTGGGATGGCATAGGCAGGACATACAAATAGAACATGTGAATAGGTTTCTATATGTTCAGCACAATGTGGACACTTGTTATCTCCCAAATTTTACCACTTAGAAGTGAAGGATTTTAACGGCAAAGAGCTGACTCTAAATTGGAAATAGAGTTTCCGGTAAAGGGGTTTGGAGATAGTATCCCAATATGGTTCAAGGTGGGGACGAGGTTTAGCTAACACGAACTCCCCAGTCAGCGTCGTACTGTCGCTTAGCCTGCTGATATTTAGTCCCACCATGTCCCAGTATTTGCTCTTCAGTACAGCTTTGGGCACAGACAGTAGGTTGCTCGGATTCTCCCATAGGTTATTCAAACCCATTGAGGCCAGTGCCCCCTTGATATCACTCAGCCACCTTATCTTGTGGTGGCAATCAGCAGCTATGACATTCCTGAGTCCACTTGCGAAGATGGCTAACTCAGGTGTGACCCAAATTCCGCGCCAATATAGCAGCGGACGAAGCCTTGCTATATCTGCTAGGGGATGCCTTCCCATGTCGCTGCGTAATGGAAGTGAGGGAGTACTCTTAGGGAGACTAGAAATCGCACGAAAGAACTTATTTTCAGCGATGGTCAGCTGTGTAATATTTCCAAACCCCCATAGTTCCGAGCCATAAAGAACTGAGCTAATTACCTTAGCATTGTATATCTGTATTACTGGGCTAACTGGTTTGGTCAAGGACAAGCTAAATTCTTTGCTTAAGGCACCCGCTAGCTGTCTATGTTTTAATGCCATTTTTTCGATGTGGGTTCTCCATTTCATCCTTTTTTCCATGGTGACACCTAGGTACGTAAATGCATCTACTTCCTCTAGTGCCACGCCCTCCATGGTAATTTTCCCCCTAAAAGATCGATGTTTATTAAAAATCATAAGTTTTGTTTTGTCTGCATTGATCTTAAGCCCTCTAAGTTTGCAGAACTCTTCAAACAGGGCTAGCGCACGCTGTAGTCCGCTGGAGGTCTTAGTGATAATAAGGGTATCGTCCGCAAACATAAGAATTGGGATCTTGGAGCCAGCAAGGGACGGGGCATCAGTGGGTGTTGAAGCTAAAAATTTTGCAGCTTCATTAATAAAAAGGGAGAACAGTGTGGGTGCCAAAACGCACCCTTGACGCACTCCCTTGTCGACCCGGAATGGGTCCGTGATTTCCGAAGTTAAAATGCTATTATCATCAACCCATTCCTGGACCTTTCCCAGAGCTAGGCGTGCCACCACCTTCTGGATGGAGTCGATGAGACTAATGGGCCGGTAATTCACAGGCTGTGATCTGTCCCCCTTCTAATACACCGGAATAATCTCGGCCCCCTTCCACGAATCGGGGATGGGGGCACCTTGGGCCAGACCATTTGCAAGCAGTGTTATATACCTGCTCCATCTTTCCCTATCATGCAGAAAAACATCTGCGGGAATACTGTCAATACCCGGGGCTCTTCCCCCCGTGATTGCATTAAGGGCAACCATGACTTCCGAGGGTTCGAATACCAAACACGTCGTCTGACTGAGTGTCCTCAATGGAAGTTCCAAGATCCCTGCGTCATCTTCTGAGTACTGTTGAGATAAATGTTTTACCCATTGATCAGGGGCTACATGATTTTCCGGTGGCGGAGGTTGTGCCCCAGTGCCCCATTTTACAAGGGCCCAAAAGTGTTGGAGATTACTTCTTGTGCATGCTAACCTCAATTCCTGCCACCTATGCTCATCCCATTCTCTTTTTGCTTTACTCTGCGCAGATCTATAAACATTCCTAGCTTTCCTAATATAGTCTAAATTTCGAGTTCTAATGGATACCCCTAAAGATTTACGGGCTCTACTGCATTCTTTATTATACCAGGTTTGCCTCTTTTGTTTGAAACAACCTTTGTTACTGCAAGGTTTCTGGAAATAGGTCCGTACTTTGTCAAATAGTGAGGCATGGATAGTAGTAATTAGGCCTATTGGTTGATCCCTATCACGAAGACCCTCTAGATCGTTGATCGCCTCTTCAACATCTCTGCCAGTAGAGGACAGTGCCTCCGGGTCACTAACTATTTTAGACCATTTGAGTCTCCTCATGTCGTTACTAGCCGTTATGTCTCTAGTGGTCACCAAACTAACTAGGCAGACAAAAACATCCGATGGCAAAAGGGTAAGAGTTGCAGAGAGCGGATTATGATCACTCTCATCCCGTTCTATAACGGCCATATCAATTAGGGTGTGCCATAAAGGTAGATCAATGAGGAGGTAATCAATACGACTAGGATGGAACCCGTTATTGAATGTGTTAGTCCCTTTACTGTCAGAAATAGTTCTGCCATTAGCTGCCCTGAGGCCTCTCTCTAAACACAGCGCCTTCAGTTGAATTCCTGCTTCAGTCCAACGTTTAATTGGATCTATCTCCAATTTAGGAATACCCCAGGCTGTGTCCTCATCCTCTGCAAGGTTGCTGTCATCCCTGTCCATTGGCTCAAAAGTAGTATTAAAATCACCTGCTATAATAACCAAGGATTCGCCTGATCTTACACCCAGGAGCTCATCTAGGGCCTCTACAGTAGTAGATTTCCTCCCTCCTCTGGCTCCTCTCGCATATACATTGTAAATGTCAAGGATGCTAGAGGGACTACACGTCAGTCGAATGGTAAGGATGTCAGGGTTACCTTAGGGGAGTTCCCGGACCGAAAGGCACATACCTTGGCGAATCCATGTCGTTAGACCCCCTGAGGGGCACCCCTTACTTCCAGCTACAGCTGGAACATAAAAATTAAGATAGCCTGGGCAGTAGATCGGAGCTGTGGACCATGTTTCCTGAAATAAACAGATATCATACTGTTCTACAAAATTGTTCCAGGGCTCGGAAACAGTTTTAAACCTAAGCCCTGCGATATTCCATGACATAAAAGCCGTTTGTTGTAATACAGGTGAAGGAGCTGGCTGAATACCAAATCCATTAGTAGGCTTTCCCAATGGGGGCCCTCTCCTCTAGGTGTCCACAAAATTCACGAGCAGGTAGATTAGGTACATACTCATGGTCGGGGACTATACTTTCCAATTTGGAAGCATGATTCTTATCCTGGGCCAGGGAGGGTGCTTGCTTCTCTACATAAGAGCATGGGTGCGGCAGTCAATCAATTTCCAAGAGAGGGGATGATCTAATGTCAGGAAGAGAAACAGGAAAAGGAGGAGCAGATGATATTGCCTCAGGAGGTGAATGTTGTTAGACTTGGCTTTTTCAGCGGCTTTACCCCCAGACTTTTTGCTTTTTGGCCTCCTGTTTTTGACCCGGTGTGTGTTGGTTTTAGGACTCTGGGCACTTTACCACTGCTAATCAGTGCTAAAGTGCATATGCTCTCTGTGTAAAGTGTGTTATGGATTGGTGTTTCCATGATTGGCCTATTTGATCTATGTGTCAGTCCCTTGTAAAGTGCACTGAGAGTGCCAGGGCCTATAGAACAAATGCTGTTGGTGGGCTGCAGCACTGGATTGTGCCACCCACGCAAACAGCCCGTAAAGTGTAACTCTGGCCTGCCATTGCAGAGCCTGTGTGCAGCCTGGGGCTGCCATGTCGACTTGGCAAGTGCACACACTTGCAAGTCCCTAAACCTTCCCTTTTCTACATGTTAGTCACCCCTAAGGTAGGCCCAAGGTACCCCTGTGGGCAGGGTGCATTGTATGTGAAAGGTAGGACATGCCCTGGTGTGTGTGGCATGTCCTGATAGTGAATTACAGCCTATTTCGTTTTTCACTATTGCAAGGCTACCTGTACCCCATAGGCCAGAATGGGCAGTTTTGATTATTACAGCTTATAATCCTAACTGACCCAGGGAACATGGTAGAAATTCGAGTTTAGTATGCCTGGACTCAGAATGATAAAATGCATCTTTTAGTAAAGTTGGTTTTAACATTCTGTGTTTGAAAATACCCCTTTTAGAAAGTGGGTATTTTCTTGTCTAACCATCCAAGCCTGCCTCTGCTAGGTTGTGTATTCCTTGTCTGGAGTGTGAGTGACAGGGGCTGGGGGATGCCAGGAGCCAGGGTGAGTCAGCACAGGTCTGAAAGCAAGATCTACATGTAGATGGGTGGGAGGAGTTGCACCTGGGACCTGAATAGGGCTGGGCCTTCCCTCCACAATGCTGGCTCCACCTCCTGTGGTGCGTCTGATGTCCCTGGCCTGCACTGTGAAAGGAAAGAAGGAGACTTGTCAACAAAGTGCTCCAGGACTGACCAGAACTGGTTTGGACTAGGCAAAGGCCTCTCTGCCTTCAGAGAACAAAGAGAAATTGAGGATAAAAAGGGGGACCCAAACCCCAGAACTTTAGATTACTTCTGAACTAAGGAACCTGCCAGGAAGAAGGACCGGGAAAGCTGGAGGAGGAGTACTGCCCCTATGCTGCGTGTTGTGGGGTTGGCCTGCAGTGGTTGCTTCTGTCTTGAGTAGGGAAAGGACTGGACTGTGCTTTCATCATCCTGCTGTTAGAGTTTTCTCCAAGGGCTTGAAGTAGAGCTTGCCTCCTGTTGGAAGTCTCAGGGATAGAAAAGACTTCAGGGAACTCTTTTGGATCAAGAAGACTGCCAAGAAGAAGAGCTGGAGAAGCTGTGAGGAGGAACTACCACTTTGCTGTGTGCCTTGCTGTGTTGGCCTGCAGTGGCTGCTTCTGTCTTGGGCAGTGAAAGGACTGGAACTGAACTTTCTGCAATCTACTTTGTGAGTGTCTCCAAGGGCTTGAGGTAGAGCTTGCCCCCTGTTCAAGAAGTCTCAGGAACAGCAAAGACTTCAAGTTCTTCTGCCCTCAGCACTGGGGACTGTGTGTTTTGTGCTGCAACAGAAGAAAAGCAACTCGACGACGTCGATGACGCCGCTGCCGACTCCGTGTCCCGACGGCACCGCAGAGGGCACTGCCGCAACGCCGCACCGCGACCCTGGTCTCACCGACGATGCCTGCTGACGCCACCACCGAGCCGCTGCTCGCACCGCGACCTGTGGGCACCGCACTCTGCACCGCCTCGCTTCACGACGACGCCGTGGCCTTCCCGACGACGCCGCTCCACGCCGGACTCGACGCCGCTGCTTGCACCATGGTTCGGGGGCACCGCTCGTAAGTTACACGACGCACCGCCCTCATCCCGCACCGCAGCCTTGGCCCACCGACGCCGGTGCCATCGACTCCAGTTCATCAGCCGACGACAGCGCTGCAGCTACGACGACGCCGCTGCTGCACCGTGACCTGCCAGCACCGCGACGAGCACCGCCTTCATCTCACACCGCGACCCTGGTCTCACCGACGACG
The DNA here is from genome assembly GCA_963921515.1 of Calotriton arnoldi. Taxonomy (NCBI): domain Eukaryota; kingdom Metazoa; phylum Chordata; class Amphibia; order Caudata; family Salamandridae; genus Calotriton; species Calotriton arnoldi. The sequence goes on along the minus strand of CAWUFW010004013.1, from coordinate 1,280,740 downwards.
CCATCCGACGCCGCCACCGAGCCGCTGCTCGCACCGCGACCTGAGAGCACCACAAGCCGCACCGCTGCACTTCGCACCGCAGCACCCAACGCCGGCCAACGCCAGCGCTCCCGACTTCAACAGAGGAGATCGATCTGCAACGCGTGTGACTTCGAGGGCCCCGACGACGCCCGCACCGACCTCCGGAACCGACGCCTGCGGACGCCGTGTTATCGGAAGCTCAACGCGAGGTCATCGACGCCCTGCATTTCTGAAAGGTACTGTTTGCGGGTCTTCCCGACACCGTAGTTGACCCGCGACGCCGCGGTCAGCCAGAACTGTTTGGATTTGTTTGTTCACAATGCCGTGATAGCCCTGGACGGAGCTATCGACATCAAGGAACTGTTTTTAAAGACATTTTGAGAAGTAACTATTTCTGAAGTACTGTACAGTGGATTTTTATCGTATTTGGTCTTGTTTAAAGTATATAAAAATATTGGATATTTTTCTAAACTGGTGTGGTGTCAGTTTGTAGTGCTTACACTGTATTACTGTTGGTTATGTACAAATGCTTTACACACTGCCTCTAGAATAAGCCTGACTGCTCGTGCCAAGCTACCCAGGGGGTGAGCAGGGGTTATTTTAGGAGTGTAACTCCCTTACCCTGACTAGGAAGAAGGGTCCCTACTTGGACAAAGGTGCAAGCCCTTGCCAACTAGAGATCCCATTTCTAACATTGGTTGTCAGCGGTGAGGATAGGACTTGTGTTTGCACTTGACTTACAGTGATTGGTGTGCACTACTACCATATCGCAGACCATTACGTACCACTTACAGGTTCTTTTTCTTGTTGGCCTATTTTTGATCTTGCCAGTTTGAACTTGCTACTTCAACATGCCTGAATCAATAGTATCATCAATTGCATCAGTAGAAATTGCCTTTGAGGAGGATCGATTAGAAGCCTACAATGTCAAGGAGTTAAAATCGATTTGCAAGAACCTGAAAGTCCAGGTCAGAGGCCTCACCAGGAAGGATGAGCTACAAAAGGCGCTGAGGGCCTGGGTAGCAGCCAAAGGTGCCAGTGGGCAATCTGGTGATCTCACTGGAGAGGTGGAGGAGCCTGTTCCTAGGGTAGATGTGCTTTTGGGAGGGGGGGGAACCCTCCAGGCCAGGCAGCAGTAGTTTGTCCCCAGAGGAGCTGGAGGACAGGAGGGAAGTAAGGAGGTTTGAATTGGAGAAACTCAGAATAGAAAGTGAGAGGGAAGAGAAAAGAATAGCCATGGAGGAAAGGAAGATGATCTTGGACCATGAGCTTAAAATGAGAGAGCTGGAGCTGGATTGGGAAGCCGGTAGGGCTTTGTCCAGCCCAGATGGTGGCAGCAAAAATGTAGTATCTAGTACTGAGGATGAGGTAGACACACACACAGATTTGGGGCCCTATTTCAAGGAGGGGGTTGACATACACCAAGGGGTTCAGGATTGTGAGGTAACTCCAGTGGTGCTCAGTGTCCCTGAGGTGGATTGGGGAACTGGCACAGGGGATCATATTCCTGGTAGTGGGAGGGACACTCTACTGACTCTAGATGAGAGGTGCAGGGAGAGGGGTTCCCCCATGGTAGAAGCCCTGGTAAGTGAGTATGAAGACCAGCCAGAAGAGTATGGGTTGAGGGACAGCAACAGTCAGACACTGTCTCGCCAGTCTTGTGAGAATGTTGTGGTATACTTTTCTGAGGCACTGGATGGTTGGGTGAAGGGTAGTTTGGTTAACACCTGTGTGGGGCTGTGTGATTCAATTGTTGGAGAGCATATTTTAAGTCCCTGTTTTCCAGAGCTATGCCAACACCCAGTGGAGTGTGAGTTCTCTGACCCCAGGGAGCTTGCACTGGAGGCAGACCTTTTGGTGGATTCCAGAGGGCCTGGAGAAGCATCTGGGGGTGATCCTGGAGGAAGTGGCTTAGGTATTTCCCAACCAAGAGTGGTGGGAAAGGTTTGTAACAGCCCAGATAGGTCCTGGTGTCATGGGAAGGGTGTAGGGACTCATGTCCTGTCTCTGCGGAGAAGGAGTGAGAATGGGCTGCGGCCCAAGGTGCCCAAAACCCGGTCCCGGAGCCTGGGTGGTTCCAGGAGGGAACCCCAGGTGGGGAGCCTAGACTGTACTGGTAGGCCGTCCGTTGAGGGAGATCTCCTACTGACAGGAGAACCTGGAGCCTCTGTAAACAGAGCTCCAGTGGTTCTGGTGTCTGGCAGTACCGCTCCAGTTGGGAGGGTGCAGAAGTCCAGAGTGAGGGGTGAGAGGGGGATGTGTTCCCCAGTGGGAGAACCAGTGAGTCAGAGGCCAGCCAGAAGGGCTGAGCCCCTAGCAGTGACCATGGTGACACCACTTCTGTCCTGGGGGATCTTTGCGCACTGTCAGGTGGACAGTGGTCGGGAGATCTGCGCCAGGCAGACTGTCACGCAACACATGAGTCATGTGTTGCCCTCAGGGGGGGTATGCGTGCTCCCAAGGAAGTCCTGGTGCGCCAGGCAGGTGCTCAGCTGCAGGGTTCAGTCCCTGGGTTGGGAGGCCAGGTTCAGGTCCTGCCTGACCTGGAGGGAAGGACGACTGTAAGCAGTGTCCTGACCGGTTTGTCTTCTAGGGGTACCACTCCAGGTGGGAGGGTACAGAACTCTGGAAGGGGGTGCAGAGGGAGGGAGTCCTCGCCTCTGACCCTGGTTCAACCTGAGGGTTTAGATCCAAGGGTCGTGAATCAGTTGCAGGGTCAAGGCCCTAAACTGGTGGAAGAATTGTGTAGGAGGTCTGGTTCCAGCATCCTGACAGTTTTTGGTTCTGGGGGTGCTTCTCCTGGGAGGAGAGGGCCGGACCCCAGAAGGAGAGGTAAGGGGAGGCGAGCCTCGCCCGAGACCTCTGGTGAACCTGAGGGTGCAGACCCTAGGTTGGAGGATCAGTGGTTCTTTAGAACTGCACTGATGAGAGGAAGAGTGGAGTATGGTTACTATGTACCAGGGGTTACTGCCCCCCACTCTGTTAGTTGGCAAAGGCCAGAGACATCTGGATGGCCTAGGGCCTGGTCCTGGCCATCCATTGAGGGTGATCCCCTAGTGTCTAAGGAACTGGGGGGGACTGCTGTAACAAGCATCCCACCGGTTCCGGTGTCTGGCAGCCCCGCTCCAGTTGGGAGGGGGCATGAGTCCAGAGAAAATGGTGAGGGGGGGCGCTGTCCCCAGTGGAAGGACCAGTGGGTCAGGGGTTGCACGCTCTGAGGTCAGAGCACCCCAGGACTGACCCTAGTGAGGCCACTTCTGGCCTGGGGGGTCTTCATGCTCTGTCAGGTGGACAGGAGGCTGGAGACCTGCACCAGGCAGACTCTCGCACGACTCATGAGGAGTGTGTTTCCCTTGGGGAGGGTTGGTGTACTCCCTGGAAGTCCTGGGTTGCCAGGCACAGGTTCAACCTAAGGGTACAGACCCTGGGTTGAAGGACCGGGTTCAGGGTGTCCCCCTGACCTGGAGGAAGGGGCGACTGCTAACAGTGCCCCTACCAGTTTGTCTTTGGGGGTACCGCTCCAGGTGGGAGGGTACAGAGCCCCAGGGAGGAGGACCGGGTGTGGGGAGGCCACCCCAGTCCCCTGTCCAGCCTAAGGGTACAGACCCTAAGCTGGAATCCCAGTTGCAGGATAGAACCCCTGAACTGGTGGGCAATTGTGCAGGACACCTGCCACAGGTGCCCTGACAATTCTGGAAGGGGGTACCGCTCCAGGTGGGAGGGTACAGAGCCCCAGGGAGGAGGACCGGGTGTGGGGAGGCCACCCCAGTCTCCTGTCCAGCTGCCGGGTACAGGCCCGGGGTTGGTGGGTCAGTGTCAGGATGTCATACCTGACCTGACAGGAGGGAGAGTGGACCAAGGGTGCCAGGCACCTGGGGCTACCGCCCCCACTCTCTGACGCCACAGAGGTTAGAGAGCCCTGAGAGGCATAAGGCCTGGGTCTCCCCACTGACAACTGTCGGTAGCCACTGTGGCTTACTGTCCTGGTGGACAGCGTTGCCCCTGAGAGGGGGACAGGAGTCACACCCCGGGGTGGACTGGACCACACCACTGTGTTGGCCATGTGGGCACTGTCGGCCTGTTGGGACACATCTGTGAGCAAAGTAAGTTTAGGCGCTGCACAGATGGGGTTCACAGGTGAAGAGAAGGGTACCCCATGGGTCAGCTTAGTGGGCCCTGAGAGTATGGATAGAGGGATCCAACTGGGTTTAGAAAGGCATAGAACCAGAACGTGCCCCCGCTGTTGTGCGCCAGGTCTATGTTCTATCGCCCCAAGCAGGGAAGTCCATCAAGGGATTGATTAGTCTACCCTGGCTTTAGGCTGGGAGGGGTTGTGTTAGACTTGGCTTTTTCAGCGGGTTTACCCCCAGACTTTTTGCTTTTTGGCCTCCTGTTTTTGACCCTGTGTGTGTTGGTCTTAGGACTCTGGGCACTTTACCACTGCTAATCAGTGCTAAAGTGCATATGCTCTCAGTGTAAAGTGTGTTATGGATTGGTGTTTCCATGATTGGCCTATTTGATCTATGTGTCAGTCCCTTGTAAAGTGCACTGAGAGTGCCAGGGCCTATAGATCAAATGCTGTTGGTGGGCTGCAGCACTGGATTGTGCCACCCACGCAAACAGCCCGTAAAGTGTAACTCTGGCCTGCCATTGCAGAGCCTGTGTGCAGCCTGGGGCTGCCATGTCGACTTGGCAAGTGCACACACTTGCAAGTCCCTAAACCTTCCCTTTTCTACATGTTAGTCACCCCTAAGGTAGGCCCAAGGTACCCCTGTGGGCAGGGTGCATTGTATGTGAAAGGTAGGACATGCCCTGGTGTGTGTGGCATGTCCTGATAGTGAATTACAGCCTATTTCGTTTTTCACTATTGCAAGGCTACCTGTTCCCCATAGGCTAGAATGGGCAGTTTTGATTATTACAGCTTATAATCCTAACTGACCCAGGGAACAAGGTAGAAATTCGAGTTTAGTATGCCTGGACTCAGAATGATAAAATGCATCTTTTAGTAAAGTTGGTTTTAACATTCTGTGTTTGAAAATACCCCTTTTAGAAAGTGGGTATTTTCTTGTCTAACCATCCAAGCCTGCCTCTGCTAGGTTGTGTATTCCTTGTCTGGAGTGTGAGTGACAGGGGCTGGGGGATGCCAGGAGACAGGGTGAGTCAGCACAGGGCTGAATAGCAAGATCTACATGTAGATGGGTGGGAGGAGTTGCACCTGGGACCTGAATAGGGCTGGGCCTTCCCTCCACAATGCTGGCTCCACCTCCTGTGGTGCGTCTGATGTCCCTGGCCTGCACTGTGAAAGGAAAGAAGGAGACTTGTCAACAAAGTGCTCCAGGACTGACCAGAACTGGTTTGGACTAGGCAAAGGCCTCTGCCTTCAGAGAACAAAGAGAAATTGAGGATAAAAAGGGGGACCCAAACCCCAGAACTTTAGATTACTTCTGAACTAAGGAACCTGCCAGGAAGAAGGACCAGGAAAGCTGGAGGAGGAGTACTGCCCCTATGCTGTGTGTTGTGGGGTTGGCCTGCAGTGGTTGCTTCTGTCTTGAGTAGGGAAAGGACTGGACTGTGCTTTCATCATCCTGCTGTTAGAGTTTTCTCCAAGGGCTTGAAGTAGAGCTTGCCTCCTGTTGGAAGTCTCAGGGATAGAAAAGACTTCAGGGAACTCTTTTGGATCAAGAAGACTGCCAAGAAGAAGAGCTGGAGAAGCTGTGAGGAGGAACTACCACTTTGCTGTGTGCTTTGCTGTGTTGGCCTGCAGTGGCTGCTTCTGTCTTGGGCAGTGAAAGGACTGGAACTGAACTTTCTGCAATCTACTTTGTGAGTGTCTCCAAGGGCTTGAGGTAAAGCTTGCCCCCTGTTCAAGAAGTCTCAGGAACAGCAAAGACTTCAAGTTCTTCTGCCCTCAGCACTGGGGACTGTGTGTTTTGTGCTGCAACAGAAGAAAAGCAACTAGACGACGTCGACGACGCCGTTGCCGACTCCGTGTCCCGACGGCACCGCAGAGGGCACCGCCGCAACGCCGCACCGCGACCCTGGTCTCACCGACGACGCCTGCTGATGCCGCCACCGAGCCGCTGCTCGCACCGCGAGCTGTGGGCACCGCACTCCGCACCGCCTCGCTTCATGACGACGCCGTGGCCTTCCCGACGATGCCGCTCCATGCCGGACTCGACGCCGCTGCTTGCACCATGGTTCGGGGGCACCGCTCGTAAGTTACACGACGCACCGCCCTCATCCCACACCGCAGCCTTGGCCCACCGACGCCGGTGCCATCGACTCCAATTCGTCAGCCGACGACAGCGCTGCAGCTACGACGACGCCGCTGCTGCACCGTGACCTGCCAGCACCGCGACGAGCACCGCCTTCATCTCACACCGCGACCCTGGTCTCACCGACGACGCCATCCGATGCCGCCACCGAGCCGCTGCTCGCACTGCGACCTGAGAGCACCGCACGCCGCACCGCTGCACTTCGCACCGCAGCACCCGACGCCGGCCGACGCCAGCGCTCCTGACTTCAACAGAGGAGATCGATCTGCAACGCGTGTGACTTCGAGGGCCCCGACGATGCCCGCACCGACCTCCGGAACCGACGCCTGCGGACACCGTGTTATCGGAAGCTCACCGCGAGGTCATTGACGCCCTGCATTTCTGAAAGGTACTGTTTGCGGGTCTTCCCGACACCGTAGTTGACCCGCGACGCCGCAGTCAGCCAGAACTGTTTGGATTTGTTTGTTCACGATGCCGTGATAGCCCTGGACGGAGCTATCGACATCAAGGAACTGTTTTTAAAGACATTTTGAGAAGTAACTATTTCTGAAGTACTGTACAGTGGATTTTTATCGTATTTGGTCTTGTTTAAAGTATATAAAAATATTGGATATTTTTCTAAACTGGTGTGGTGTCAGTTTGTAGTGCTTACACTGTATTACTGTTGGTTATGTACAAATGCTTTACACACTGCCTCTAGAATAAGCCTGACTGCTCGTGCCAAGCTACCAAGGGGGTGAGCAGGGGTTATTTTAGGAGTGTAACTCCCTTACCCTGACTAGGAAGAAGGGTCCCTACTTGGACAAAGGTGCAAGCCCTTGCCAACTAGAGATCCCATTTCTAACAAATGTTTAATACGGTTATTGGATTTAGTTAAGTGATGGGTGCGTAGGACAAATGTCACCAAACTTTCAGCCAATTCTTGGTGATGAAATATGAGCGCTATAGTATCCGTGGAACCACCCTTAGTTAGGCATCTATCTATATGCCCCTTTAATATCCTCCCTAATGATAGAACGACACCCTCTTACATGCTGGATCCATTGGATGCTTTTGTTAATTAGAGAGGTTTCATCCTCTCTCCCGAAACTGGCTGAAAGTTTGGGGACACCCATCAGATATACCCCCTTTGCCCTTGTCTTTTTGGTGGTACTAGCCATATTCTTTATAGGATTAGGTGTTTTATCCTAGGGGACAGAGGGTTCAACTTGGGGAGCAATGGCTATATTAAAGTTGGAACGATGTCGCTGACCTACTCCCCTGTTCGTAGCACCTCTCGTGTGTAAGATTTTCAATAACCCACTTTGGCAACGTGGTAGAGGTTGGGGACTCCCTCCTCCCTCCCTACCAAGACCATTGGTCCCCTCCATCGGCCCCTCGGGCACCACACTAGCCAGACTCGCACCACCTACTCTTCCCGAGTCTGCTGCTGGGCTAGATGAAGGAAAGCTCATTTGTTTTTTCACATGATGTATCTCAGAGAGGGCCATGGACAAAGAGTCAGAGAGGCTACTGACTAGGTCTTTTAAATCTCTAACTACCTGGGCCAGGTCCTTTATCTGTAGCTCAAGAGGCTTGCAGGAAGAATCCATGCCAAAGACGGCATCAGTCACTGCACTGGGGGACCTGCCTTGGGTTAAAGAGAGCCCTGGGGTAGTAAGTAAATAGTCCGAGCTTACTCTGGGGTCTAAAGTTTCGGTTGATAAGTCAGTCAACCTACCATCATTTGCTGCACAACTGGCAAAACTATTGGGGGCATCATCTGGGACGGGGTGAATCTGGGCCTGCAACACCGTGAACCTATTGTTACATGGGAAATCCTTTAGAAACGACATGGCTGTATTCTCACAAGGGGTTTGGTTAGAGGGATGCGCAGATATAAATGGCTGCTGCGTGCCCATGTTCAAGCTTAGGGCCTTTGTAAACATAGACAGAATGCGCCTCGATTCAGCCCGATTACGACTTTCTACCTGTTCAATTGATATTAAAGACTTGCTTGTTCCTGCTGTATCGAGCAAGACCTCACAATTAGGGGTGGGCGGAATTTGCGTAGTCGCGCTACGCAAAGCTCCGCGAAACGGTAAAAATCTCCGCGAGCACGCAAAGTTCCGCGAACACGCGGAATTGCTTGTTCCGCCCGTTCGCGATGCTTTTTCCTGTTCGCGAACGCTGTTTGCGTGCTCGAGTAGAAATATCTCGCGAACACGCATTTTGAAAGCGCGAACAAGCAAAAAACTCCGCGAAGTCGCGGATCGCGGAATTTTTGGCAATTTCGCGTTCTCCGCGGAACGCGAAATTACCCAAATTCCGCGAGCGGAACGGAATTTACCGCCCAGGCCTACTCACAATCTGATAATAGGCTATCACTACGCTCGAATACCTTTTTTTTACCAACTGGACTGCCTCTCACAGTGCTCTTTTTCACTTTCCTTTTGTGGACTGCTCCCAGCCCACCCTCAGCTGCTTTCCGTTTTCCCATCTGGATGACTCCAAACCCACGCAAACCCCACGCAGGGTCAATCAGCCAGTCAGCTTAAAGTACCTCAAGGTTCTGGAGTCCAGCAATCTCCACTTTGGCTGATCTTTTATGTGAAGACAGGGGAAGTAGTATGTCCAAGATCCAAAAGTCCCCACAAGATCACCAGCCAAGAGAGTGGGACCCGCCCTTGGCCCGGGCACGCCCGCGCTGCGGGGGGCCGCGAGTTGGTTAAATGTGCCTCCGGGCGCGGGAAACGGGCGTCGGCGCTGCTAAGCACAAAGCGTTCTGGGGGTCGAAGTCCCCTGTCTCCTGGCTGAAAGCGGCTCAGACACTTCTAACGTCATGACTGGGGGCTCTCTTTTTCCTAGTCACCATTCTGGTTTCTTAGATTCCGAAATACATTGGTGGGAAAGCAGGAGTTTTTGCCAAGTCAGAGGCCGGTGGGCTGCTGGTTGCGAAAAGAGACATGTCTCTATAAGCTTATGGTGTGGTGCGTATAAGTTAATTGGTCTGTAGCCTATAGTGAAATGATACAAAGATCCAGATTTACTATTTTCCACACAATGAAGCACTGCATAAAAAACTTAGCAAGGGTCGTCCCAGCAATGATATCATAGGCAGCAACCGCAGCATTCGCATTATAAATGGATTTTCTGTGTGACGCTAAGCGTCGGGTTATGATGCAGCGTCTAACATACTATTTGTAGTCATGCTACATCTTCCAGAACCAATTCCTATCCACATTCAACAGCACAGTGATCTGACATGCAGGTTTGTGCTTTAGGGTAAGGCATATACGTTAAACTTAGGTACATCAAACAATATACCGCTTGACCCCTTCCTAGTGCCTGCTTTCACTTTTTGTGCAAAACCAGATCATGTTACTTTAGTAGATCTCGATTTGCACCAAAAACTGATGTTTGTTTGCATTTTCCCACCACAAAGACGCCCCCTTTGCGTAACTTATTAGGAGGTCGCCACAATGTGTTTTTGGTACTGCATGAGGGACAACTTCCAGCACAAAATATCATACGTCAACAAAAGTTGATCATTTCTGTTGTTTGCACCACTTTTCCACGATTTTTTTTGTAAGAGCACCAGGGCATATCTTTAATAAATCAGGAACGCAATTTGCAGTATGGAAGGAAATGTTTCCATTGTACGCCCATGGATACAAGCTGTGTGAAGCAAAATTCTCACAAGGAATTCTACTCCATCAGGTATAAATGGCCATGTGGTTCTGCACCCAGAAAATATGGGTGCAGGAACAGATCTGATTTTCCCATCTGGTAAAATTTCCTAGAAAAGTGCTTGCTGAGTATGTCAGTGGCATAGCTAGCCCTTTGGCCACCCGTGGCGGTGGAGGGTGCTGGGGAACTTCCTCCGATTGCCGCCCCACAATGGCTGAAGAGCTACGCCACTGAAGTATGTATTGATATTACTTGTTTAGAGACAGATAAAAAAGATGGATGTTGTGGAACACATCTCAATAGTTCTTAGGGACAAATTTCAGAAGGAGAAATAGGTGAACACCATTGTCATAAAGTGAGATGCTAATGTGGAAAGAAGAAGGTACAGTCACCAGCTTCCTCTTGGTACCTGCTGCAGCCCTCAGGTCAGGTAAGCACCAAGGGCTGTAATACATATTGTGTATAGTCCCACTCTGCACCACAGTGCACCTTTTAGTTACCTTTATGCCACCATCCCATGGGGCGCCCTTGGGGATCACACTGAGTGTGAAGCACTTCTATATTGCTCAGTCAGTAGACGTCCTGATCATTTCTCTTCCTCTGCTCCTACATCTGCCTATGCACCCACACCATATTAGAAGGGATTCCCTTATTTGTATGGGGTAACATCTCCTTGCAAATGAGGGCACGCCCCCTTGAGATTGTGCTGGCATGATCCATATTACCAAAGGGGCCTAACATGCATCTGCTGCCCCTTCTAAAATACTAAAGAGCCCGGGGTGCAAAAAAGCAGGCATAGATGCCCTTTGCACCCCGTGGAAATATGTATAATGCAGACAGAGGTCTCTCTCCAATCAGGACGTCTGCAAGGTCCAGTTCCCAGTGGTTAGCTGTGTCATATTGGAGTCAGGAGTCCTTCTGGTTTTTGTTTCCAGGGGGTCAACTTGATCCCACGAGAGCAGGAGTCAGGAGTCTTTGAATCTTCTTCTTCATGCAGAAGTCAGGCACAGACTTCTGACTTCCAGATGTTTTCTTCCCAGGTCCAGGAATGTTCTGAGGAGGTAGTGGTGAAGTGCCAGTCTTATCCTGTGCCTTTGCTGGTGTTTTTTTAATTTTTTTTACGGAGTTTTATATAGCGCAAACTTGACCCGAAGGTATCGGAGCGCTTTACATAGCACCAGTTGCGTTACATGAGGACACATTCATTTTTGTTAGGCATGGGGAGATTAAGTGATTTGCCCAGAATCACAGGATGTTCAGCGTCATTGCCGAGACTCGAACCCGGTTCCCCAGATTCGAGCCGTTAGGCCAACTCCTCTCCCCGTGTTTGGAGCATTCACTATATCAAGTTGTGGCTTCTTTTCCTCAGAATTTCCACTTCTTTTTAATCAATTCCATTCTCAATTTACTGCTAACCTTCTCAGTGACTTTTAACCAAAATGGCTCTATTCTTCTCCCAGCTGCAGGAGCACTCTATCTAGTCACTCATGTATGTAGATGAAGTTTCCTCCCCACTGTTGGTTCTAGAACTTTTTCCCCCCTGCTGGAGGCGGATACAGAAAGTCTAGGGTAGCTCTGGGGATTAATGGTTGCAGAACCTACCTGTCCCATTTTTCATTCCCACATAAAAGAAAGAGCTGTGAAAGCTACCCTTTGTTCTGCCACCTGGTCCTGGCATGATCCTAGACGGCTGATCCTAGTTAAGTGACTACTGTTAATACTACTCCTGCCTTCCTTCTGCCAGAAGCCAAGCCATTGTTTTCCATTGGGAGGGTCATTCATAATATTTTTTATTTTTTTTATCTTACGGAGTTTTATATAGCGCGAACTTGACCCGAAGGTATCAGGTATCAGAGCGCTTTACATAGCACCAGTTGCGTTACATGAGGACTGTTGATTGAAAATGTTGTTTTACCTACACAGTGAAAGTAGTTTTTGGGTAATTGTTTACTGCAACTGAATTTAGTATGCCCCATGTTCATAAAATAAGCACCCGGCCCTGCGATGTGCAAACATTCTCTTGTTTTCCCTGAAGATGATGATGTGCTGTAATATGCTCATGTCACAAAGTCCACATTCTTGCCCTGGGTCTCGTTGGGATGATAGAAGGCTTCTTGTGTTCAACATTGATGCCTGTTTGAGGGATTGTAAAGAGCCGCAATCAGGTCTGGACAGTGTTTTACGTGTTTTACTAATACAGTTTGTTCATTTTTGCTTTGAAAAATCCTGCATTATAACCAAGAGCATGTTTGGTAGTGAAGAAGAGAGGAGACCTAAGACAGAACAGCAAACATTATGCAGAAAATGAGAGCCACTGTAAAACAGCAGCAAATGCAGGATTTAGGAAGAAATGAAAAGGGACATTAGCCTTAGAGTGGAAGACGTTGAATATTTTGGGTAGGGAGGAAGAAATTGAAGGAGGCAGACAACAAAATAAATCAAGACATGGCTCACTGGATTTCTAGCATTCACTCAAGAAACCAAGGGGCATATTCACAAGGAGCTATCGCCGAATTAACGGCACTTTATCGCAGCCAAAGTCGTGATAACTTTACCTCCCCATTCACAAGCCGGTGTTAACAGCCCACAGCACCAGTATACCCGCAATAGCAGCCGCAAAAAACATCGCCACAGAGGACCCCCGCAAATATCGCTAATAAGATGCAGAGTAGGCGTTCCCGTGACAAAAGCCGAGACAACAGCACACCTCAACATTTACAACGACCAGCCACATCCCCGATAAAAACACAAAACAGGCGATAAGGCGCGTTAGCACCAGGAAATTTACACCTGCTCTGACCTGGTGTAAAGTCAGACGGCAGCCAGCACCACAAAAGGGAGCACAGCCCAGGGCCACATCCGAAGGGCAACAGATGCCATGGAGCCACACATCATGCGGCCCGGACACCCAAGAGGGCCACAACACCCACCCAGGTCCGCAACATCCCCCCCCCCCGGGACCACCCCCAACCCCGGACTAAGAAATTGCACACCAACACCACGAATCCCAAAACAAACATTTTGCCTGATGTCGCACAAGCAGGAAAATAAACATACATGCGTGGCCAGAAAATGGAGAATCAGTCATACAGCAATGCAATCACCAACACAAAACACCATACAAACAAAAGCAGAAACAACCCTTAGGATGAGTCCTAGCTGCTCCTCACTGGACAATCCGTAGCACACAGCCTGGAAGACCAAATCCAAGAGAAGAAGGTGTGCCATGCGCCCAACAAAGGAAAGAGAGGGAGAGAGCGAGGGAGAGAGACGGAGTGAGATAGCACAAGCAGCGCAAGGCCGCTCGGGCACCTGGCTCCACATGCCAACATGTGTGTGTGCTTCGCCATCCGTACACTATGAGCCCAAGGCCGTGTCCCAATCTCAGCGCCAAAGCCACATCACATTCCGAAAACGCAAGTAGTAGTCAGACAAACATCAGGGATGAAAGCACCATTGTCCCAATGCAGAATGCGGGAGGACACCTGCACCTCTGACCTTGGTCCAGAACGCGCCTGGAACACCCTGACAGAGATGCAATGGCAGATGGGGACGACTCCCACACCACGCATTCCGCAAATGAACCATCGGACTCATCCACAGCCCACACACAGAAGCCCCTGCTGTGGTACCCCTGCATGGGATGCCCTTGACACTCACGGAAACAGCAACCCATAACCCACAACGTTGCACACACATTCGAATCATTGCTCAGAGCTGTGGCATATCCTCCACACAACTGCCGCAGTCCAGAAGAGTGCCTGTTCACGAGACGCACCAACGCAATGGCAGGCCATACCGGGCACATGCACAACCCCCATCCCGTGTAACAGTACCGCGCACGTATGCTGCATTTACTGGGCGCATTGCCACTGGCAGTGCTGCGGATCAGTTACAGGCTCAGCTTCCGCATTGCCCACGTCACCTGCGTCCAGCCCTGGTTCCACATGCCGAACATGCACATTCGAGTGTCCCATGGATGTCTGCCTATCCAACACAACTGTTGATGAATTGGACTATGACTTGTGTCTGCGCCCCATGTTGGATCACGAACAGGAGTGTAACTGAGACAGCTGTGCATGGGATGCCTTGACATACTGCGTATGTATTGGTAGTTGTGCATGGGAGATTGCACAATTTCTCGTGTGCAGTGACCACATCGAGGCGCTCCCCTATTGGGCTGTGTTGCGGATCGGTGAGACGGCGTGGGCTGAGCACACCTGCCCGGACCACCTAATGGATTGGCTCACCCTGTTGTTCCTTGAACACGACAACGACGTACTATTGGAACACATTGCACATGAAGCTGCACGGGCATTCATGGACGAGTAACTACGTTCCTGCAGCCACATCCGATTGCCACCCACAGCACATGGCCCAACAACTTGTTGCATCGTGGGGATTGCTCACATATCCCACCACAACAGAGGACACGTCTGCCTTTGGTCGGGCTCTGGATGCATGTGCGTGGAATAACGCTTGTGTACACACACCTTTGCAAGGTGACGCAGGTCCATGGTCGGAGCAACACAGCGTCGTTTGGCAACATTGCCAATTCGGACACACTGCTGGGGGAGAGCACACACATGGCAATGTAGCACGACATGTGAACCTGTCGGACCCTCACACCTGATCACTGTTGGCAGAGCAGACAATCTGCGCACCCCGGAGGCAGAGCACCATGCAGACCCCACGTGCAGTGAGTCGTGCCCCCTCACACGGGGCAATGTGCAGGCGCCAAACAACACATGACTCATCCAGCAAGGCAAGGTGGGCTGTGAGCGTTGCCATCCGTGATGAATGTTGTCCATTTCAGCCCCAACATTATCTGAACCTCGACATGTACCCATGCTGCGTGTAAGTGTCTTAAGCATGTCCCTGCCTCTTGTGGCCGTTGCCTCATCCGTACTGACACGCACATGCCAATAAAGCCTATGCCACTCCACTGGTGTCTAACTGTGAGGTGCGTTGTCTAGATTGTCCACTCGTGTGCCACAATGAGCCTCGTCCCAACACAGGGAGGAACTGACTGACGCATGTGCAATGGGGGTGTGTCCCTTTGGCAAGCTCCACCTCTGTGAGCCAGACATTGTTTTTGGATAGGTGCTGGACGACATGTGCACTTACATGACTTCAGCTATGTGTGTATGGTGTCCAACCTCTGACCATGTGGAGCAATGTCATACATCACAACAGAATGTGTCCACACAGATGTGTGTAAGTCGGTATGCGACGTGAAGTTCTGCTGTCACACGTGGTATGGGATACCACTCCTGGCCTGCCACCGTTTTGGTCACTCCTACACACGGCCCTATTCAACACATAGACGTGTGCCTACGTTTGGGTGTTGTGAGATTGCTGTTGATGTGCAATGGGGACACAGCTAGTACTCATCTTCACAGTCTTCCAATTGGCCATGTGTCTCAGGGATAGACATGCGCATAGATGACAGTTACCAGGGTGTACCTTCATGTGCAATCATCGTCCCCACATCCAGCCATACTTCCATACGTGAGTGAACATAGTGATGACACATCTGTGTGATTTAGAATGTTTTATTCACATTCAGGTGATTGACGGAGCTGGAGCTGTACCTGGCCATCCAAGCCCACATCACATGGAAGCCCAGTGGTGGGCCAACCAGACTCCTTTGGGGATTGCACAGTGATTGAGAAGAGGGAGAGTGCAGTCCGCAGCAGGATTGCTGTGTGATTGGCCAGCGGTGAAGAAATGGCAGTCCGTGTCGGGGTCCGGGTGATTGTCGCATGGTGTTCCGGAGGTCAGTAGGAGGTATTTCCCAGGGCATGATGCATAGGTCATGACCAGGCAGGGGCAGACCATATGGCGGTGATGGATGCTACTGCCTCCTTCCTCACACAGTAGTTCCCATCCCCTTCTCACTCCCCTGATACGGGTTCTGTGTCCGGTGTGTCCGGTGTGTGTGGCGGGGTGATGGCTGCATCGCTGTGTGCCCCTGACACATCAGACTGCGTAGGTGATGCGGCAGCATCACAGTGTGCCATGGACACATCAGGGGTCGGAGCTGTGTGTGTCGATGTTCCCGCTGCAGTCATCTGGGAACGGCTCAGTGGCAGCAATGGCAAGTTGGAGTACTGCAGGGCGTTGCTGTTCCCAGCCACTACTCGCTGGTGTCCAGCCGTGGCAGACATACTTCCAGCCTGCATCTGCTCCATGGTGTCCATTGCCTTCCGCATCTGTGCCAACTCTGTGCTGTCATGGCTGGTGCCTGTCTGACCAGACAGTTCTTGTATTAGACTCATGGCACCAGCGAGGTTAGCCAAGGTCTGTGGCAGAGCATGGTGCGTACAGGGGGTGTCTGATAGGGACTGTACGTGGTCCCTGATGGGACTCAGACACCCACGTATGGCATCGAGTTTGGCTGCCATGAGCTCGAAACCCACCTGCAGCTGATGAGCCAACTCCACCTGGCAACCCAACACACGCCGTTGGAATTCCATGTATTGGTCAGGGGGGTCCTGGGAGACAGCCGTGGTGGTGTGTGTTTCCTGCTGTGTGGTCTGTGCAGGTGGTGGGGTCACCTCGAGGCAGCTGGCCTGGCCTGCTCCTGGGTGCAGAGGCTGTCCAGCATCCGTTGGAGGGTGTCTTGACATATGTGCAGGTTGTCCTCTTCATCATCAATGGTGGGATGTGTGGTGTGCTCTGCAGGGAGTGTTGTTTGTCCCTCTGCAATGTAAAGGGGAGATGCAGGTTAACAGAGTTTCACATGTATGGTGATGATTTGCAGATGTTTACATTCAGACTGCATGCCAATGTACATTGTGACTGTTTTGGGGGAGCTGGCTATTTGATGGCAGTCAGTGTGTTTTTCGACTACATGACGGATGTGTGGTAGTACCCGTACATTATCATCACACAGTGTCAGGCAATGCCAGATGTGGGTGGACAGTTACTACGCATGAGCGGAACCTGTTGTGTGCTCTGTCCTGTGGTACTGGTGTTGCACTTTGTACCACATTGCCTTCATTGCTGATGTTCTGTGATTGCTATGTGTGTGTGCTGCATTGTGGGGGACTTGCCCCTGCAGCTCTGATTTCGTGTACCCTTCTCCCTTTGAGGCGGGGTGCCTTAGAATTGTGTGCTTTTCGGGGCCTGATTTGCTTTTGACTTGGGTCATGTGTGCTCGCGGACTGTTTTTGTGGCCTGGTGCATTGTTCGTCTGCTGCGTGTATTGTAAGGCATGGGTTGTGGGTGCACGTGGACACGTCGGAGTGTGACCTGCTCCTTTACGGATGTGATCCGCACTTGGCTACCTCCATGTCGCTTCGTGGACCATGTCATTTTTTTGGGGCAGCTGCCATGCTATCGGACATGCAGTGTTACTTGCATAGTCAGTGTGGGTCACGGAGCCGCTGCTTTGCTGGATTCAGCACATGTGCACGGGTCGGTTGTGATATTGGTGATAGGGGGTGGCCCCTCTGTGCACATTGTGGATGGGGGCCTACTTGGCGTTTCTATGTGTGCTGCGGTGTACCAAGGCATTCAGGGACATGTTCCACGGTCATTGTGGGTGTGCTGTGTGCTGCGCGTAATTGTGCATGTGTGCCATTGTGCCCATCTCCCCCCGTCTCCCCCGTCCCTAGTGGTTACTCACCCTGTTGCTGTGGGGTCAGGTCGTATCGTGCTGTGTCCAGGCCCCCCAATCCTGCCACCATCTCCTCACTGCTGACCGTGGCCACCATTTGCTCCAGCTCATCCAGCTCCTCCTGTGTCGCAGGACTCCCACCTCCAGTCGCCGTTGCTGCCTCCCTGTTGGCGGCGAGCTTATGTTTGGTCTGCCTTTTCAGATCATGCCAGTGCCTCTTGACCTCCTCCAGTGACCTCCTGGACACTCCGACTGCATTGACCTTGGTGACGATGGCCTGCCATTTTTCGGTTTGGGTTGCCAGTGCCGCAGTGGATGTGCCGAACAGTTGTTGATGGTGTTCGGTCACCCCCGTGACGATGATCTGGTCTTCCTGCGGACTGTACCCGGTCTTCCTCTTCCTCTTCCTCTTGTCCTTGCCCTTCCCCGAAAGCGGGGTTCCTGGATGGTCCTCCGTAGGGCTTGTGGTGTTCGGCTTGTCCTCTGCACTCGGTCCGGGTGCATCCATGTTGCTACGCAGTTTGAATTGTTTTTGGGCTTTTTTTTCTTCTTTCTTTTATGGTGCTTTTTCCCGCCGGACGCGTGGGATTTACAGGCCTGTGGCTGGTGCTCGCTGATTTCTGTACCGCAATTGGCCTCATCGCATGATTTCTCGCGTTCGCGTTTTTTCGGCGTGGCGTTGATTTTCACGCTGTCATTTGACGCATTATCTGGTGACTATCGCATGCTACCGCCTTGTTGTGAATTCCACGTTGACACGGGGTTATTTTCCCATGATAGGCTGCGTTATTGAAAGTTGCGTTACGCTACTCTTGCGGTAGTTATCACACGTTCTTGTGAATATACCCCCAAATTGCCAGGAAGAATTTCTTTTTTTTTTAACATAGTACATTTTTCCTTAATGTCACACAAGCATTTCAAACGGAAGATAAAGTAAGATTAATTTTTGGGCATCTGTTAATTTTTTTCCAAATCATTTGCTTTATAATTTTCACATGTCATACTTTTTGGAGGATAATTATAATGCTAGAAATCTTGGAAAGTTTGGAACGACATTTCCTAGCGAAGTCCTGAATAGATACTTCATTGTTTTTAGGCAATGTTTTCCCAATCTAGGGGCAGATTTACAAGGAACTGACGCATCTGCATAGATGCGTCTGTTTCCTTGCGTCAGCTCCAAATGTCCTTGCGCCACCATGGATGCCCGGGGCCTCATTTATGAAAAGTGAGGCATCGCTGCGTGAAAACAGCGATGCGTCACTTTTCATTGCGCCCTCCTTGCGACATGCTGGATGTGTCATATTTACAGTATGACACATCATGTCGCAAGGAGTTACAGATACTTCAGTATTTCTGACGTATCTGTAGGCGCAAAAATGACGCATTGCTGGAGTGTGTCACAAAAGTGACGCAACTAAAGCAATCGGTCATTTCACAATGGCAAGTCCCATTTCAAATGTGCCTGCGTCAGTCTTACGCCTGCTGTGAGGCAGGCGTAAGATATTGACGCATTTGCGTCCTAGAAGTGGCGCCGTGAAATCTCATAGATTTCACTGCGTCACTTCTACGAGGCTTACTTGCATCAGAACGCCCACCCTGCATATATTATACCTGGCGCAGGTATAATGTGGCGCAGGGGTTTACAAAGTGATGCATCTACCTAGATGCGTCACTTTGTAAATATGACGCAACATGGTGCATTTTTTACGCCGCTGGTGCATCCAAAAAGTGACGCACAGGCGGTGCAAAAGTGACGCATCATAAATATGCCCCCCTGTATTTACAATACAGTGCACCATGGCGCAAGGAATTGCATCTGTTGGAGCAAAAGTGACGCATTGTTGGAGTTGGTCACAAAAGTGACGCAGTTCCAGCAATGCGCCAGAAAACATAGGTAGGTCCCATGTAAAAAGCCCTGCGTCAATCCTTACGCCTGGTCTGAGCAGGTGTAGGGATTTTGATGCAGTGAAGGCGTAGCATGATGCAGTGAAATCTTATAAATTTCACTGCGCCAGTTCTACGTGGCTTTTCGCATGGGAACGCCTACCCTGCATACATTATACCTGGCGCAGGTATAATGTGACACAGGGCTTTACAACGTGACACAACTCCATAGATGCGTCACGTTGTAAATTGGCCGCATTTTTTACGCCGCCGCTGCGTCACAAAAGTGACGCAACGGCGGCGCAAAAGTATTGCAAGGGGTTTGTAAATCTGCCCCCTAGAGTGAACGATTCAGGTGGTCCATCGTTCAGATGCTGAAAAAGTTGATCTTTTTAACTTCCCGCATACTTTACCTTTGGGGCTGCATGGGACAATAAGCGATTAGCATTGTCAAGCTTCTCATATATAACGTATAAGTTCAACATCGTAAGGATGGAAAGCTACCCTGGTTAACTGTACAGAAATCTTTCAATCAAACAGGCCCTGATTTGTATCGACACCGATTAGCATAAAATACATAGGGGCAGATTTACAAGAACTGACGCATCTCTGCATATTAGCAGAGATGCGTCAGTTCATTTGCGTCCTGTAAAAAAATCCTTGTGCCACCATGGATGCGTCGCATTTACAATGCGGCGCACCGTGGTGCAAGGATAGACAGATGCGTGACGCATCTTTTGGCGTACAGGCAGCGCATTGCTGGAGTCGTGTCGCAAGCACGACGCAACTCCAGCAATGGTTAGGAATGCCTATTCCTAACATGCTGCGTCACTCCTTACGCCTGCTTCAAGCAGGCGTAAGGTTTTGACGCAGTGGCATCGTAAAAGTGACTCAATGAAATCTTGTACATTTCACTGCCTCACTTTTACGAGGCTTTCTCACGTCAGAACGCCCACCCTGCAAACATTATACCTGACGCAGGTATAATGTAGCGCAGGGCTTTACAACGTGACGCATCTCCCTAGATGCGTCACGTTGTAAATATGTTGCAACGTGGTGCATTGTTTACGACGCTGCTGCATCACAGAAGTGACGCAACAGCGGCGTAAAGTTGTTGCAAGGGGCTTGTAGATCTGCCCCATAACATTTTCAATTACATGACTGTAGATGGGGTGACAATCTCACAAGAAATCTTTCATACAGAGGCGATTCGAAGATTGCAGAATAGTTGGTCAGAGGGCTAATTCTATTCTTTAAAATAACAAATATCTGGGACATTTTAATCTACCCAAAAAAATCTAACTTGGGCTTGATGAAAGTTAATTCATAGAGAAAAAATAAATGTAAAAAATATTATCTATTTTGCGTTTGACATCTACATGGCAAAGGTGCAAAGAACACAGAATTTTTGTAATTCATTAGATGTAATCACAGGGCAGAAATGTGGGGGAGAATTAAGCTTTTTGTTTTTATTCAAAACACATTATATTGTGCAAAGGAATTGAATTGGGGTGTTCAAGCTTAAATAATTTTGTTGAGTACAATATTCTACTAAATCTATTCCAAATTAGTACATTCCACATGTTGTACAAAGATATTTAACATTTAGGGCTTTTAGACCCCTAAATTATTTACATGAAATTTCTGCAGTTGTAAAACTTTTTGTACTTTTGGTGAATATGGTTGTTTCTCTTACAAACCTGTATTAACTGTTGTGAATGATAAAGTAATATTTCGGTCGTGCGTGCAATCGTTATAAATCTGTATGTTTCCTTCTACAGTTATTATGTAAACGCATCTGTTTCTATTTACCCTGCTACGAAAAATATGATTGAGAACTAGTAAAACAAATTTGCAATCATGACTGCAATTGACATTTCCACCGGTTTAATTACTGTTACGTAATCAAAAAAAGAACGTTTGAATGTTCACTGAATAACTGGAAATGTATTTTGCAGCTGCAAAATCAAAATAATCTATGGAGTTCCTCTAGCATGCACTTGAATGTTGCAGCGTTGGACATGTTTTACCCTGCGTGTTTGTTCAGTAAGGCTTGGAAGATTCTAGCCAGATGTCCCTTTGAGGATAGCATAATTGCCTTCATTCTGTAAAGGTGATTTGGGCTCTTATATAATCAGTATTAATAATGCAGAGTCACTCAGTGAATGGTTCTGCTGCCTGCTCTCCGAAGCCAGCACATCTCTATTTAATCAGCCGTTCGCACTTCAACACATAACCTCTCGGTGGCGAACAGGACACTCCGGCTCAGCACTTTCACTTCACTTGGAAGGACGGGAAGTGTGTCCGCTAAGGTGACTGCAGAGAGTCAATCAATCAATCAGGGGTTTGTTAAAGCGCGACTACTCACCCGTAAGGGTCTCAAGGCGCTAGGGGTGGGGGGGGGTTGCAGGTTCCATCCATCAAGGAGGGGGTCTGTCGAAGAGCCATGTTTTGAGGTTTCTTGCGAAGATGGGGAGCGATGTTATCTGTCTGAGGTGGAGCGGAAGGGCGTTCCATGCTTTGGCCGCGAGGAAGGAGAAGGAGCGGCCTCCCGATCTGGTCTTTCTGGTGCGGGGGACGACAGCGTAGGAGAGCTGGGCTGATCGTAGGGTCCTTTGGGGTGCGTGGAATTTAAGTCGGCTGTTCAGGTATGCTGGTCCGGTGCCGTGGAGGGCCTTGTGTGTGTGGGTGAGCATCTTGAAGGTGATTCTCGCCTCGACAGGGAGCCAGTGGAGTGTGCGCAGGGGCTGGGAGATGTGGCAGTGTTTTGGCAGGTTGAGGACCAGTCTTGCGGCGGCGTTCTGGATGTTCTGTAGCTTGCGGGTGAGGTTTTTGTTTATTCCGGCGTAGAGTGCGTTGCCGTAGTCGAGTCTGCTGGTGACCAGGGCGTGAGTGACGGTCTTTCGGTGTTCGAGGGGGATCCATTTGAAGGTCTTACGAAGGAGGCGGAGGGTGTGGAAGCAGGAAGACGAGACCGAGTCACAAGTTGTTTGTCGTTATTGGAGTTTTTATACGACTACGGAGTGACTCGGGGGATCTGATCTGGAGTAGTGAAATTGGAAGTGGAAACTAAAGGGCACCGGCCCAATTGCGCCGCCGGAACGTCACTTTTTTTTTACCTTCGAGTGGCGCAATGTGCCACTGGCATATTTATAAGGCCACGTAAAGCCACGTTACGTGGCTTTTTATGGCCTAATAAATATGAGCCCCATTCACGCAGAAAACTGCGTGAAAGGGGCGTTCCGTAGGTGTTGCTGGGGGCGTTCCCAGAAAAATCCATGGCATTTTGACACTGCCCCAGATTAAGTCTGAGGCAGTGCCAAAAACGTACGCCTCCCCAGGGGAGGTGTAAGGGAGGCACAACGAGGAGAAATATCTTTATTTCTCCTCGTTTTCCTCTTTCTATGTGTGCTGCATTCTGCAGCACATATAGAAAGAGGAAAAAGCCTCTTGTGATTGTTTCTGTGCAGGAAGGTTTCCCTTCCTGCACAAAAATAATCATCCCCGCAACGCCGGCACCCTTGCACCATGGTGCAAAGGTGCCTGCGTTGGCGCACAGCAGCCCATTGTGCCCAGGCGCAGGGGAAAAGGACAGGAATGTGCTTTATCTAATAGATACGGCGCATTCCTGCCCTTTTCTTTTGCCGTAGGGCAGCGCAGCCCTAAGCAAAAAACCCATAAATGAGGCCCTAAATATTTTGCAGCTGCAAGATTAAGCAACATATAGCACATGTCACAAACTAAATTGTCTATACGTGCTCAAATAATATGTGCTAAAAATACCCAACTCAATTGTACCTCTGGGATCTATACCAATGATGTGTAGTTTACCGGTCAGGACATCTGCTTACTAACCTATCTATCCACATAGTTAACACTACCCCTGACCACTACCTACTGATTCTCCATCAATTTCAACTGGCTTTGAATTTATTGAAGGTGAATTCCCATGCAGACCTGATGCTTGTATGCTGTTTTTACTAAATATTGACAAATGTGGTTCTTCACAATGCAAACAATGTGATAGTTATACCTCAGGCATTGTATGAGCTTCATTGTGTCACTAAATAAGAGAACCAATCTATGCAAAACTTTCTAGCGCACTGAAAAAAACAAGCATTTGCAATGCAATAGGTCTCGCATTTGCAAGAGATTGAGCTATTGGCGTTGTACATGGCAATGCCCTTTATTTACGTGTTTTGAAAACCTGCAAGCAGTGTGTAAACACGCACTTTGTACTTATAGTCTTTGCTTACGAGAAGCAAGGCTGGCAGTAACTGCACCTTTTTTACTACACCAACAGATGCGATTGTAATAATGAAGCAAAACACACGTTTCAATGGCAAATGGGATTGTAATAATGAGGCAAAAGACAGGTTTCAATGGTTCCGATCTGGGGTGAAGGGCAGCAGAACAGTGGCGTCTCGCCGAGGGAGAGCTGCGGGGTGGTGGGCAGGGTGGGGGAGGGGAAGGGGGGGTAGTGGACTCCGACATATGGCGGAACGGAGTTAAGTAAGTAAATAAATAAATAAAACAATTTACATTGCGCACTGCATCGCCGAGTTGGTGATGCAGCGCGCGCAATGTAAATTGTTTTATTTATTTACTTACTTAACTCCGTTCTGCCGTATGTCGAAGTCCACTACCCCCCCACCCTGCCCCTCCCCCACCTCGCCCCACCGCCCCGCAGCTCTCCCTCGGCGAGCCGCCACTGCAGCAAAAGAAAGGGTCCCCCCAAAGAACAGATGAACAGTGAAGGCGTAAGGAAACTGTACTTGACCGGTGCTTCTTAGCCTTCAACGGAACTCATGTGTTGGCTATTGGAACCAGTTAGGAGCCAGCAAAGAAGAGCGACACGGGGGTCAAGGAATGGTAAGCAGCAGGCAGGAATAAAGTGGTTTTATTGAATGCAGCAAGTCTTGCAGACAGCGCATGCTGCTGATGCTCGACCTAAAAATAAGACCCATAAGAATGCACGTGGGTGGGGGGGGTAAATTGTCAGAAGTTGCAAGAACATTGGGCACTGAAGTACAGGGGGAAAAAAGTGTTCTAAAAATCAGATTGACTTTTTGGTTTAAAAAATATGCACGTGCCTGGGGGGATAGATATTGAGACAAATCACAAAGTAAATCATTGATTTCTCACATTCAGCCAGTGGCGGCTGGTGGCATTTGAAAGTGGTGAGGCGTAACATTATTGTCGTACTGCACTGCGGCGAGCGAGCGTAGCGAGCGAGCTCGAACAACCTACGGGGGTTTTGGGGGGGGTTCTCCCCCCCCCCCCAAGAAAATGTTGAAAAAAGAGTGGACAAACGGTGCATTTTTAAGCAAATTTGAGGAAGCAGGAAGGTTAATAAAGCAATTAGTGCTGGGCCTAAAGTGCCCTCACAGGCTTATCTACAAGTTCCTCATCTCAGCATATCTTAGACACTGATAGGCTGGCCACCCAACCTTACTTGCAGATCTCACCTTGTTTGATGGTAAAGCCAAAGAGTGGATCTCCTATCTCACCGATTGATCTTTCTTGGCCTTCTGCTGCTCCTCCACTTGCCACCTGCTGCCCTCCTACCTGTTAGTGAGCCCCATGGTTCTGTCCTGGACCTGTCTTTTTTTACCCTTTACATGATGGTGATCCCAATGATGTTCTTCTTTCTTCCTCCTCTGCCTGGAACTTAAGGACCCTATTTAATCCTAGTTTGTGACTACAGTTCTTCAGAGCATTCACAGCTACCATGAGTTGATTACTGCTACTTAACAGAAGAAATAACCCCAAGCACATTACCCGTCCACACTGCTAATGTTCTGATTAACACACTGCTTGCTAATAGTAAACTAGATTACTGCAACAATATAATACTGCGACCCAATATACTGTTTCTCAGCACAAGAACATTTTGAATTTTGCTACATACACACTGTTCAAATTGCACCGCTAATCACCAAGCACTGCACAATAAAAAGAGGGAGGCTGACTCTAATACACAAAGTGCACAGGACATGTTTTACATCCAACCTCTCCCATCCAGGGCTAACGGCGCCTCTTGAAAACCCCAGGCCCAAATAGATGCACCCTGCATGAACATACAAATATCCTCCCATAAGCAATATGGTGCAAGCAGTACGGGAATTTGTGTATACATGTACCAACAGCTAACTGGTGTCTCGCTGCACATGTGTTCTATGGTGAAGCGCGGCTGTGCTTACTGTTATAATTGTAACCTACATAATGCAAACACCAGTTCAACACGTGCAGCATGGCACGAGTCGAATGTAATTAACTGCACAATTCCATGAGCATTTTTTACAAAAAGTGATAAGCGGAAGCATGGGGATTAATAGATGGCCGGCAAATGAAAAGGAAGTGCTTATTGATTTCCGATCAAGTATCATTTCGAGAACGTAAATGGTCATATTTCTCTATAAGGGGGGTGGAAAGGGAAGCAGCTGGAGATACTGAAAAGGGTGCGTTCACAGTACATTCACATTCAAAGTGATACAAAGAGCAAACACAAGTAAATATCTGTAAAAATCTGCATTTATTATTAATCAGAGCAGATTCCTTATTGCACACAGGAAGGATGGAAACTTCCTTTCAAGAGTTTCAAACTTTAAATAAATAAAGTTACAGTAATTCTAAGAAATCAAATATACAACTGAAAAAACACAAGCGACAAGAGGCCAGGAGGAACGTTCTGGGCAGTAACCAGTTCAAGTTTCTCTACAAGGGATTGTGTTTTGGTGCCTCTCCTGCCACCGAACACTGACTGTCCCCGCAGAAGGAAAGGTTAAATAAGGCAGTACTCGTCCATACAATGAGACGGTTGCCGTTGCACACTCTAACAACATTGGCACCACCTTCTGCCGCTCTGCACAAAAGAAGCGCAATGGGGCAGCTTTACATTTTCGTCGATGATTCTAGGATTTCCACCCCTTGCCTGTCAAGAACTCGGGTTGCGTTTAAGGCGCTGTGAAAGCTCACACAGATGACATTAAACCTCAGTTTTCTATCCACCTCTGGTGTGCTGGTGACTTTCTCACAAAACCATAATTAACCTATTAGCACATGACAAAACAATGACCACACACAGCACCATAGATTAATGGCCACAAACCACCAAACTCAAAGAACAGACACAATGCATACACACGCACACACACACACATTCACATACATGCACATACATACACGCTCAGCCACACACAAGTCACCACTTCGTTAAAAACAGGTGATTTCTCCACTTTCATAAGAACTCTAGCAATGACGCGATGCAAAACATATGCCTTCTCTGGGGTAATTCTTCAGTGCATTTGTTTTCAGATGACCTATGGGGGCATAAGTGCTACAAACAGAACACTGTTTGCAACTGCAAAAAGAGAGAATTCCACTCTCGGAATGCCGGCGATTAAGACAACACACCAGCAATGCTCTTTACAGGACCCTCTGCCGAGCCTACCCAGAAAGGCATTTCTCAAGTCTGTGGAACTCCCGGAGGAGTCCCAAAATAGGCTCAAAAACAGCCCAGCTGCGCAAAATGTTCTTCGGTGATAAACAGCATCAAGAACCAGAAAACCGGATGACGTGGAAAGAACACAGTCAAAGCTACTTGTCATCAAGATGTAGGTTTCCAAAAGAACCCTTAAGCACCATTCTGTTCTCACCAGAAGAATTAAACCATTATAAAGGGGACTGGGGGATCTGAAGAGAGCAATATGCAAGTTACCTTTAACATCTTTTTCCGAAATATGTTTTTAAAGCTTGAGATTGGCACAGTTGTGAATGGAACTTCACACAACAGCAAATCAATGACATTTTTTTTTAAATATATCATTTATCTGTGTCTACGCGAACTTACAAAAAACGACTATCAAAGCGTGAACAAAATGTGATGATACACAAATGTTAACTGTATTTTTGCAATGATTGTGTGAGCGTGTGTATGTATTATTATGTATTCCTTTTATGTAAGTTTTGAAAACTTTTGTGCGGCGCAGTTTATGGCTTACAAGGGTTACTTTTCCCGTGTATCGTCTGTACAGAAAAACAAATTCGGCCTGAACCTGGAATGAAAAATGTGATGGGGGGGTTGTGTGTGTTAGAGAGAGAGATTGGAAGGGGTCTCGCAACCTGAACTGACAAGGGACAAACGTATTTGTGAAACAAAAAACATATTTCCTAAAGAGCAATGCACTTAATCATACTCTCATGTCCCCTTAACCTTGTATCCCTGCTAAACTGCTGTTGTGCTGTATGCGTTCAGCGTGAGGGACGCTTGCGCTGTTCGTGATGTATGAAAAAAACCCTCTCACTTCAAAAAAAGCAAACAATATTGGCTTTGTCAATGATTATTTTTGTTAAGCAGCTGACTGCAACTCCGAGGTGCGATGCAATGAAACGTACACATCTCTGCCTCCGCCCCAGTGCACTGGGTTATTCCCTGACACTGGGTTTGCATGACTGGTCACACACAAGGGAACAGTCTGGGGTTTGAAGATCAGAAAATACTGTGCAGATTTCCAGACTAATTACCGACCGACCTATCGAAAATACTTCAGATGTGCAGGGGCGGAAGCCCACCTCGCATGCAATAACCCCAAAACTCAGCAATGCGGTTGCAACAGGCTCCGCAGTGATTGAAGGAAAAATGGTGTGACGTCACGTGGGACTCTGGCCTATTGCATAGGCGGCCTTTCAACACACCCTCGCAGACTCCATAGTGCCAACACCAGTAAAACAGTAAAACGATGATAATAATGATGATAAAATGAATTGCGAGGTAATACAAAAAAAACTACAATATTAATGCTACTACATTGGAGTTCACAGTGAGGTATTTTTTCACCATGTTCCATCCAGTCGCGGCTCGCGCTGCAATACGGGTGGGGGGGGCCAACGGCGGAGACGCACGGCGGAGAGTACAATAAAGCACCCTTTAAACAAACCAAACTTACCGGATCCGCGCCGGCGTCCGACTCCCGCGTTGGCGCCTTGAAAAGTACCGCTTGCTCAGTCTCAGCCAATCCAGGCAGACGCTGCTCCAGCAGCAGCGCCAGGATTGGCTTGAGCAGTACGCATGTTCTGTTTAGGGCTTAACATTTTTTGCGACCAGCCCGAACATGCGTACTAGGCTGCTCATTAGAAGAGCAGCATCGAACAACCCTCGCTCTTCTAATGAGCAGCCTAGTGTGCGCATGTTCAGGGCTGGTCGCAAAATGTTTAAGCCCTAAACAGAACATGCACACTCTTGCTGTGCAGCTGAACTCTGTCCTGTAGTGCTGCCCCGCCCCCTTCTAAGCCGACTGCCTCCGGCTCTGGCTGCGATAAAGGGATTCATTGTGTGAGTGAGAGAGTCCCGTCCGAGAGTGACGGCAACGCTCAGTGGGGCAACGCCCAAGCGCCCTAATGGACGCAGCGCCCCTGCATTCAGCCCCTACAAACCTGCAGTGCTGCTAAGTGGGATGACATTAGATGCAACAAGCATGCAAGCTGACTCAATCTTAAAGGAATATCCACAACATGGGTAGCTAAAAGCTCTGAAAAGCACACATGGCTTATTCAGGCACAAATTTGCTGCTGTCATGTCAGATCCTCACTTGAGTCTGAAGCCTGGCATGGCCAATCCACCATTACATCGGGGAGGGGTGGTATGATGCTTAATAAAGGCTACTGGTAAGAGTGCACCCATGTTAAATTAACAAAAAAAATAGAAATTGTATTAAAGCTCCACCACACTCCGAAAGGGAACAGTGTGCGCAAAAAACTAAAATCTACTTGCACCTTTAATACTGAAACAAAGCAGAGAAAACTATAATTAAAATATACAACAATTACTTAGAAATAACAGAAGAACATAATATTTCAATTTGGGTAGATGAGCAAACTACAGAAAATGTACTAGTGTTTTCTACATTCCAAGGACATAAAAGTCAGGAGGAGGTCCCCTTCATAAAAACCAAAGCATTGCCAAAGAGGAGTACAGCCTAGGTTTTAGAGAAAGGGTAGGTCATGAAGAACACTAGCATACACATGTCCACTTGCTCTGGTCCATCTCACCTCTGATCTTCTTGCACTTTAATGCATTCAAACCTTGGCTGCACATAAGTCAAGAATGACCCCTTAATCAGGGTCAGCAGTGTACTACAGTGGAAAACATCATGCCATGCAAAGTGAAAATACAATAGTAAAACATCATAATGCTGGTTACAGAATTACAGCAGGCGCTATGCCAATGGAAAGCCATAAAATGGCAGGAATTTATTGTGCAATTGGTGTCCAAAATATGGCAAAACATACCATCGTACTTTGAGAACTGCCACTATACTATGGATGACAATATACCATGGATTACTATCATTGTGCCACCGAGAACAGTATGCTACAGTAGATAATCACTCTGCAATGGATGCCAAACATAAGCAAAGAATTACCACCATACTGCCAGTCATTGGAGTGACGTGAATGGCCAGAATATTCTAGGATTAACCATCACTGTGCCAAGTTGAACCTATGCCACAGTAGGGCAGTGGCTGCAGATAATATGCCAACTATTACCAACAGACTGCCAGGGCCTGCATTAAGACTGACATGCCTTGCTATTTTATAGAGTGGAGGTGGTGCCTGGACGATGGTGCTAGAAGCTAGATACAGCAGACTAGCTGGATAATGTGACTGGCTGTTCAGGTGGAAAGAATAAAATCTCTTTGGAAGCAGCTCTAGTGCTGCAGTGAAAGACAGTCTCCACTCTGTCTGTCAAGCTAGTGGAAGCCAATCTTCAGTGGCGGCTCGCATAGGGCGTGCTGCGGGCGGTGGGGTGGGGCGGGGGAGGGGCAGGGTAGGGGGTTAGTAAACTCGGACATACGACGGAACGGAGGAAAGTAATTATTACGTTCCTCCGTTCCGTCGTATGTCCGAGTTTACTACCCCCACCCTGCCCCTCCCCCACCTCACCGCCCCGCAGCATGCCCTATGCGTGCCGCCACTGCCAATCTTGCTTCCGGTGTGCCACATTGGAGCCTTAAAGATGTCAGGTGTTCCACAACATACCTTCTCCAATACTGTTGACACCCCTCCCTATCCTCCCTACATTTCATACGTGGTTGTATCCTTCACTCTTTACACTCCGATTCCACCCTTGGCCACTGCTCCTCGTCCAGCTTCTCCCCCTCACCACACTCTTGGCTCCCTGCCCCAGTGACCCCTGTACTCAGTTCTCACCTTAGCCCTCCGCACTGCTTTGCTGGCACCTCTCAGCTGTACCCAAATGCGCTGGTCCCCATTGCCAGTTCCATAGATAGGGAGCGGATCCAAAGCCCCCAGCACCGTGAGTGAGACCTCGAATAGTTGCTAAACCCTCAGTCTTTGGCACTCCAGCGACTCAGGCCTTGACCCTGGAGCGGTGAATTTATCCTGCTCCGGGTCACCCGCCATCTCGGGCTTGCAGCCTATAGTCAGCAGGTTCTGCCGAAGAGCACCATCGCCCCGCGACCACAACAACTTCAAACCCTGCTCCGCCCAATGACGTCATCACACGGGACCGAGGGCGTCGGAGTGTCTTTTTAAAAAAAGTAAACAATTCTTTATTCATGTTCCAATTCGATTGACATCTAATCATATGCGCCGACTCGAAATGGCATGATTTGTGGAGCATATCGGATAGCACACATTATAAATATAAAACCATACATGGCAACATTTTTGAAGACGGAAGTGGGACATTTAAAAAAAGCTGCGAGGTACGGCCTGATTGTGGTGACACCCAACACTGCGGGGGTGAAGGATGGAGGTCCCCTGCTCAAAGGCCAAGGTAGACTGTGCATTGCCTAGTACCTACTCTGTGAGGCACTGTGGAGCGGAGCAACGCCGCAAAGAGGGTGACCACATGGAGAAACTCCGGCCGACCGCCGCCACTGAGAAGCCAAGAGGAGTGGCCCAGGCGAGAGCGGCGATGAGCCGGGAGAGGCTGCATGCGGCTGAAGGTGCATGGAGGAGCGCTGGCTGGCCAGCACTGCGGAGAAGCCCTGGGGCATGGCCGAGGCCCAGGCGAGGGCAGAGGTGAGCCGAGAGAGGTCACGTGTGGCTGAAAGTGAGTGAGAGTGAAGCGGGCAGCACCACAAGGCCAGAGGAGGAGGGGAGTTAACAGGAGAGGCCTGTTTGAGAGCAAAAGAGACAACAAGCGGACGGGATTGTCGTGGCAGCTCCGAAAGTGAAAGCGAGCACAGCGCGCTGAATCTAAACAAAGCACGTTGTCGTAGGACAAACTCAATATACAATATAGTGCTTACGGTGTAAGAACCGAAGTAAAGGGGCCGGTACCCATGGAAGGATACAAATGACGACATGGCCTTACTAAGGAGGACTAATAAACCTATTAAGCAATCAGAAGACAGCATTTACAAAGGACAAAGACACAAGACAATGAAAAATATGGGCGGGGCTTCTATCCCGTACTGAACTACCACAGATCATCCCCTGAGAAGTGCTTGCGCGCTGGCTCAGGCTCGACCTAATGAGGAGTCTATTGCTAAGTACTGACCTGGTCCGCCCTGCTCAAGTGTCAGGATCAATTCCTTGGAGGCAGCAGTTTCCCGGAAGCACACCTTTCATCAGCATGGAATCTGCTTTGAATACATCGGAGGGTGGGAGTTGTCAATGACGGGTAGGGTAATCAGAGAGGGTGCTGCAAGGAAGGAAACCCCAAAGGTAATAAAGAGACCCAATGAGCGATGTCCTACTACAAGCTAGATAAGGAAAATCTTATCTCTTTCAGTTTCCCACTAAATAAATTAAACATTTAGGATAACTGTTAGAACTGGGGGTCTCTAGTTGGCAGAGGTAGGTACCTTTGTCCAAATAGGGACCCTTGCTTCTAGTCAGGATAAGGGGTACACTCCTGAAATAACCCCTGCTCACCCTCTTGGTAGCTTGGCACCAGCAGACAGGCTTAGTTCAGAGGCAGTGTGTAAAGCATTTGTGAACACATACAGTAATCTAGTGACAACACTACAAATGGACACCACACAGGTTGTATTATAAAAATAAGTATCTTTTATATAGATTTACCACAAGACCATAAATGACATAAATAATCCACAATACTGTACTTTAAGGATGGTAGAATTAGCTTGAGTCTCTTAAAATGAAAATGCGACACTTTGAGTTCAATGTACCTTAAGATGCGTAACGCAGGGCAACGAAAAGTGTTGCAGGGAAGGTGATGCGATAGTCCCTTACACGCAAGGGCAGTGATGCGTTGAAGATCTGGTGCAAAAGAAACAAAGTGGCGTCTTCTTGAGCTTGCGACAACGAAGGTGTGATGCGTGCACGCCCGACGGCCGTGCGGCGATTGCGATGATTCTTTGGAGCCGCGACAGGCCTTGCGACATGCTTGCCTGGCGATGCGACGGCGTCTGATGCGAGGTCGACGATCTTCTCCTGGGATGCGGGGCGCGCCTCATGTTGCGATGCGTCGGCGTCTGATGCGAGGTCGATGCTCTGCTCCGGGGATGCGACGGTGTCTGATGCGACGGCGACACTCTTCTCCGGTGCTGCGAGGCGCTTCGAAGGATGCGGCGCGCTTCTTCGGGGATGCGCCGGCGTCTGATGCGACGGCGACACTTTTCTCCGGCGTTGCGAGACTCAGCGGCTGCGGCGACACGCTTCTTCGTGTTGAGTCGCGCTTCCAGCTCCCAGAGACACGCAAGTGTGTCAGAAGGTCCAAATTCCCAGCAAGGGAATACAGGGGGAGCTGGTGGGTGAAGTCTGTTGTCCCTGAGACTTCAGCAGGAGGCAAGCTCTAAAATCAAGCCCTTGGAGATCCTTCACAAGTTGATGAAAGTACACACAAAGTTCCCTTCTCCTTTCTTTGGCAGTCAGGCAACCACTGCAGGCAGATCCCTCTCAGTTTAGGGATAGTCTTCTCCTCAGTTTCTTCTTGGTTCCGCTCCTCAGCAAAGGTTTCTTCTTGTTTCCCAAAAGTGATCTAATTTCCTAGGGGTCTGGGTCCCCTTTTTATACACCTTTTTCTTTGTTCTCTGAAGGCAGAGAGGCCTCTGCCTAGTCCAAAACCAGTTCTGGTCAGTCCTGGAGCACTTTGTTTTTCTGACTCCTTCTTTCCTTTCAGAATGTGGGGCAGAGTGCTCAGCCGCCCGGCAGGAGGTGGAGCCAGCATTGTGGAAGGCAGGCACAGCCCTATTCAGACCCAGGGGCAACTCCTCCCTCCACTCAGGATGCAGATCTTTCTATTCAGCCCTGTGCTGACTCACCCTGTCTCCTGTAGCCACCCCCAGCCCCTGTCACTCAATCTCCAGACAAGGAATACACAACCTAGCAGAGGCAGGCTTGGATAGTTAGGCAAGAAAATACCCACTTTCTAAAAGTGGTATTTTCAAACACAGAATGTTAAAACCAACTTCACTAAAAGATGCATTTTATCATCCTGAGTTCAGGCATACTAAATTCGTTTTTCTACCATGTTCCCTGGGTCAGTTCTGACTATAAGGTGTAATAGTCATTCTGCCCATTCTGGCCTATGGGGAGCAGGTAGCCTTGCAATAGTGAAAAACGAAAATGGCTGTAGTTCACTATTAGGACATGCCACACACACCAGGGCATGTCCTACCTTGTACTTACAATGCACCCTGCCCTAGGGCCTACTTTAGGGGTGACCAACATGCAGTAAAGGAAGGTTTAGGGACTGGTAAGTGGGTGCACTCACCAAGTCGACATGGCAGCCCTAGGCTGCACACAGGCTCTGCGATGGCAGGCCTGAGACACATTTTACAAGCCGCTTCTGTGGGTGGCACAACCAGTGCTGCAAGCCCACCAGCGGTATTGGATTTACAAGCCCTGGGCACACTCAGTGCACTATACTAGGGACTGACAAGTAAACCAATCATCCAATCATGGAGTCACTAATACATACATCAATTTACAATAGGGAGAGCATATGCACTTTAGCACTGATCAGCAGTGGTAAAGTGCCCAGAGTCATAAAACAGCCAACAACAGGTCAGAAAAAATATAGGAGGAAGGTAAAAAGTTTAGGGATGACCCTGCAAAAAGGGCCAAGTCCAACAATAGCGTTCAGAAGACCCAGGTCACTTACATGACCTGTGGGAGTAGAGTCCACAGGGATGTTGCTGAAAATGAAGCAACATTCACTTGAATCACAAAGACTCTGTATCATATTTTTTCTTGGAAATAATACTTTGAAAGTCTGAGTATACACTCTTGTATAGTTCGATAAAGTTCATTACTGAAGCAATATCTTCAAAAATAACCTTAAGACTTCTGCTTTTCGCTGCCTCATTAAATGTGTGTCCATTTTAAATTAGGGGGGTGCGGAATATTCCGTTCTGCCCGTGGAATTGGCAGAATTTTGGCGACTTCTCATTACTCTTTTAACACAGAGTTCCGGCCAAATTCCGCCATTCGCCAAGTGGCAGAATTTTTTTCTCACACTCGGCTCCAGAATGATAAGTTGGCAAGCGAGATCTGGCATCCCCTAGCGCAATTTCCGGTCACTAGGAAGACACCCAGCAAGATTTTTCAAATGCGGGCAGTCACTGGCAGTCGCGACCATTCAGGGTCAGAAGGCTGCAGCTCGAGCAGAAAATCTACTTAAGTGCACTGCGTGGTGCTGTTCAATCTAATTTGTCAGCATGGAACATGCTATCGGCACTAAATCAGAGCACAAGCAGCGTGATGTGCCTTTTTCCGCCCTCTGGCAGAACCCCACGGAATCTCGCAGAGTTCTTATGTAACTTTGCAAATTCTGTGGAGCCAAATTCTGCAAGTTTCACCGACTCCTAGTTTAATGGTGTGGCGGGGAGTGAAGGGGATGGGGGACAGGGCAGGAATGACATGGGTGGGGGTGAGACAGATCGAAACTGCCAGAACTTGTATCAATAGGTCCGGTTGTTTTCACAGGTTCTTTGATTCCTATGTCCTACACCAAATGAATGGAAAGTCAATCAAATACCTCTCAAACAAAGATATGTCAATTGCATAAGTAGGCTTTAGATCCAGAAGACATAAGAGATGAATGAAATTTCCATTCACAAAATGTAGTCACCAATTACGCACAGACATTTTGCAAATGGAAGTGTATTTTGCGAACCGACCTATGTGCAAGTAGGTTCGTTCACAAAATATCGAATTGTAGTGGGTTGAAATCTGACCTACCTCATCAATATTCAAGAGGCATTACATGAAACTACAATTGAATGCCATTATAAGGATGGTGTTACAGCAAACAAATGATGGACGGAATGCTGACAATGCAAACATTCTCCCCCAGTCAAAAGATCTGGGTTAAATCCATCGTTCTTTTGCCCACTACGCCACCCCAGTTTGGACCCAGCCATATGCAAATCAGTCTTGACCCTGTGCCCCATGGGAACAGTCCAGACCGAACTGCCAGGCCAAGACCTCCCTGGACCGGAAACAAGCATCCTGAGACCGGTTTCAGGGTATGTCACCCTTCTTCAGCCAGGCTAGCTTGAATCCAGTGGCACAGTGAGCAAGGGACCCACGTCTGGGCATATCCATCCCACTTAGGGCGAAAAGTGTTACAGCAAACAAATGATGGACGGAATGCTGACTATGCAAACATTCTCCCCCAGTCAAAAGATCTGGGTTAAATCCATCGTTCTTTTGCCCACTACGCCACCCCAGTTTGGACCCAGCCATATGCAAATCAGTCTTGACCCTGTGCCCCATGGGAACAGTCCAGACTGAACTGCCAGGCCAAGTCCTCGCTGGACCGGAAACAAGCATCCTGGGACCGGTTTCAGGGTATGTCACCCTTCTTCAGCCAGGCTAGCTTGAATCCAGTGGCACAGTGAGCAAGGGACCCACGTATGGGCATACCCATCCCACTTAGGGCGAAAAGTGTTACAGCAAACAAATGATGGACGGAATGCTGACAATGCAAACATTCTCCCCCAGTCAAAAGATCTGGGTTAAATCCATCGTTCTTTTGCCCACTACGCCACCCCAGTTTGGACCCAGCCATTTGCAAATCAGTCTTGACCCTGTGCCCCATGGGAACAGTCCAGACCGAACTGCCAGGCCAAGTCCTCCCTGGACCGGAAACAAGCATCCTGGGGCCGGTTTCAGGGTATGTCACTGTTAGAAATGGGATCTCTGGTTGGCTAAGGCTTGCGCCAAAGCCAGGCAGAGACCACCACTCTAGTCAGGGCAAGGGAGTTACACGCCGACGATAACCCTTGCTCACCCCCTTGGTAGCTTGGCACGAGCAGTCAGGCTTATCCCAGAGGCAATGTGTAAAGCGTTTGCGCAACACACACACACAGCAGCAACACACCAGGCACACCACAAAAGGAACTCCACACAAGGTTATATAAAAATAGCCTTTGTATTATCATAAACACATAGAATAGTAATCACACAATGTACACTGTGCCAACTGGCACCAGGCAGTATTTACAGGGGATTATTTACACCTGGCCGGGCCAATCGGGCCACGGTCAGAACCTTCTGGAAGGCACAAGTAACTTATACATAACGCATAACCAGTAACTACTGGCGAAATACTGGAAATACTGAAAATAAATGGAGTCAGAACTAGATCCTGTAACGTAAAACATGGGACACCTAAATCATATCAGGCATGAATCTCATTAGCATAAACTACCTTAGGTTAGGCATACTTAGCACCCAACCACATTATGCCATAATCATATGAGGCAATAGGCCTCGCAAGCATAGACACCATAGGTAATAATTAGCATAAACACAGTGTGCCCCAATCGGGGGCACAACGCACTGACACTGGCCCCAGGCCAACTGGCCTCTCACAGGGGCTCAAAGGCCCTATGTCCCGTAAAGTCAGGGCTGGCTGCAAAAGCAGCAAAAGCAAAAGTGTGCAAAGCGCTGGGGGCAGGGCAGGAGTGTCTCTCACTCCTATCTCGTCTCCTTAGGAAATGAAAAGGCCCCCACGACGTTGCAACTACCTGCGCTCTCGCAGTGCATCTGGGGAGGACAAAAACGGCACTGGCACTGCACGTGCCTAATCAGCCCGGGGCCCCTGCGGGGACTCCTCCGGGAATGCGGGGAATGAAACACAAATGCCCCCAAGATGCAGTTGCCCGCAGCGGCGGCGCAACTGTGAGGAGCTGAAAACACTACACGTTGCAGCTGCCCGCTATCAGATGGGGCA
Organism: Calotriton arnoldi; assembly: GCA_963921515.1. Lineage (NCBI taxonomy): Eukaryota > Metazoa > Chordata > Amphibia > Caudata > Salamandridae > Calotriton > Calotriton arnoldi. The sequence continues at coordinate 1,243,089 of CAWUFW010004013.1, read as the reverse complement.
GCTGAAAAGAATCAACCACGCACTGGCCCAGGGGGCGGGTACCGACAATGTGCCCCGACACTCCCCCAACCACCATGCAGCTGAGCCCCACTCACCGGGCTCCTGTCTGACTGTTCAGGTCCCAGGCAGGCTTCTCCCTCACGCAGGGGAGGCTTCCACGGCTCTCTTTGGATGCGGCGGGGGCAGGCTCCGACAGTGTGCCTCGGGCCTCCTCCGCCTCACTCGCTGATGGCAGCTGCACTAGCGGGGCTCTCTCCACTCATGGGAGCCCAGCGCTGCAATCAGGACGTGCTTCACCCGGTCCCCCTTCTTGGGACCGGGACTTGGTTCTGGAGCCTGCGAGGCTCCTGGATTGCTTCCGCCTCGCGCCACGCCCACAACCAGACCGCTCTGCCTTGGTTCCGTGTCGCCGTGGGCAGCGCGGTGGCCCCTCTTGTGGATCCTCTGTGTTCTCGGCGGCGGCCTCACGCAGGGGGCCAGAACCGGCGGGGTGGGCTCCCGCTTCGGTTTTAGAAAGTATAAATACGCGGGGTGGGCTCCCGCTAGCGAAATAAGCCGGAGTGCGTGGTGGGCACCCGCTAGTTAAATCAGCGAGAATGCGGGGTGGGCACCCGCCAATAATTAAATTCAAAATGCGGGGTGGCCCCCCGCCTTTTCAGAGATGCGGGGGAATCCCCAGGCAGCAGCCCAGCGCTGCAAATTAAAAATAGAAGCGCTCTCTAAGCGCTAGGGCAAAGTCTCCAGCACTCTCCCCAATACAGGGAAAGCGCTTCCAGGTATAAAAGTCCAAAGTCCAGGGGGCCAAGGCTGGGCTCAGGCAGGCCAGCACACAGGGCCCTCCAGCAGGGAGGCAGTCCCTCGTGGTGGTTCCTCCTGGAGCCCAGCAGCAGCAGGCCCCCCCTCAAGTCAGGAACAGCACAACCCTTTCATGGGGTCACAGCCCCTTCTTTTATAGGACCTTTTCCTTTGTCTGTAAGCACAGGGCTGGGGGGAAACCAGATGCAACTGGTTTAGGAGCACTTTGTTTTCCAAGCTCCTCTTCCCCTTTGTCAGTTGGGGCTAGGTACTCAGACACACCACAGGGGGCGGAGCCAGCATTGTACAGCCTGGGCACAGTCCTATTCAGAGTCAGGGGATTACTCCTCCCACTACCCTTAGCCCAGGTGTCCCATTCAGCCTAGCGCTGACTCACCCTGCCCCTCCTGGAGCCACACACACCTCCCAGCCCCTGTCACTCACAAAGCCAGACATGCAATTCACATCAGGCAGGCAGACACATAGCACACAGAAATGCCAACTTCTAAAAGTGGCATTTCTCCACCAGTCACCATAAATCTGCGCACACCATTGCGCAGCATTTATTCACACAAATTCATACATACTAGACTCGACCCTGCACGCCTCTCATACCAGGAATTAACATGGACACACTTATCCCCCATGCATTCCTATGGGAGGGCAGGACATTCTCACCACAAGTACACAGAGAGCGCGCGCACTTTACACTGGACATAAGTGCTAAAGTGCCTAGAGGCCTAAAACCACCAACACCACACAGGGAAAAGGCTAGGAGACAGGCAAAAAGTTTAGGGGTGAACCTGCCAAAAGGGCCAAGACCAACAGTCACGCTTCTTCAGCCAGGCTAACTTGAATCCAGTGGCACAGTGAGCAAGGAACCCACGTCTGGGCATACCCATCCCACTTAGGGCGAAAAGTTTTACAGCAAACAAATGATGGACGGAATGCTGACAATGCAAACATTCTCCCCCAGTCAAAAGATCTGGGTTAAATCCATCGTTCTTTTGCCCACTACGCCACCCCAGTTTGGACCCAGCCATATGCAAATCAGTCTTGACCCTGTGCCCCATGGGAACAGTCCAGACCGAACTGCCAGGCCAGGTCTTCCCTGGACTGGAAACAAGCATCCTAGGACCGGTTTCGGATTCAAGACTGATTTGCATATGGATGGGTCCAAAGTGGAATGGCATGGTGAGCAAAAAAACGATGGATTTAGGCCCAGATCTCTGTACTGGGGTGAATGAAAGACATTGTTCTGCATTCTGTCCATCAATTGTTCTTTTTACATTTGTCACCCCGAGTGGGACGGATATGCCCAGACGTGGGTCCCGTGCTCTCCATGCCACTGGAGTCAAGCTATTCTGGCTGATGAGGGCTGAAAGCCTGAAACCGGTCCTAGGCTGCTTGTTTCCAGTCCAGGGAGGACCTGGCCTGGCAGTTCGGGCTGGACTGTTCCCATTGGGCGCAGGGTCAAGACTGATTTGCATATGGCTGGGTCCAAACTGGAATGGCATGGTGAGCAAAAAAACGATGGATTTAGGCCCAGATCTCTGTACTGGGGTGAATGTATGCCATTGTTCTGCATTCTGTCCATCAATTGTTCTTTTTACATTTGTCACCCCGAGTGGGACGGGTATGCCCAGACGTGGGTCCCGTGCTCTCCATGCCACTGGAGTCAAGCTATTCTGGCTGATGAGGGCTGAAAGCCCAAAACCGGTCCTAGGATGCTTGTTTCCAGTCCAGGGAGGACCTGGCCTGGCAGTTTGGGCTGGACTGTTCCCATTGGGCGCAGGGTCACGACTGATTTGCATATGGCTGGGTCCAAACTGGAATGGCATGGTGAGCAAAAAACGATGGATTTAGGCCCAGATCTCTGTACTGGGGTGAATGTATGACATTGTTCTGCATTCTGTCCATCAATTGTTCTTTTACATTTGTCACCCCGAGTGGGACGGGTATGCCCAGACGTGGGTCCCGTGCTCTCCATGCCACTGGAGTCAAGCTATTCTGGCTGATGAGGGCTGAAAGCCCGAAACCGGTCCTAGGATGCTTATTTCCAGTCCAGGGAGGACCTGGCCTGGCAGTTCGGGCTGGACTGTTCCCATTGGGCGCAGGGTCAAGACTGATTTGCATATGGCTGGGTGCAAACTGGAATGGCATGGTGAGCAAAAAAACGATGGATTTAGGCCCAGATCTCTGTACTGGGGTGAATGTATGACATTGTTCTGCATTCTGTCCATCAATTGTTCTTTTTACATTTGTCACCCCGAGTGGGACGTGTATGCCCAGACGTGGGTCCTGTGCTCTCCATGCCACTGGAGTCAAGCTATTCTGGCTGATGAGGGCTGAAAGCCCGAAACCGGTCCTAGGATGCTTGTTTCCAGTCCAGGGAGGACCTGGCCTGGCAGTTCGGGCTGGACTGTTCCCATTGGGCGCAGGGTCAAGACTGATTTGCATATGGCTGGGTCCAAACTGGAATGGCATGGTGAGCAACAAAACGATGGATTTAAGCCCAGATGTCTGTACTGGGGTGAATGTATGACATTGTTCTGCATTCTGTCCATCAATTGTTCTTTTTACATTATAAGGATGGTGGCCAGCTGGGGTCAGCAGCCCAATATGTTTGTGATCACACTTCGATAAACAAAACATTTTTTTTTAAACTGCTCTGGATTTAAAAGGAAAGGTATATTTTTGGACCACTGCCTACTCCCCAACAAACTTGTTTTTACATTCACAAAGTGTACCCTTCCCTTTTGCAAGTGTGTTATCCACCCAACTCGGGTGTTTTAGCAGCTTTTCAATGTTTTGCAACCAGAAAATGGTTGCAAAATATTGATACATCCCTGAATGAACCACTACTCAGAAGAGACGCCCTAATACCGCCCCTTCCAAATAACGATTCGCTGGGTTCTAAACTGATTTTGCGATTCAGTAACTTGTTACTAAATCGCAAAATGTGTTTAGTACATAACACATTTTATGGTCACAAACCTTATGATTTTGTCAATCGCAGGCTTTGCAATTGCAAAACTGCTTTACACATCAAACCCTTAGTTCTTACATGATTAGAAGGCCTCTGTCAGCTTCTACGGGTCTTCCTGTGCTCCTCATACTCTTGCAGCTAAACTGCCAAGCCAAATCAGACAGTGAAACACCCTAATTCTTATGGGTGCAGGAAATCACATTACACAGTTGCAAAACGTTCATCATAGCAGTTTGGGTGGGCTCTCATATATACTGAGTACTTCAAATTACTGCCAAGATTACAGTGAGTTCTTGTGAGATTTCAAATGGCTAATCTCTTGAGATCTCAAATCAAAACAAAGTGTGTGCCTGCTTAGCCCATCTATTCTTTCTCAGCTGAATATTTGGAATTGTATGTGCATATGTAAGTGTAGTTGAGGACTAGTTAGGTTTTTAAGATTTTCGGAAGTGGCAGTTTAGGAAATGCAAGCCATTTCCTATTTCGCCCATAGGTGGAAATGCAACACCATTTCCTATTTGCGATGACCTAATAGCAATTCCTAATCTGTAGCTACTAGGGAATCGCAAATTTTGTAAATATCCTTTTGCATTTCTTAAATACTGATTCCTACGGAGTCGCTGTTTAAGAAATGCAAGTGGGAACCTTAGTACATCTGGCCCAAACTGTGTAATGTGTACTCGTTGCACCACTCAACACCCCCCGTAGTGTCACGCCAGTGACGTAACTGAAACGCTGGTTGATAGCCTGTGGAGTGCAGCCGCGGGGGTATTACCAAGTTGATCCCCCCTGCGCAGGTGTGGATGGTACTGCCCTGTGTCATGTGGGGCATAGTTAATGAGTGTGTTGCCAGGGAGGCGGAGTCTTTAGAGACCATCTAAGCCAGGGCCCATTAACACAAGCAGCACTGTCTCCGTGTCATCTGCTCTAGGACAAGACACGTCTAAAAGCCCCACTACCACTCCCCACCAAAGGGGTACTGATCTGCGGGGTCTGTGAGGTCCATAACACTACAATTGGGTTGTCATGCCCTCCATCTGTGTTGCCTGTCATTGGCATGCTCCTGTGTGCGGCGGCCACGTTATCCATGAGGGGCTGCAGTGGTTGTGCTGCGTGGGACGGTCTGTGCACGAGTAAGCAGCCTATGACCGCCGCCAAGTGCATCGGTGCCGGAGAGACAATGCGACTGTGAGAGCAGTGCAGGGTGAATCGTGCCCGCTGTACTCCGCTACCACACTGTGCATCCTGTGGTGTGAGGCCAGACCACATGGGCCCCGCAGAAGGAGTGCCGCGGAGAGCTGCTGGCTTGCTCCTGCACATTCAGACCCAGGAGGCAGAGGCTCTGTGTTAGCGCCTGCCCAAGTGCCCATCTGATGCATAATGGTGCCGCCCTAAGCATCCAGGCTCATCTGCATGGTAGAGAGGTCAGTTCAACCCCTGAAAGCTTTGCATAGGCTGTTCCATTATGTGGCCCCCATAAGCAAAAGGCCCAATAACTGTGTTTCACTTCCAACCTGGGAGTCTCCAGCTACCAAGGTCCCGCCCAGTGTAGTCACACCCAGAGAGGGGGCAAAGGCCCCAGTCGTCCCTTTTTCATCCACACCCACATGCGGCGCACGTTTTGATCGATATCCTGGCGAACATTCCCCCATTGAGCCGTTCGTCATAGAATGTGCCCCATCCGCACAATTGTCCAGGTGGCGAGAGTGGAGGTATACTTTGAAGCGATTGAGGTGGATGACAACATGAAAAGAGCCATGATACTACACCTGAGAGGCAAGGCAATTCACTGAATCTCTAAGACACGGAAGCTACCCCGAAAACACATGTGATCCTCATAATGGTGCTCAAAGCATATTACGAACCTATGGCTGACCAGGACTATGAAAGATTTATCTTTCATCAGGCCAGACAACAGGTAGAGGAGTCCATTATCATGTTTTGCACCAGGCTAAAGGAGTAGGCGAGCACGTGTGGAGTCGCCAACAAAGGGAAAGAAATACGAGGTCAGATAAACCATGGATGCACACCAGCAAAACTCTTCAAACGCATCCTACAAGAATCCGGCAAGTCCCTAGCAGACATTCTGACCATGGGCAGAACCAAAGAACTGTCCAAAGCCTGCACTTTTCATATGGAAGCTGCCCTCCAATAGACTGTAAAGTTGGAGCTTGTCAACGCCATCGTGCCTACACCAACATCAAGGAAACCAAAAACAGGAGGGTCATCACAACGACCCTGCGGGTTATGCTGTGGCCCCATGCACCGCCCAACCGATTACCCAAGAGAAAAGCAAGAAGTGCGCAGGGTGTGGAAAATGCAACTAATTTGCGAAAGTGTATTGTTCCAGCATAGAAAAAGCACCCCGCTCCACTGTCAATACAGTGTCGGAAACATACAAACAGGACAGCAACATGGATAACGATGAAGACACCAAACACACTGTTCACTCAATCAATCAAGCAATCATAATCTTTATTCGATTTTAAAAATAAAATCATAAAAAACAAATCAGTTAAAAAGAACAGAAATTGTCACCCACATAATCAAACTGGCTTTAAAACCCCAGAGAGAAAACATACAAGATAGAAATAGACTGTGGGTGAATTTAAAAACTGTAAATACAGTAAGGCCAGCTTAGCTTGAGTAAAATTCATTAACTTTAAAACTGGTCACAAAAACTTATATCATAGGGTGTTGTATTTTGAGCAAATCATAAGAATGTGTAATGTATCATTGACCGAGACATTGTCACAGTCACATAGGGGCAAATCCGAATCGTTAATACAACCATGATTAAAGAAATCTAAACGCGGAAATAGATTCAGCCTGAAATAAGTGAACAAACATCGCTGATGACGAGTCATGTTCCAGGTCAAATAAGGTTCTACATTAACTATAGTTTTCCCTAAAATCGCATGCCTAACTGAAAGTTTCAATATTGCAGAATCCTCCTGGTCCGCTGCCTTCTTAACCATAAATGCCACTACATCTCCATTTATGATCAGAGCTAGCTAAGCTGCTGGGGTTAACATATAAATCGGGCATCCCTAAAGACTTCATATTGTGGGAGATATAGGCCAGCCATGGGATCAGGAAGGGCTTGTCCAATTTTAGGCAATCCTGCAATATTCATCTATTGAAGCCAAGCTCTTCCTTTGTCCAAATTGGTATCCAAAGTTTTAAGGGGGAAAGTCGAATCAGGTCAATGATGTAACCTAATCCCAGTTCTTCGTGGACGATTTCATAGGGTACACTTTGTGGGACTCCCAGGAGGCCCCTTAAAAATTTATTTTCAGCTACTTGACTTGAGGCGACCATAGCCCCATATACCACTGCCATAACTTGCTAATGGGATGCACTTCGCCCTGAAAATTTCCAAGACATATTTAATGTTGCTGCGCCCTAACCAATGTGAGAAATCGCCAGTGCTAAACGTGGCTCTGTTAAAGGACGTCACATTCTGGGTTATAAGTGAATGACAGTTTAGGCCAGAATCCAACTGGACCCCTGAATATTTAAACTTATCTACTTGGCTGACGTGGTGTCCATCTACAACAAATTTCATGGTTTTCATGTTGGGTGGACTACGCTTCATTACATGGATTTTGAGAAGTTGGTGGAAAGGTCAAGGCTGTTCATAAAATCAATAAAAAGATTAAGAAGTTTTTGTAAACCCCTTGGCTGTCCAAGCAATTAAAACTGTGTCATCAGCGTAAAGCAGGGCCGGTATAGAACGGCCTCCCACTTTGGGGACATCCACACCTGAGTCTGACAAAACTTGTTCTATTTGATTAATATAAAAAATAAATAAAAACAGTGCTAAAATAGAGCCTTCCACACCACCAAAGCAGCTCTGTTAGCCAACACCACATTTATGTACTTTGATCCATGGAAGAAGATCACCATTGTGGTTGACGCCGGTCCGAAAGGACTAGGAGCAGTGCTGATACAGTGGCCTGAGAATGACAAATGGACACCAGTAGCGTTTGAGAGTCGGTGTCTCATGGAGACAAGGCAACCGTGCTCTCAAATTGAGAAGGAAGCAATTGCCATACACTGGGGGTGCCAGCACTTCCATCTGTATGTCTATGACCAACCGTTTGTAGTCACCACCGATCACAAACTCCTCATTCCACTCTTCCAAGGCACCTCGTCAAAGCCACCACTGCAAATTGAAAAATGGATGCTTCAGCTCCAGGAATACAATTGCCAGGTGGAATATTTTGCAAGTACCACCAACTCGGTCGATTACTGGTTGAGGCATCCCCGAGCTGCCACCCAAGAAAGAGGAGGAAGAAGCCAATGAAACTGAAGAATACATGTGGTGCATTGCCGCCTTCTCCCGCCCAATGACAATCTCGGTGGAACAGATACGGCAACCCACCGCCCATGATGAGTGCCTGCAGAGAGCACTGGAAGCAAACTGGAGTGGCCATTGTCATTGGTTCAAGGCTAACTGGGCCCAGCGCACCTCACAGTCCCAAGGCATCCTGGAGAGCCTCTACCATGTACGTCATGAACTGGCTGCTGACCCCGATGGTTGTCTCTTCCGCGGACATCGGCTAATAATTCCCACAAGCCTCACAAATCAGGTTGTATAGTTTACCCAAGCTGGCCACCAGGGGATGGTCAAGACCAAGAATCAGCTGTGCACGAAAGTGTGGGGTTCCCACTCAAGGATGAGCATGTGGAGACCACGGTACAATCCTGCACCCTGGTGCCAAGGCACTGTCAGACCCCCGTTTCCAGCTCCTGTGATAACGGAAAAAGGACCCCAAGAGCCATGGGTGGGCACCAGCCTTGCCTTCGAAGTCTGCCAGACGGAAGGTATGTGATGGTGATCATTGATGATTATTCCACATACCCAGAAGTTGAAATTATTACCTCTCAAGGGGTCCATGAGGTACTACCGAAGCTGGATAATACCATGGCTACTCATGGTCTACTCAGAGAGCTGAGGACTAACAATGGCCCACCAAGTCATTAAACATCACCTAGAAGAAGGCCACCCTTCATTGGCCGCAAGCCTATGGGGAAACAAAATGCTTCATGAGGACTTTAAACAAAGTCATCAGGATCTTGCACGCCAATCAACAGCCCTGTGAGTGGGCCATATACTAATTTCTCTGTGAGAACTGCCAAACGCCTGACTCCATCATAGGGGCAAGCTCCTGGATACCTGGTCATGGGTAAGCCTGGGCGGAGTTCGCTGAGTTCCGCTATGCAGAACTCCGCGAAGTGCAAAAAAACCTCTGCTGCGCTACTCGGAGCTCTGCAAGCAGTGGAGTGTGTTAGATAAATGCCGTTCACAGTGATTTTCAGTGCCAGGTGCTTGTCCGCACTGTGCAATCATCGCGAACAACACCGTGCACAGCGCAAGCGGGCGCTGCTTCCTTTCTGCTGCTCAAGTCAATTTTTACTCAACGCGAGCATACGCGACCACTCGCAATGAGAAATATGACCGCCCGCGTTGAGAAATCTTGCTGGGAGGTTGATTTTCCATGCTCACGCTCGCCAACTTGATGTGGACGATCGTGAACGAGGAAAAATCTCGCCGGGAGGTGGACACGAGTGAGGGAGTTTTTCAGAACTCCACGAGCTCCGCGTAACGCGGAGTGCGGAAAACTCTGCAAACTCCGCGAGCAGAGCAGAGTTCACTGCCCAGACTTAGTCATGGGGTGGGTGGTGCAAGACTCGATCCCTCATCACCCCGAGAGGATTCACAGCCTAGTGGATGACCAGCATGTCCTGACCAAATGTCAAGTTGCCAACGCACAAGCCAGTCCGTGGCACCACGCCAAATGATCTCTCCTCAAGGTAGGCGATTTAGTCTTAGTGAAAGACCAATTCCCAGGCAGCAAATTCAGACACCCCTTTGAATGCCATCCATGGACTACTACCCATATTCTTGGCACCAAAGTAACGGCTCAACGAGGCGAGGAAGAAGTATTAAGGAACATTTCTCAGTTCAAACGATTCTACTTGTCATGCCCTCCATGTCCCCGTGTTGAAGTGACTGATGCTGACCTGGGTGACATTGAAGAGACCTCCGCATCAGACAGCCCTTCAAGAGGCTCTCCTGAGTCTGTGAGAGAGGGTAAAAATGAGAACACTAAGGGTGACATCGCTACAGACGGGGTGAGCTGTGGGCCTCCTGTTAGGCCGGTGAATCGGGACACTCGCACAAGGGATGGCCTGAGAAGTGATAAGGCACCCTCCTCTCGTTTGAGAGATCATGCTGTGTAAGCACCTGTCCTGGGGCTCCAGGTAACTTTAAGTTTTCTATATTTGTTCATCATGGACTGTTGTTATGTTGGCTGCTGATTTATGACTCAATACTAGTCCCTGGTGACTGGACTAATGTTAATGTGAAAAGTTATGTCTGCTGCTATTTTAAAATAAAGGAGGAATGCAGTGTTGTGCCAGTGACCTAACAGGCACGCAGGCTGATGGACCTCAGTGTGCAGCCCTAGGGGTGATGCCAAGTTGTTCCCCACTACATGGGTGTGGATGGTACTGCACTGTATCACGTGGGGCATAGTTAATAAAGGTGTGGCCAGGCAATAGGGGTCTTTAGAGAACACTTAAGTCAGGACCCATTAAAACCAGCAGCACTGTCTCTATGTCATCTGTTCTAGGCCAAGACACTTGTAAACCCCCCACTACCGCTGCCCACCAAAGCGGTACTGATCTGTGGGGTCTGTGAGGTCCCCGACACAATACCCACCCCAGGGCCTCCTTCACATAGTTGTCCTCCTACCAGCATGCCCCCGGCTCAACGCCCTGGCCTAGCCCTGCTCCTGCTTTGACCTTGCTAGTGTCATCTCTTCCCACCCAGCATCTGCTGTCCCAGAGTTCGCTTTCGGTGTACTCACTGGTGACCCTCCACCTCTAGCAATAAACACCACGCAAGGAAGAGAGTAGGCAACTGTCTGCAGGCAGGACAGGGTCCGACAACGAAGCTGGCGATTGAGCGGGTAAGAACGCCAAGTCTGAGCTGAGTCGAGAGCAGCAGAGAGATAGAGAGGCCGGGGGGCACAAGTGCACCTGGGGTACAATCCTCCTCAGTGAGCAGTCTTTGTCACAAGCACTTTGTGCATGGGGGAGTGGAATCCCTCAGACCCACTGGCGCCTTTCTAAAAGTTACCATTCGCCACATACTAAATCCACCTGCAGTCCTGCCTGCCACCTTTCACTATTATTTTTCTTCACTCCTGAAATGTATGAAAATATTATACATGGTCGCCTGGTAGGCATTCCCATCTCCGTCTATGCTCACCTATAGAAGCCATACATGGCAAGTAATTGTAATTGTATTTATATAGCGCTTACTACCCCTGATGACGTGTCAAAGCGATTTGTGGCTAGTAGCAACCTACTCTGGAACTACTCTGGATTAGTGGTGGATTAGAATAGGAAAATATGAGCTAATGGTGGACATGTGAGTCTATTATTTGGATTGAATAGGATAATGGAGGGATAGAAGAGGGAAAAAGTGTTATTTAGGAGATCATAGTTGTAAGATGATGTTTGAGATGAGTAAAAGGAGAGCTGAGGTTGGAAGAGTCTCTAGAAAGGGAGATAATAGTAGTAAAGTGGGTTTGGGATGAGTCTAAAGGAGGGATAGATGAGGGAAGAATTTAAAAATGGTTGTTTGGGAAATTATGGCAGTAAAACGAGGTTTGGGGTGAGCCAGGAGGGATAGAGGAGGGGAGAGTCTAGAAATGATTTTTTGGGGAGATCATAGTTATAGAATGAGGTTTGGGATGGAATCAGAGAGTGGAGGTAGAGGATATATTGAGAGAGGTATGGGGTGAGACAGAGTAGTTCATTTATAAGAGAGTGAATTAACCCCCCAACAGTAGGAGTAGAATAATTAATATATAGATACACGACTGCATAGAAGGGGAATTCATGTAAAAGGAAGATAAGCCAATCCCATCAAATTTCATGTAATCTACCACCCCCAGGTGAAAAATATCAGTTCTTTGATGACTTATCAGACCTAAAAATTCAAGACTCCCTAAAGGACAGCGTAGACATCATATTAGGAGACGTAACCCTGCACCTAAATAATGCCGAGGATCCAATCCCTAGCCTCGCTCCTTGAAGCAAATGATCTCACCCAACACTGCAATAAGCAAACCCACAATAAAGACTTTACCCTCGATGCAACCATTTCTAAACACAACGTCATTTCCCTCCACTCCATCCTACCCTCAGACTGGACTGATCACCACCTAATTCTTTTTGATCTCAATGTTAATGAACTTAAGGTCCTCTCCCAAGCCACTTGTTCCGAGCTTTGGGCAAGGAACACATGCCAAATCCCCCAGACAGAGTTAGAAGCACTAGTCAGTTCCCAAATTCTCTCTCCACCAAACCTCACCTCCGCTGACGATCTCACTGTCCACTAAAACACAAAAGTGGCAGATCTTCTTGACACAATCGCTCAATGGAAACTCAAGAAGTATCCCCTCTAGATCCTGGTTTAACAAAGATCTTAACAAAGAGAGACCACAACTTAGATTGGCTGAAAGAGCTTTGAGACAGCAATCTTCGCTAACTAATCTCTTGCTCCTCCGAGCCGAATGTCTAAAATACAAAAAACACATCTTCAGAGAAAAATCTGCCTTCTTCCTAGCCCAACTTGACCACTCTAGGAACAGACCCAAAGACCTCTTCAACATCATCAAACAGCAAATCTCCTCGTTCCCCCCTCACTCTACTGCTTGCTCTACTAAGTGGTGTGAAGAGTTTGCAGCATTCTTCTCAACAAAAATAGCAAACATCAAACTCTCACTAGAACCGTCCCCTCCCCAACCCATTCTACCGACGCCTCCTCTAGCAAACAGGATCCTCCGAATGCCGCACCACCATCTAATGATGGTGTAAAGTCCACCTTTCACAGGAACACAGGAACATAGGCAGCAGTAGAGTTGAAGTTGACTTTATTAAGTAGCAAGTAACAGAGACCCCATCCAACACCAGACACTGGCAACTGTCAACTGACAAGTTCCACAGTGTTCCTTAGCAAGCTGGGGTTCCACATTCCATGCATAGTCATAGAGTAACATTCTTAGTAACCTTCTTCTAAGAAGCAAGACAGTAAGACACTACATCACCTTCCCCCCAATATACAATAAAACACAGAACATGAGCACTTAAAATATAATTATAAAGAAGCGGGGTCCTGAGGCTACAGGACACTAGACAAAGTCTTGCAATCTGGCTGGACGCCGGACAGGAATGGACACAGAGGTGGAGATAGTGGAATCAGACTCGTTCAAGGAAAGACATTTAGACACCCTGTTCAGGTTCCACACTCTGTGGTCATTGGTCTTAATGGCATTCTTAAAAACCTTGATAACCTTAAAAGGTTTGCTAAACTTCGAACAACCTGTACTCAAACGCGGAGACTTAATTTTATCCCAGTCTCCCAAAGAAACAACAGTTTCTTTCTCATCAAACCAAACCTTCCTCTTTTCCACCACACGCTTTTCCCTCTCCTTCCATCCTTCCACACAACCAACATTATCATCAACCATAGATCTTTTAGAAAACACCCACGAAGGACACATCTCAGTGTTTGCCACTCTACCTTTGAACAGGCGGAAAGGAGAAACACCTGTAGAGGAATGTGGAGTAAACCTATACTCCCTGACTTTCTTTCTCATGGCTAGCTCCCAGTCTAACCCAGTCACACAACCCTGTTGCAAAGTCTCTTTCAAAACCTTCACAAACCTCTCAACAACACCATTGCTTTCAGGGTGGTAAAGAGCTGCCTTCTTATGCTTAATCCCTCTATAAGACAAGAAATCTTCAAATATTTTGGAGGTGAATTGGACACCATTGTCCGATAGCATTGAGGAATGGAAACCCTCTCTCTCAAACAATTCATCCAGAAAATCAATGACAACCGTCGACTCTACAGAGTTCACAATCTTAATTTCTGGCCATCGTGAGTACAAATCCATACAAATCAACACATACCGGTCACGTGCATTTTTTTTAACAGTTCCTAGAATGTCAATGGCAATATCAGACCAAGGCGCCTTTGATGGTTCTCTTGTAACCATGGGCTGAGTTCTGCACTTTAACATCTTATCGCGACAAGCACACTCAGAACAATTTCTGACAACCCTTTCTACATGAACGTCCATGCCAGGCCACCAATAAGCTTCCCTAATTCTCTCCTTGGTCTTAACAATTCCCATGTGATTGGCATGGGAACTCTTCAGCAACCGTTCCCAAAGATCACGAGGAGGAACCAACTTGCTGCCCCTCAAAAGAAAACCATCAACAACAGACAATTCCTCTTTAATTTGCCAAAATCCCTTCAGTTCCTCACAGCAATCTTTTTTTTCACACCACTCGCCCAATACCATTGTCACAACCTTTTGCAACAACTCGTCCTTAGCCAAACACTCCCTCCATTCATTTTCAGAAACAATACCATCACTAATGACACACACGCCAACTTCCTCCTCAAGTTCTTCACCACCAAACCATTCACCTTCGCCAGGAACCACATTCGCTTCGTCATGGACATCACCTAACCTAGATAAACAGTCAGCCAACGTGTTACTGACACCAGGAAGGTAAGAAACAACAAAATCAAACTCTTGCAGAGCTACTACCCATTTACGAATACGGTGAGAAACAAAATCAATGCCTTTCCTCAAAAATACCTCCTTCAGCGGTTTATGATCAGTTAAAACGGTGAAGTTACAGCCCCACAGAAACTTACGCAATTTGCGGATGGCCCAAAATATAGCGAGAGCCTCCCTCTCAATGACCGAATAATTGCACTCCGTAGCTCTCAACGGTCTAGACAAAAACAAGATAGCTTTCTCATCACCATCAAATTTCTGAAGAAGCACCGCACCAAGACCCTTAGAACTTGCGTCAGTCATCAAATAAGATTCCTTCTTAGGCTCAAAGCTACCTAGATCAGGCGCTTTACTCAAACAATCTTTCAAATTTTCAAATTCATCACTACAAGATTTGCACCATTCAAACTCACAACCCTTTTTCAAGAGATTTCTCAAATGTCCCGTAACACTAGCAAAATTGGGAATGAACTTATGATAGAACTCAGCCATCCCTAAAAACTTCACAAGTTCAACTTTATCTTGAGGAGTTCTAAGATTGCAAATAGTATTAACCAAGGCCGGTTTTGGTTTGATGCCATTAGCCGATAACAAGTGCCCTAAATACTCGATCTCTGCCACGTCAAAGCGGCACTTATCAGCCCTTAAAGTAAGACCAGCATCACATAATCTTCTCAACACCACTCTCATCCTGCTATCATGCTCTTTGGTGTCAACACCAAATACCAGGACGTCATCTTGGTAGATCTTTACACCATCCACGCCCCTCAAGATACGCTCCATGACCCTCTGAAATACAGAGGCGGCGGAAATTAGACCGAAAGGCATTCTCAAAAATGTAAAAGTGCCAAACGGTGTAACAAAGGCTGTAAGATCTTGAGAGACAGGATGAAACTTAACCTGATGGTAGGCGGAAGTTAAATCGAGGGACGAAAAATGCTTAGCTCCACTTAGTGAGCACAGCATCTCGCTGATGTTGGGGAGAGGGTAATGATCTACGACCACCGCCTTGTTGAGCTCTCTCAAATCTAAACAAAGCCTGCCCTCGCCATTGGCCTTGCGGGCCATAACAATAGGAGAAAGCCATTCTGTGGCTTCAACTTCTTGTATAATGCCATTGGCAACTAACTTGTCAAGTTCAACCTTCATGCACTCCTTTGCCATGAGTGGTACACCCCGAACTTTAGCTACTTTAGGTACAGAACCACGCTTAATCTTGATGTAGTGCAGATAGTTCTTGAGACATCCAAGTTTGCTATCAAACACCTCGGGAAACTCCTTAACCCATGTTTTCCACCCATCACCAACTTGACAAACAGATGGAATCTCCTTCAAACACACAGAGGGACTCACATTGGGGTCCAGGAACACATGCAAATCACGTTGATGAAACCAGCTTATAAGTGAATCACCTTTGATGGCACATACACTTTGCCCGGGATGATCCTACCCTTAAAGTCAATCGTTCCCCAGAAATAACCTAATAGATCGATCATTTCTCCGCCATACCCCCTTGGCCTTATGTCAGGTTTGGATAACTTAACTTTCTTCACCAGATATTGTTCAAAGAAGGACTTAGGGACTAATGTCACTTTAGCTCCAGAGTCAAATAGCATCTTTATTGGTGCATCATTAATTAGCACCACCTCCACCGGACCGTCACTACCAGCTCCCTTGATTTGACAGATGTTTATTTCCTCTAGCTCTAAATCATCTTCATAAAGATCTACTTCCCTGATCTTCTTTTGATCTTTACTCGATTTACAACACTTCACAAAGTGACCTTTGCGCCCACACACACTGCACGTAACTTTCCAACCTGGACAAGCTTTGAAATTTGCCATATGTCCAGGATTCCCACACCTAAACTTCTTGCCCGAGAAAGGCTTAGAGAAAGAAGGTTTGTTCTCTACCTTAACAGGAATTTTGGCTCTAGCCACTTTTTCTTTCTCGACCACTAGTAAACCATTTCCCCCACTCTTGCTCAAAGGTTCATTTTTACGAATTGTTTCAACACACGCCTTAGAGTGTTCATGAGTCTTGACTATAGTGAGAACCTCATGTAGCGATGGATTGTCCTTCTGCCACAAACTATCCCTCGCTTTATCAATACTGCAACCCAACATAAATTGATCTCTGAGTCTTTCATCCAAAGATGCCGCAAAATTACACGTAGAAGCAAGTTTGTGCAACTCAGTAATGTACTGCTCCACGGACTCCTCCTGTCTCTGCATCCTTCTTCCAAAATGGTACCTCTCAAGAACAGTGCTAACCTTTTGGAGGTAATGTAAATCCAGTTTCTTTACAGAGATTTCAAATTCGTTTAGAGCAGTAGCATCACTATCCGAGAGTTCAGGAAGATGCTCAAAAACATCTTGTCCCTCCGAACCCAAACAGTGCATTAAAAGAGTGGTTTTCCTCTCAGCGCTGAGAGATGTACCACAAACCCTTGCATAATGGCTAAAGACCTTCTTCCACTTCACCCAAGGAAGAGCTGGCTCACCAGGGGAAGATAAGAAGAAGGGCGGAGCAGGTACGCAGAGTGAGAGAGGGCGTTTGAAGCTTGGTTGCGAAGCAACAAGACACTTGAAGAGCTGTGCGCATCAGCGGTGAAACACTACGACACGCGTGGAACCCAAAGGAAAATGGCGCTCGCTACGGGATGACGCCACACGTTGGGTGAGAGAGTGCGTTCGATGCTTGGTTGCTAGGCAACAAGTCACAACGCCAGTAACTAGGGCATAACCTAGCAACCCCTCAACTCACGTGACGTTGTTGATCGTCTTCGTCGACGTCTTCACGCCGCGACAAACCTCACCAGCACGCGATGCCCTAAAGAAATACGAGAGGTTTATGGAAGCGAAGAGTGAAATCCAACGTGGGTGCAGGACACTGGGCGTCTTCTTTTCCAAACTCTACGAGGCAGGACCTGGTGGGAGTACAGAAGTGTCATCCAGAAGATGGTGTGTTGAGGTCTCACGAAGGTAAGCGGGGATCATCTTCTTGTTCCCCAGTCGTCGCCAAATGTAAGGTCCACCTTTCACAGGAACACAGGACCATAGGCAGCAGTAGAGTTGAAGTTGACTTTATTAAGTAGCAAGTAACAGAGACCCCATCCAACACCGGAAACTGTCAACTGTCAACTGACAAGTTCCACAGTGTTCCTTAGCAAGCTGGGGTTCCACATTCCATGCATAGTCATAGAGTAACATTCTAGGTAACCTTCTTCTAAGAAGCAAGACAGTAAGACACTACAGATGGCTCTCCCAATCTCCCACCCTCAGTAACCCACTAACCTCACTAACCCCAAATGCTTGTAACTGAAAAATGAAGCATCCTGGATGGAATTCGACAATATCCCTGAAGAAGAAGTTCTCAAAATACTTGCTTGCTTGAAGCCAACTTCTCACTTCGCTGACCCCCTTCCTTCCGCACTTTTCCAAAACCTCAAACACATCATTTCCCCTTGATGGACTAAAATCATTAACTCTTCCTTATAATTATAGACTTGTAACCAACCTCCCTCTCGTTGCCAAAACCCCATTGAAAAATGTGTGCTTGCACAGCTCAATAAACGCATTGAAAAACACAACCTACGCGGCACCTTTCAATCTGGGTTCAGGAAAGGCTGCAGTACAGAAACTGCAATACTGAACATCACTGAGGACCTACACAGGTCTCTGGATGAAGGCTAGGCTTGTCTCATAGCATCCGACGCGCCCATAGATATATATGTGATTTTAATTGTGAATTTCTCAGGAACTACTGGACGGATTTACACCATTTTAGAAAAAGGCACCAGTCTGAACCAAGGGCTACCTCTTTGCCAAATTTGGGGTAATTCTGCTCAGCAGTTCGGGCTGTAGCTGCGACTAAAGGTTCCTATGGAAAAATGAATGGGGAAAACGCGTTTTGGGACCCCCCTTTTTTCTCGGCCCCCGCTTGACGTATCACCCCGAGACTTTCAGGGTAGGAGCGGACCGGAGCGCCCCAACAGTCCTCCAGTGGTTAGCTTCTTTCCTGAACCAACCCTCTCAGCTAATTAAACTAAACAACTCCACCTCAACAACATCGCCAGTCTTGCAAGGCGTTCCCAAGAGTCAATCCTATCGCCTGCCCTACCAACCTCTATATGGAACCCCTTACAGCAATCCTGAAACAAACCGGAAGGGCCTACCATCTGTATGCTGATGACATCCAACTCTACATTGAAATCTCATCAGTTATTGACTTCTAGCACCTAAACAATACTCTATCCATAGTACAATCCTGGCTGACCAGCAAACCACCTTAAGCTCAACCCCCCAAAAAATGAACTCCTCCTCATTCAACCAAAAGAAAAGTCCTGTCCAGTCCATATCTGGCTTGACAACCTCACTGTACTAAACTGCAAACTATCCATCTCTAAATCTGTTAAATCTCTATAGATCACTCTTGATAAAGACATGAATGATTAGATCAATACCTCAACCAAAGTGCCTTCAATACCCTGAAGCACCTTAAATAAAGCAAGCCTTTTATCCCTCTCGAAGACCTAAAGACTGTGGTGCAATCCTTATTCCTTTCCAAGCTGGACTACAGCAACACAACGTTCATGGGCTCCCCTAAAGCACACCTCATCCCTCTGAAAGGCACACTTAATGCAGCTGCCAGACTACTCTCTGGGGAGAGTTGCTTTGAGCATATCACTCCCATACTCAAGAGACTCAACTGGCTACTAATCAAGACAAGATATATATTCAAAACTGCCTGCATAACCCACAAAGCTCTTTACACTAAGAGACCAATCTACCTCACTAACAAGCTATCGAAAGCTGGCCAAAAGAGACCACTTCGAAGTTCGAACACTGTACTCCTGATTCCACCCAAATTCAAGAAAGAAAAACAATGCACCTTTGCCTTCTCCGGTAAGGCACGGAGAATCTGGAGTTCGCTGCCGCAAGACCTACGTGAAAAATACTTAAAGTTCTTCTTCTCAATAAAAACCTAATTCTTCCCTCTTAAACGATCTACCTTACCTGCTGCTTCTCCGCCCACCCACCAATGATCCTAAACTTCTCTACCTCTGTAAAAACCTGTGACTCCACACTCCCTACTCCCAAGCACTCCAATAAATCTACCTCCAAACTATCTCGTTCACATATCCTACTGTCTATTGTAATCTTCTTTTATATACTACCAATATGTATTTGTACTTTTTACTTACCTCATGTGCACACCTTGTAACTGATGCTATGCTACAACAACTACCTCTGGACTATACTGTCTACCTACCCCATATGTAATTGATGCCTTGCTACCATAACTGCATATGGATTATATTGTCCGCATACCCTATTATCTACTGTATTCTGCAGTTAAATATTGTCACTATGTATTCTGTATTTGTACGCCATGTGCATCTCATGTAATTGCTATTGTGCTAACTCTATAAAGAGCTCTGTTATCCTCAGGTCAAGTTCGCACTATACAGAACTCGAAAATGAATAAATAATAAATGAGATATGGAGATTTAAAGTTGCATTTTGTAAACTCAGACTTTAAAGTGTTGATGTCCTTGAAGCTAATTAATTTGTGTATTTTTTGTAACTCAAATTTATTTTTTATATATACCTGTGTATTTATAGTTGCAACCATGGACTAGTTCAATTTAAAAACCATACCAAAATTAATTCAATAAATGCCAGTGGACCGCAATTCAGCCAGGCAGTGGGCCCTGACAGATTCGTGTAGGTTACATACACGAATCTACGGAACTGACGACCGGTCCGCTTACCGAGGTGGCCGGCTCTATATCGGGAAAACCCACTAATCCTGGGATTCCTTATGGTCATCCATCAAACTACGCTTTTGATTTTATCTCATCTAAGCCCTGACGAAGTTCCACACACTGTGAAGTGGGAACGAAACGCGTTGGCTGTCTGTTGCAAAAGAAAAATAAAGAATAAAAAAGTTGAAGAACAAATCAACACCAGATTGTGATATTTTATTTTTCGGTGCACCTTCAAATTGAATGTACTATATGCTAAATCTGTTTAACAGTGACACTGAAGGGTGACGAGTGTCGAAGTGTGCACGACTAAATTAAGATAAAAGAGGGGCACAGTGACTAATGAGGTGCGATTCCTTTGGGTCCGTCATCCGATTTGCTTGTGTTCTTATTGCACAGGGTGCATTAAAGATCCATTGGGATTCTTCCAAGGTTTTAACTGTCAAAAAACAGCATTAATAAAGACATGAGGCAAAAAATATACAAGACATATGCAATACAGGAATAGGGAAACAGGAGTTTCAACCGCAAGCCCTTTGGTAAGCCAGTCGAAAAGATGCCATTAACTCTGTGTAAACTGAGTTGTGATTTTGCATCATGGTGCTTGGGAGAGAGATACTACAGATTGTATGGTTTTTACAGTGTATTTGTTTAGTCCTGACGTAGGTAGGGTGAACCAAACTTCCACCGAAAAGCTGAGTCAACACTATTTGGATTTTTATGAAGATTGTATAAAATTATGGCTGTAATTTGTATATTTAATTCATGACTAAACAACATTGCAGGGCAAGAAAGCAAAAGACACACAGTGTTCCGGTTCCCCGAACTGGAAACAAGCATCCTAGGACATGTTTCAGGGTTTCACCCCTCATCAGCCAGGATAGCTTGAATCCTGTGGCACAGTGAGCCAGGGATCCATGTCTGGGCATACCCGGTGCACTTAGGGCGAGAAAACAAAAGACACACAGTTGATAGACAGAATGCAGAACAAATCAAACATTCACCCCCAGTCAAGAGATCTGGGTTAAATCCATCATTCTTTTGCTCACCATGCCACCCCAGTTTAGACCTGGCCATATGCAAATCAGTCTTGACCCTGTGCCTCATGGGGATCAGTCCAGGCCGAACTGCCAAACCAGGTCCTCCCTGGACCGGAAACAAGCATCCTAGGACCGGTTTCGGGGTTTCACCCCTCATCAGCCAGGATAGCTTGAATCCAGTGGCACAGTGAGCCAGGGACCCATGTCTGGGCATACACCGTGCACTTAGGGCGAGAAAGCAAAAGACACACAGTTGATGGACGAAATGCAGAAAAAATCAAAACATTCACCCCCAATCAAGAGATCTGGGTTAAATCCATCATTCAGTTCAGGCTAGACTGTTCCCATTGGATGCAGGGTCAGAGACTGATTATTTGCATATGGCTGGGTTCAAACTGGAATGGCATGGGGAGCAAAAAAACGAAAGATTCAGGCCCAGATCTCTGTACTGGGGTGAATGTATGACATTGCTCTGCATTTTGTCCGTCAATTGTTCTTTTTGCATTAAACAACATTGTAAAGCATGGTGATTCGTTTTGGCATGTAACAGTTAAGCTGTACAATGAGTGAGGAAAAATAAACCCATCTCTGGGTTCTGAAGTAAAAATAAAAGGTACTGGCCCTTAGCATCATCGTACAGGTTGGCTTAAGTTGACTTAAGCTCCCAAAAGTGACAATAAAGCAGGTCAAATCAAATTGAACAGCGAGATTAAGGCACATGTGTGGTAATACTACATACTTCTGTGGTGGGCAATACTCACACCAACAGCTGGCAATTTGACAGACAATTACCATTCCCAGCAGTTTCGAAAGTGGGTGAATGGCCAGTTGATGTAACACGGCAAAGATCTTAGGGCTCAGGCTGTTTAAGAAGGGCAACAAACTAGACCTTGCTCGAGTCAAAGAAACATGCCATTCAAGAATAATGAGTAATATCCGACACGGTTAGTGCAAAATAGTTAGCAAATACTTTCTCCCCCCATCACAAAGCTTGACAGAATGTAGGTTTTGGGTAACTAAGAAAGAAATTCAAGTGTACCAAAGACTGTAAGCTTTTGAGTGTGGATTCCCAGAATTGCTTTGTGAGGTGAATTTTAAAAAGAGTAGCACATATGCTAATGCCAAATATTGTACTTTATCCTTTTCCCATTTACCATGTAGATTTCAGAGCTCATTTGTATATGTGGTTATTTCTTCTCATGTTAGCAGGGTATAACTTTTCATCACAGCCACAGTGTCACATTCCTAGTTTGGCCTCCTTGGTATCTGCCATCTCAACAGCTTCACTACCTTATTTATTATATAACCCTTTATAATAAAATGATTGCCATTTTGAAGCACTGTGAATCCCAGGTGTTGCAATTAAGTAAGCTAATTGCAATCAAATTATCAACCAAACAAGGGAGAAAGGCTGAGTTGGCCTTAACAATATTCAGACTCCTAACCAACATGTCAGACGGGATGCCAGCAGCAAACGATCAACTCACTGAGCCATCTACACTGATGGGAACGTGGCTCGGTCTGCAGTTCGAAAAGGACATCAAGGTCATAATGTTTGTTGAATGCATATCTTTCATCACACTCCGAGATCTGCAAGTGCTTTCAGAGCAACATGGTATGGGAAAGTATATTCCTTGAATGAGACAATCCAAACATTTAGGCACCTTGTCTAAGAATTTGAAATCATGGCGATCAATTACTACAAGCAACTTCCTGGGCCTGATTCACAAAGTAATCTGAGACAAAATCCTAACTTTACGACTTTCAGTATTCACAAAGGAGATTTAGGAGTAGTAAAGTTAGGAATCCTAACTTTACTACTCCTAAATGCCCTTTGTGAATACCGAAAATCGTAAAGTTAGGATTTTGTCTCAGTTTAGGAGTAGTAAAGTTAGGAATCCTAACTTTACTACTCTTAAATGCCTTTTGTGAATACCAAAAGTCGTAAAGTTAGGATTTTGTCTCAGATTACTTTTGCGAATCGGGCCCCTTGTTCCCAGCCCCTCCTATCCTCCAAGTAGGTTAGTGGTAACCCTTCTTGCGGACTTGAGTTAACTGGCCCTGCCTGGCTATGGGCTGAGGAGGAGGTTTTTAGAGACCTCGGACCATCCCCAAAATGTATGCATGAGAGTCATGCACAGACAAGGGTACCCACAAGTTAAATTTAGGTGAGAGACAGGACTACTGTCTGGAATCAGTTCTGGCTGATGACTGTAACTTGGGTTTTAAATATCCAGATATGTATTTTGATATATGCTATAGTTGTCTGACTGTAATAAATTCAGCCTTTGGCACTTGAACAGCTGGACTGGATCACAGCTCGTTCGGCTTACCTGAGTAAACAACCAGCAGTTAACTATCAGTCATCTTAAAATTAGTAATATTTACAATCAGAAAAGAAAAGAGATCTAGTATATGAACTTACAGTGATCCAAAATATTTTTTTCGGAGTTCCCCAGAATAAAAGGTTGATTCAAAACTGAAAATCAACAAAATTTCCCACAACAAAAAAAGCAGAGCCAGCATTTAGAAAAGCTTCACGTGAACATCTAAAGACGGGGATGCGCCAGAGCAGACGGAGTGAATCAGGAGTATGATACAAACTCAACACACTGCTACGCACGAGTCATGTCTTGTGGCCCAGAGCAGCATACCCCTTTCACCACATACCCCAAGGGACAAGCAGCACATAGGGGGAGCCCATTACCACGTTCATTACAAGAGCATCCTTACTCTGCATGTCACAGTCCATACACTGAGTGTTGCCTCGGATGTTCTGGATCAACTGGCGGTACAGGGCTTTGTTCTGGGTACATAATACTGTATTGCACACGGGCTGGCTCTAGGGTGGTGCGATAGGTGCCACCGCACCTGGCGCTGACTTCTGGGGGCGCTGTGTTGTCAAATATATAGTGGATTTAAAAGCACCTGCTGCAGCATTCATTGCCTCCGGCAATTTTCAAGCAACAATAAAAATGTCAAGATAACTCTGGTGATTAATGGACCTGCTGGGGAGGGGTCCAGTTTTATCTAGTGGAAGTTTTGACTCATCATGAAGTAGCCCAGAGCGCTAATGTGCCTGCTGCAAAGCACGTGTACCATGCCGATCACAGAAGTGCATATAATGTAAATAGTTTAGATGGTTACTGCTATTGTCAAGAGAGATCCTTTTGTTACTTGCAATTTATAAATGAAAATCCTAATATAGAACAGTGAGCTATTAACTATCATCAAAGAGTTGCTTGGAAACTGCAAGGTATTGGCTAGAGCATTATGATTTTTTCCCCAGTGTTTTATCATCCTAATGTTACAAAAAGGGTTCATTTAGGTAGAAATCCATTCCTATTAGTAAAAGCAACCCCCAACCATGGTGGTATGTTTTAAATTCTGAGTTTGTGCTTCTCCAAATTATGCACTCAAACTATACTGCCTACCAGTATGGATGACATCTGGCTCGAATACGTTGTAGTGCTCTTTCTATGTAACATTTCATTTACAGTAATTTACATATGTGTGAATCATTGTATCTGGGTAACCTGCATGTGATGTAAACTGCTCTCATGCCCAACACTAGCAGAAGTAGTGCTATAAAACAAAAGAAAAGCATGTGAGAGAGAGTGGTTAAGGGGGCTTAAGGGTCACTGTTAAAGGGTGATAGTGAGGGAATTCATAGAATAGTCATCATTGGCGGGCGCCAACAAACATAGTCGCAGCGGGCACCACCAGTGTTAAAAGCCGGCCCTGATTGCACTGTTGATTAATGCATCGAGCACAAACCCCCGAACTGCCACTAGACATTTAGGGGCTTATTTACAAGCCCCTTGCGCTGTCGATAGGTCACTTTTTTTCCCATATTAAAAGTGACACACCAGCAGCGCAAGGGGCTTGTAAATAAGCCCCTTAGCTGGCATGATGTTAATATGCACAAATACGCTACAGACATAATTACGGTTGTATGATAGAAGCACGAATGGTTTTACCACGCATGCCTCTAGCACGCAGCCCAACCATGAATGCGTCTTAACATAGCATTTCTTTACCCCGCATGCCTTTACCACAAAATGTCCTGGTATAGGCATGAATGGGAAAGTGGTATGTGTGGCTAAGGTCGTGACTACCCCGCTGCCCCCCGACCACCCCCACACCCCTGTCCCCCATGCTGTCCCTTAAACCTCCCCAAACCCTTCCAATGCCCTAAAACCAACCCGACCCCCGCCCTTAAACTAACCCAACTACCCATTTCCCTCCCACTGTCCTAAGGCCTAAAACCCCGTACCCTAACTTAGACTACCCGACCCCCCTGGCCCTATCCCTTAAACTACCCCAACCTTTTCAACTGTCCTAAAACCTACCCTGACCCCCTCCCAGCCTTAAAAACTACCCTAACCACCCATTCCCCTCCCACTACCCTAAGGCCTAAAACCCTACACTACCCCGTCCCCGCGCTGTCCCTTAAACTACACCAACCCCTTCCACTGTCCTGAAATCTACCCCGATCCCCAACCCTAAAAATTAACCCAACTACCCATTCCCCTCCCACTGCCCTAAGGCTTAAAACCCTGCACCCTAACTTACACTACCCCACCCCCCCGCCCTGTCCCTTAAACTACCCCAACCCCTTCCACTGCCCTAAATTTTACTCCGACCCTCTCCCAGACCTAAAAAAAAAAACCAGCCCCACTTACCTCATCGCGGGGTCTTCCTCCTTCCGTCTTCCAGCAGCTAGACCGCACACTGCCTTAACCACACATATGCGTGGTTAAGGCAAGCGTGGTAGAGCTTGCGGAGTCGGAACATGCTTGGCTGAGACCGCGGTGTTCCGACTGTTTCCCCATAATTACACTCACCAATTTGTGAAAGACGAACTGAGGTGACGGTCAAGCGCCATCTCTTCTCCCACATTAACGCTGCCAGTTTCCCTTTCTCACTCTGCGTGCCAGAAAATATAGTTTTTGACAATATTATTTTACATGTGGTCTTGGGTCATGCTCATTTCGTCAGGTTAGTTTTGATCTAGGATGCATTACTTGCCTAACGGTCAATGCGGGCCTAAAATGGCTGTTTTCTCAGTCAGTTGCGCATACTTGCCAGACTATTTTTGCAAAAATGGACGCCTAATGCAAGGCAGGAGAGGAAGGCTCACATTATCCTCTGAAATGGTCAAAAGTGGCAGGCTTCATTAGAACATACAGGATGTTCCCGCCGACGGCGCAGTGTTTCAGTAAAAAAGGTCAACTTGAGTGGTATTAGAAAGGTTGCGCTGAATAAAGAATGTCTAAAATCGAAGGCATATGGATGATTTGCAACAATGACACTATGTACCTTGCCATAAATTTAATCTTAGGTACAAAGGTAAAAGTCATCGTGCATGAGTCATTTGCATGGCAGGAAATAATGCTGAATGATTAGAGAGCCTTGAGTGCGAGGATGTGACAACTCTGAAAGTAAGGCCAAAGCCTGCATGAATATTCAGTCTATAACATATTATCATGACGGACAATCAGTTTGAAGTGAGCAATAGCAGAATCTTCATTAATTAGTAACCATGTATTATCATGCTCATAAGTCTTTGTTCTGTAGAAAGGTGTGCCTCTTGCTTTTCTTTTTCTCACGCTTGTGGCTCAGCGCTTCTTAACTCTGAATTCTGTGGGCACCCTCCCTCCTCGTCCCACCTACCCATAGTGAATCATTACCGGAAGTCAGGGACCACCGCCGAACCAAGGGGCATATTAGCAAGGGCCTTATCGCCGCTTTAGCGGCACTTTTTGCCGCTAAAGCGGCGATATTTCTATCGCCCTATTAGCAAGCTGTCGCTAACAGCTGTTAGCGACAGCTTTATGGCGAAAGCGACCGTTTTGGTGCCGCTTTGCATGTCAGCGATATATATCGCTAATGACATGCAAAGTAGGAGTTCCCAACTTAAAGCGACTGAAAACAGTCGAAAAAACACAACTTCCCCCTATTAGCAATGCCCACGAAGCGATAAAAAAATTTGCGCTAACCACGATTATCGCTGGAATCTAACACCTGCTAAAAACCTGACTTAACCATTCTAGTCAATGGGAGGTGGATTGTAAGGTTAAGTCCTCACCTGCCTATTAGCAAGCTTTTCATTAGCGCAGTGAATTTATCGCTGGATTTCTCGCGCTATTGCTGGGTTTCGCCGCTATCGCTGGATTTTTTATCGCCTTGGAGATAAGCGTTGATAATAACGCGTTATCTCCGCGATGAAATCCAGCGATAGACGGCGATAAAAAAAACAGCGCTAAGCGCGCTTTGCGATAATTATCGCAATTCCTTGGTAATATCCCCCCAAATTCTTAGTTTGAACCTCAAAACAAAATACAAAAATTGACACAAATATGAAATAAATAAATATGCAAATTAAAACATATTTTATTTAATTTACAAACAAAGGAATACAAAAAATGAAATAAAAATTTTAATAGGAAGGTTGGAGCTTTTCAATATTTGGCTTTCTTTCTAAAAGACATAGCAATAAACTGGATTCTAGCATATTGCTTTGCCTTTTTTGCTGTTAATGCGTGCATCCTTTTTGTTGTTGGTTGTAGTGGACCTAGCTTTGCATGAAATACATCAGAAAGCTTTTTGCACTGTTCACTTCCCGTTACACCCACTTTGCATGATTTATCAGGGGTTAGATGCTCTTTAAAGGGAAGCCATTTAGCATAGTGATAGTGTCAACTTTCTGTAAAGAAAGGTTTGCCCACAAAAGTTGTTCGACACTGCAGTTTCTGCAAATATCAGTCATGCAGCACCACTGAATATTGCTCCAGCGACTGCACTAATCCACAGTAAACCTGGACCTCAGTCAGTGATGAAAACTGTAACAGCAATGCTGAGGCCTGGACACACTGAGAGAGAGGCCTCAAGACACACATGCAAAGATGGCTCAGAATCAGATTTAACTTTGTGAATCCTAAAGCATAATTTTGGGCTGTCATGTATGTATGGCATGACACGTGTAATGATATGCGTGTCCTAAAAGTGTGCGCGTTTCCTGATACATGGAGAGAGCACGTAAGAGAACACTATTTATATTGTAAATAGTAAGAGCATTGAGAATCATGCAAAAATAATGTTTACAAGTTATTTTCTCTATAGACGTTATCGGTGCTGGGGGAGCCTACATGATACCAAATCTGCCAGGTCAGGTGTGGCTAGTCGAGAAGTACTTTTATTCCAACAAAATGATGTAGAAACGATTATGGTGTCATCCGGTAACTGAAAGTGCCAGAGCCATGTAGAAAGTGACAATGATAAAGGTGATATCGCACACTTTCAATTCTCGCATGCATGTGCCCTCACAGAGATACACACAGTGATGCAGCAAGGGTGTCCAATGCAAGCAAGGAAAGTGGACTCATCTGCTCCATAAGCAGTGAGAGACAGCCAAGAGCATTGGCCCCCTACCTAGGCACCTGTAGTTACACCTGTATGAGAAAAGCCTAGGTCTAGCATTAGTAGAATTGAACTACACAAAAGCTAGGTCTCATGGTGAAGCAACAGATGCCACTTCGTAAGTACTTCTGTAAATGCCTCATTCCCACCTTTGCAGTGCTTGTGTTGCTCCATTTTGGAACAATGTACATGAGCACCAGTTAGGTTACATTCATTTTTTTAGGCCTCGGGAGATTAAGTGATTTGTCTAGAATCACAAGATGTGGATCCAACGTCAAGACTTGAGTTCCATTTTCCAAGTCTGCGGCGATGGCAAAACAACACATTCTGTCCACACTTCCAGCTTGAAAACTATCCCACTTATAGGGCAAGTGGTTGAGCAAAGCTTATGCTACTGCACTATGTTGTAGTTCAACTAGTGAAGTCAATGAAGACAAACTATGTTTAAAATACACAGGACGAGCATATTGAAGTGGACACCAACATGAGGTGGGCTGTTTTACAGCAGAACTTCACACCTCAGCTGTAGAGCCAAGTCCCAACAGTAATAAGTGCGGGTGCCAATGCAGTAGTAAGGGCATCATGGGTCCTAATGCAAGGTAGGAATGTGGGCTCCTACCCACCTCCCCTGTTTTGGCTTTAAAAATATAGCCACTAATTAGGGTGAACTTGGACCCGGTGTCTTTGCACCTACTTCAGTAAATCTTGATATATATATATATATATATATATATATATATATATATATATATATATATATATATATATATATATATATTTATATAGCTGAATCACCATTTTACAATTGAATAAAGCCAAGGAGGCTCTGACAACTGCATTATATACTGTGCATTATATACTGTGATCAGCAGTGGCCCCATCAGCGCTTTCTCTTTTCCCCACCCTGTCCATTGTTAGTGTTGACTCCTCACACGCCCACCCTCCTGCCCCGACATGCAAAAAAATAAAAGTGCCATGATGCGGTTAGCTTTGTCTGCATCATTTTGCTTTTTAAAAATTTTAATGTCAATTTCATACATGCAGCAGAGTCCAACATTGCAAAAGAACTTTGACAAACTCAGTAGCTCTCTAGTAGGTGTTATTCTTTAATTGCAGATAAGGATGAAACTGCAATAGTGAAGTATTCTGGGATTTAAAACTGACCCAACTTGCTTTTAGCAATGTTTATAAAACCACTAATTAATTTCAGAAACAAATAGTTTAAATTCAACAGCTTCATATAAATAAAGTTTTTCTTTAATAAATAGAAAAAAAAGGTTAATGTGCATTAAAATATTTTTCCACACGTGGTTAATTTCCTTTGAAATGTTTGTGCTTTCAGCTGCTAGCATATGTTCCTAGTAAGCAAAGTGTGTTTAAATGCAGTGTGTTTAAGACTGCAGTACCACCTCCTGTCTACAGGGGCAGAGCTGAGCTAAAATATAAACACACTTTACGAAACACAGGTCCCCACAAGGCAATTTTTTAAAAAGTTGTATAAATTGACACTGATGTTCCTGAAGTCATTTTTTCTCATTTAGAAGACAATGCCTTGGGGGGACTTGGGTTCCGGTCCCCACAGTGCAATGAAGTCCCCACAGGGTGAGTGTGTTATCAAACCCAAGTCCCCACAAAGATAGTAACACAAATCCACACACACACAATCACACACACACACACACACATGCATACACGCACACGCACACACAAACACACACACACGCAAATACTCATCAATTTTAAGTATATAGGACTCCATTTAATTTAGATTCATGATGTTCTACTCACTAACGGCCGACACCTCAATGTCGACTACCACCCTCTATTGTAGAGATGAACTGAAGTGTAGCAAAATACAGAGATTTTATAAAACACCTGTGCCACTGAACATCAGGCACAGCAGAGACAAAGCCAACTGCATGTCGGTGCCTGAACGAGATATATTTTCCCCAAGTAAATATTATCTCATGGCATGCCTTGCACTCTATAAAATCCAACATCACAGTTCAGAACACTTTATTGTCGAAGTGGTTTGATTTGGTTTTCTTCCTTGTGTTCCTGTGTTTGTGTGAGCAAATGTTTTCTGTTATCCAAGTACAGTTTCCCTGTCTGCACAAGGTGCACCCAGTTAAGAGTGTGTTGTGCTGAAGACTCAGGGCCTGATTCACAAAAGGAAGCTATACTTTTGAGTAATTTTACAATTTGTAGTAAGTTTACTATTATGTATATTCACAAACTCCAATTGTAAACTTACTACAAAAGTGTCCGTTAAATGTCTCCACCCCCAGAGTAATGCAACTGGCTTACTCTTGTGTGGGTTGGCGATGTCCCTTCCAAAACCCCTCCCTGGCCCTCCCTAAAATTTCCCTCTTGCTCCTCCCTGATCCCATCCCATTTAGTAAGTCTGCTCATTCCCCACCCACTCCACTGTGTCTCGCCCACATTTCCTATTAAAATCTATACTTACATATATGAAGACTCTGTAGTTGCGGCGCAGAACTCTAGCACATAAGTATAGGTAAACCTTACATTTTGTTATACTTTTTGTAGTGCTACAAAACTTACTACAAAGTGCAGATTGTGAATCAGGCCCTGAGGGTGGCAGTTAGTTAATACAGCACCAGTTCTCCATGGCTTATTTTTTCAGTGAACATAAAGACCTTTGGAGAGAAAACTATTTTTCCTAGAGATGATCTGATATTTTGCATTGTTTCTTCAGGCCCTCTCTGGAAGGATAATAGAACAGCCTTACATTACATATTCAGGGGAAGAACGCGAGAGTGAGCTTCATTATGAGTGGCTTGGTAAATGGTTCGAATTTTCACAACCATCTGAATTGGTGTTATCGGGGTACCAATAATTCTGGACAAGGGGAAATCCAGCCCATTACAAGTTAGACTCTAATGGTCCAGTAAGAACTGACGACTGCTGGGGAACCGGTAAGTATGGGTCCTATTCCCTGATAATTCCTTATTTCCTCATACCTTCACACAGATATTTTAGCAGTTTTCAGCACTGACAGTGTAGTGTTTCCGGCCAATGGCTGGCATGGAAGTGTGACTGTGAAGGGAGTGGCAGGGGTCACTGGGACCCCAGGGGAAGAGCATGATGATTGGACATAGGCTGGTGGAACTGTAACCAGTGCAGTTGGCCTTAAGGAGACAGAGGAATAGATACAAGGGCAGGAGGCAGACTTTGGCTGACAGTGGAGGAAGGGGATAACAGGGTATCAGACAACAGTTAGAGGGAAGCGGCATCTTCCCCTAATCTGCATTGAAGTGCAGAACAACACACCATAACAAGGGCACCTTGGACCTTAATGCAACCTCATAAAATGACCCCCGTTGACTTCCTTTTGTTTCGTACAATGTTGCCACAGCAACTGATGACTAATGATCGAAACGCTTATAGCAGGATATTTTGAGGGCAAGAAGGCAGATGTAAATAAAACTAAGCGTGCAACTAGCCTTATTTTGCAACCCTCTTTCATGACGATGATGCTAGTTATAATACCAGTCATAATAGAGGGCTACGAATATTATACTTAACTCCTCAACTTCATTTATTGGCCGCTTTAGGAATCAAGTTTTCACTCATCATTTGTAACAAATGACTTTTTGTCGACAACTGCGTTGGTTAAAGATCTTGTCTTGTGGCTCATGGCCTCCTGGCAGGTCTGGCTACGTTACCACGCCTGGCTGCCATGATGACTCTTGCGCATGTTACTATTGGATGTTGTTCTGTTGCCCTCTGTTATTGCCAAGTTGTTCTACAATAGTCTGCATTTTCTGTTTCTCACCTTTTCTCCTATTCCCTTTGTGGGCTCAGTCTGAACAACAGTTACAAGGTCGAATAACAAATCCCTGGTTTCTACTGATTTGGCCCGTCCCTCGCACCTAGACATAACACTTGTACAGCTGCCATTGAGAAATTAGTGTGCTTTTAATAATGCGCTCGCTTGCTCTAAGATAGCACTTGGAGACGACCTTTCCAGAGAGAAGAGCTGTGATTGTTTGCTGATGTAGTTTTGCATCAAGAGACTGAGGTATGGGGGTTCGCTAGTCAAAGCCCAAAGGTCTTCTATTATTATAATAAACTGGCTTCTAGCACGGGGAGGGTGGTAATGTTAGTTAGACATATATCCACTGCTTTATGAGATGCTTTCCCCGTTCGTATTCTATGGAGTAGTAACTATGCTGATTATATTATTCTTATGTATTATGCTATTAGTACTGACACGTGTACTGTATCTAAGGGCACGTAAGTTGAAATAAATATTTTGAACTATAAAGTGTCTCTTCTTACGCATGTTGTGGACAGGTACGAGAGTAAACGAAAGAGTGTTCTTGCCTCTGCGAGTCCTGAGAGAGAGATACCGTGTTCTGGGTTGTCTAATCATTGGTACATTAGTGCTAATGGGACGCTAAGGCTAGTTGGGTTGGGGTTTTGGGTGCTAAGGTTTATGGTTGGCTCACCACTATATTCCGAGGTCCTATTATCCTGTGCATAGCTCTGTATGTGCAGAAACCTTATGACATGGCGCACCAACGTGGGGCAGCTTATCTGCGAGACGCTTGAGTAGTACTTGTGCTTGTCCACAACCCCTCACAGACGCTTCCGGAAGCGTGTGTGACGGCGATACCTCCTATATTGAAGTTTTTGTAGGTTCTTTCAAGCTTGAAGTTGTTAAAAAGGTTTTCTTGATTAAAACCCTAATTGTGCTGCCTCCTGTTAGATTGTCGACGAATTCTAGCCGTAAATGGCTGTCCAAATTGAGGCGCATAGCCGCGGAGCACTCCGGACACACTTACGGGTGTATGGAGTGCCAGATACTGGAGTCGAACTGATCTTTGTGGTACAAGCCGATCCGGCTTACCACTTTGAGGTGTTCTACTCATGGATAACTTTTCCTGCAGTGGATGGGACTGACAATTTGTTCCATGAATATACAGCCACCGCAGTTCCTAATAACTATATACCTTATTCTTGTCTTGAGGTACCGCTCACGGCGTGGCAACACCGTGTTTGGTTTGATGGCGCCCTCCCCCAACCGACTACCACGGTTCGTTTAGGCCCCTTATCTATTGATGGGGCCACTTGGCCTGTTTTGGCCGGGTACACCCCACATCCGCGATATATGACAATACCAGTCGCGGAACTGCGCAACATGTATTCGGCTTTGGTACGAGTGCATCGAGCCTTAGTGCAATATGTTACAGGCAACATCCAGGGAGCCCCTCCTGGAGTTGCAGGCCATCCAGCTGCTGCAGGCGGAGTGACCATAAGTCCCGTCATGGTGAATTCTGTGATGGGCAAACGACCACAACATAAGGATGATTTTCCTTATTGGCTTGCAGAAAAGTTTGATCAGTTGGAGGAGGTTTTTCCACATACAACTCCAGTGGATAAACATCGTATTTTGACGATTAGTTTGCCAAAAGACTTAATTCCCGAGTTGACAGCATGTGACAACTGGGGTAGGGTATTCGCAGCAGTATATTCTAAATGTTTTGGTACTCCTTCCATGACAGTTCTCCCCTCTGTAATTAAAAAAGTACAGGAAGAACACGGCCCTGAAGCAGCTGTGGAATTAGGGATGAGACTAGTGAGAGTGTTTGAAGTAGTAGCTGAACTGATCCTTGCGAATGTCAAGGGCGATGCAGTGAACTTTCAAGTAGCTAACGCTTTGGCTTTGGTCCCAGAATTGGACAAGCCTCGAGAATTACCGAAAATTATTACCCAGGCTTATAAAACTATTGGTAGAAACAGCCTGGGTAACAAGCCTTTTGCAAAACTGCAAACACAATCGCAACCACAACAGCAACAAACCAAATCTCAATCTGAGAAGGATGAGAAACCAGTCTTCACTAAAAAGAGCTGGAGGCTGAAAAAACAGGGTAAGCAACAGACAAAGCCGGGATCGCGAGGCGCGTCCCCGGTTTCAGTTTCTTCTGAACGTACTTATGATTTACGCGATAGAGCGAGAATTAAGTCACCGGATAGGTTTCAGATCCCTGATACGCGTTCTCCTCGTTCTTCACAGGCACAGACTTCGTCACAGGCAGGTGGAGAAGACCGCCAGGATAGAGGAAGGGCCCGTGAGGCCCCACAGGGACGAGACCAGCCTCGACAACAAGTCAGAGGAAAAGAAGAAGACGCTCAACGTTTTCGACCACAATTTCAGAAGAAGAAAGTTGCCGCTGTAACAGCGAAATATGCCACAGACGGTGAGAACGAGACTCCTGAATTGGACGTGGGCAGTAACCCTCCTAGACAGCGCCGCGGAAGTAACCATAGTGCGGGAGGCGCTACGTCCTCATATGGAGGCGACAGCAACTGAAACATTCATTACTGTTGAAACAGCAGACACCAGAGTGGCACCCCCTGACAGACTATTTAATATTGTCCTCCAAATTGAAGGTGATATACAGCGAGTAATTAAAGGTATTTTTGGGGAAAATCTGACCTCTTCATATGATATTTTATTGGCAGAGGCGGATTGGCCACCCCCATTCGTAATTGCTGCGCGTAAAGGGAGGAGGTAATCCTTCCGAGCTTTTCTCGACATGTCCCAAAGGACAAAGCAGAGGCTCTTGCAGCAGAGTGGGCTGTGTCCCTGGCTCCAGCGTTATTCCGCAATCACGTGGGTTGGGACGAAGAATCTCCCCCATGAAATACCTTTGCGATCGTTGCCGCAGCCACAACCCCAATATCCCATAAAACGTGAAGCCAAAGGCCCCGTTTCCGAAATTCTGACACAGTTGGAATATCAGGGAGTAATTGAACCCTGTGTATCACCTATGAACAATCCCCTTTTCGCGGTTTCTAAACCCGATGGATCGTACCGTTTAGTATTGGATTACCGGCATTTGAACTCTCATTGTCGGACCTTTGCGGTGCAAAATACCCATAGTTCTGCGCTTGTAGACAGTCTTGTTCGTAAAAAATACAAAACGACCCTTGACCTTTCAAATGGATTCTACACGCACAACTTAGCCCCGGAGAGTGGCCAATGGTGTGCCTTTACTTCCGGTGGTAAAATGTTCAAATTCAGGCGTCTTCCTATGGGCTACAAGAATAGTCCAGGCGTATTCGCCGCTCGTGTTGTCTCTTTGTTAGACGGCATCGATCCAGACGCCTGTTCGTATGTGGATGACATTTATCTGACAGACGATGAATTGTTTCCGCATCTGACCCGGGTGGACCGCATTATTCTTGAATTTGCGGTTCAGGGATACAAAATTAACTTTGCCAAATCCCATATTGCTGAATTTACCGTTTTGTTCTTGGGCTATGAGCTCAACAATGAAGGTAAGGGTTTAGCCCCCATTTTCTGGAGAAATGTGCACTTCTGTGCCCTCCTACTAATCTGAAGAAGCTTCAGTCTTTACTGGGTTTTCTGAACTTCGGACGTACATATATTCCCGAATACGCCCAGCGTATCAAGCCATTGTATGCTTTGGTACAACCTACTTTTTCGAAGTCTTTCTGGCTTCCGGAGCATACCTCCATTCTGCAGTCTTTGCAGACAGACCTTCTTGAGTCTAAATACCTTTTGACGCGTGATAACCACACAAACTTGGTGATTAGAATCATTCCAGGGGCAGTGGGTTTCACGTACTTAACCTTTAATGAAGGTGATACAGTACCCATCGCATACAAGTCACATCTATACACCTCTGCAGAAATGCGGTTTTCATCTGTGGAGAAAGTGCTAACAGCAGTGCAAATGGCGATCCTGAAGGAGCGCGCACTGGCACAGGGAAAACGCATTCTGGTGGTAACACCCTATCCTGCCCTAGAGGCAGTGACGAAAGCAAGTGTTCCGAACTCTAAAGCTTTGCACCCCGTTGGATTCAATGGGCAACATCTTTGACGTCTCCGGATGTCACTTTCATTTTCGACTCTTCTCTTCAGACTCAGGAGTTTTTACAGTATGAATTCATTCATCCTCCTCCTTTGTCCTTATTGCCGCTTGAGGATTACGACTGTGTGATCTACACCGATGGTTCGGCACAACCGGCCACGGGGTCCAAGCATGCTTATTCAGCCGCATGTTCTATTGTTGCAGGTACGTTTGTGAACGGAAAGTTCAAATCCACTGTGGTGCATACACAGGCACTCGGGGACAGTACCGCACAATTGGCCGAGTTGCGCGCCTTGGTGCTTGCGCTTGAGTTCGTAAATCCTGATGTGACCACTTTAATCGTGTGCGATTCTTACTACTGTGTTCAATCATACAATGACAATCTGTTCTTTTGGTCGCAAAATGACTATAGAGACGCTAAAGGCAACACAATCAAGCATAAAATGCTTTGGGTTAGGGTGGCAGAATTACAAAGACGTCTGCCACTCACACAGGTGGTCCACACCCTAGGCCATCAGCGAGTGGGCGCACACGCTGTTGGTAACAGTCTGGCAGATGAAGCTGCCAGATCAGCAGTACTCACGTGTTCAGTAGCAGCAGTTACTAGATCCATGTCTAAAATAGACACTGATATCTTGGCAGCTATTGCTGCAACAAAAGAAGGAATTAATTACCCTAGAGGTTTCCCTTCTAAATATTCTTACCAGATAGGTCCCGATCAGGCTCCTTATGTAACAATACCTAACGTTGGGGTTCGGCTGATCCCCAACGCGGACCGCAGAACTTTCCTTGATGACAGCGGCACACGAAGGCATGGCTTCGGGCGCATGCTGGTGTGTCTGCGACAATTTCCATTTTGCAGCAGCGTTACTGGTGGCGTGGTTTATACAAAGATACACGTACTTATGTGCTTTCCTGTGACGTTTGTCAACAGATCAAGCCTTCAACAGTCACAAGACCACCGCAGACCTCGCTTGCAATTTCGAACAGACCCTTTGGGTGTGTTTACTTGGATCACTGCGGGCCATTTTCTTCAGACACTGCCTATAAATATATCTTAGTGGCAGTGGACTCGTGCACACAGTTCATCTGGGTCTGGCCACAACGGAGTGCTGACGCACGAAATGTCATTAGGGATTTGCGTGTCTTTGTGGGAATTTTTGCATGCGGCACCTTCCATTCTGACCAAGGTCCGGCGTTTGCCTCTAAGGCTTACAAGGACGCAATGGGCTCCTTAGGGGTGCGGGTGAAATTTTCGTCTCCGTATAGGCCTGAGGGCAACTCTATCGTTGAACGAATGAACCGTGACTTAAAGCAATCCTTGACAGCTAGAGTTATAGGTACTGGCAGGAACTGGCTGGCCCACTTGTATACTGTTCAGCGTGCACTTAATAATCTCCCTAGAAGGCCTCTGGGTGGGCGGACCCCTTACGAAATGCTCTTTGGCATACAAATGTTTGTGCCTGACCTTGATGGTCTAGACATGGCGGCGCAATCCGCCAAGTTCGATGTAGATAATCATTCTACTATGTTACAGGACTTACAAGAAGCCCGAGACAAACTAGCGATTGCACATTTACCTTCAGCCACAGACCCTGCTGTGCAGATTCCGGTTGCCGGCTGGCTTCCGAAGATTGGTGACCTGGTACGAGAGAAGGTGGAGAACAAAAAGAATTCGGCCCCTCTTTTCGTGCACCGGTTCCAGTACTGGGCTTGAAGGGAACACGTACAGTCATCCTACCACCGCTTCCCGGTCGCAAGGAAAACAGATACATCTCAGTGGAAAATGTCAAGCTACAACATCTGGCCGATCCTAAATAGTGTCACACCAGCGGTCTCTTGTCCTGCCATTTATCGGACAAGCGTTCGAGGCCAGCCTGCACGAACAATCACTGATGTTACCATGGAGATGGTTGATTTGCCTGAAAATATATTTGAACCCCCTGCATCATCCTGCATAGCCGAGGATGAGTATACTTATCCCGCCACAGAGTCGGTGGCACACCAACCAACAACGCCACTGAGCCCGACACGTTATTCTTTTGACTCGGATTCCAACTCATCACAAGTCCCGTCCAAGTTTAGTCTTTTTATATCCTGGTTTAGAGACAATTTTTTGATTCCACCTTGGACATATATTTGGATGGTACTTTTCTTGGTCTTTTTGTTCATGTCCATTGGCTTTGTCACAGTGTTTTTTCTACTCATCAATGGTCACTATTTACCTGAACGCTCTGCTGTGAACAGTGTTGCTGGAACTTTGGCTCCACATTCCTCTTCACACATCATGAAGCGTGACCACACATTTGTGAACATTTCAGCGTTTCCAGTTGCTGATGGCATCGTATGGGATGCGGTAAACTTTCAAATACATGGCCCGACAGAAATTATTAATGTACCAAATGTCCTTCGAGTCTCGATGGGTGATGTAGTAAAAAGTAATATTCATTCTGATGATTGGGATGTGCATGCAGTTGAAGCATTGTTTGCTGATTTAAAATATTATGCCTCTTTTAATGCTGAAGACTTGTATATGAATTCTGCGAATTATGCCGATTTGTATTGCTACCAGCATTGGGGCA
This sequence comes from Calotriton arnoldi, assembly GCA_963921515.1. Taxonomy (NCBI): domain Eukaryota; kingdom Metazoa; phylum Chordata; class Amphibia; order Caudata; family Salamandridae; genus Calotriton; species Calotriton arnoldi. Next base: position 1,204,008 of record CAWUFW010004013.1, on the reverse strand, counting down.
ATCATTTTCTCCACAAACCAAGTGCACTACGCAGCCCTGTTACTTACACCCAATGGGAACACTGCCCAAACCCCATACCAGGTAGTTCCCAGACTCTTCGAAATAAATTCAACTATTTTACTGATTTTAATCGATCGAACCCTGGGTCCTATTATTTTAAATTAAAATCTCCATCGACTCAAAAAAATAATGTTGACCCACACTAAATTACTATATTCGGGTTCCTTTTTGAGCGCCTTGGCGGTGGGTGGTTATGAGTATTGGAAAGACACAGTGGATTTAAAATCAATCTGGGGTTCGAAGCTATGGCAGGTGCAGGGCACTGAGGCCCTGCACCGTGCTTGCCTTATCCCAGCCCAAATTCTATTTCTAAATGCTTCCATTTATCAGACCACGTGTTGGGGGTTGGCTACCGTTAAACAACTAAATGCGCCAACCATCCCATCCTTGTTGAGTCTTCCAAATGATAGTTTGCATTTTAATATGTCCCTTATGGCGTTACAGGCTCAGTTTCCGAACAATTCCTTTAACGTTTCTGCACTAATACAGTCACCCTGGTTGGCATGGCCCATATCATCTAATGCATGCCAACTTCGTTTTCATGGCACAGTTCCTGGTTACATACAAGCCTGATCCAAGATTTACTGAAACTCGTACTGTGACCACGTATTCGGTTGGTAAATTATGTAAACAATGGTTACAACATTCGTCCTTAGACTCTGTTAAGAACCATTTATCCCTCCTATCAGGCACTATTGACTTATCTGACTTTATCTTCGGACCTCGTGGTCCCCGACCGAAGAGATTCATTTACGAAGCTTATAATGAACTCTGGAAGCTGTCACAAATGGAAGCTGCTTCCCGTCTTCGGGAAATAGACCAAGCGAATTTGAAAAAAGTGCTTGCTGTTGTTGACAATAGTATTAATACCCTGTCTTCCCGCATTTACACATTAGAGAATATTGTATCCTCTGTTGTTGATATTGTACAAGATGATGTTTCTATTTTGTATCATGGTCAGAATCAGTTGCGTTCAGTTATGCAGTTTGCGTGGACTTTGCAAACCCTTAAGTTAGGTAAGGTTCCCTGGCACTTCTTAAACACCACTGCCCTCTTTCTGCCCTTTAATTTGACTGAAAAACAGCAGTTCATGTCCATGAAAGATGCATCTTACACGTTGTTACATATCGAGAAGGTGGATCCTTTACCATTCTCTGTAGCGGAACTAGATTCTGCTGTGTGGCTAGTTCATGGGGTTATCGCTTTACCTTTTTCCTTGTTTGAATTTAGTTCGTGCATGAAACATTATCCTGTGGGCCGTTTCCAGCCTTTGGGTAGTGCCTTCCTGCATGAACTCTGGTCCTTGCCTTTCATGTATAAATGTCTCCGAGACGGCAAGGAAGTATTTCTCACGGGGAGTCTTGTGATTCAACTGTGGGTCATTCGCTTATTTGTAAACATATTAAATTGCACGGGGCTTGTAGCGTTTCAGTTCCAAATCTGGCATGTGTGCTAAAAGGTATTCCTGCTCCTGCTATTTCTCCTACTTTTACTTTGCTTACCAACGGTAGCTATTTGCTTTTAAATAACGAAGACTGTTGTGGCCTACAGGCTGGCATTCCGTATATTGTTACAGTCTCACACAGAGTTGTCTGCTGCAAGAATGTGCTTTTTCCTCCCCCTCACGACATCGTTGATAGCTCTATTTGGCCTTCCATTCCTACCATGGAGGCAGATTTCAATAAGTTGAGCAGAATAAAGGCCCTATTATTGAATGAGGAGGTTATGCTCACATCCGCCCGGGAGACATTCATTCTCCAGGTGGCGAGCACCCACAGTGAAATACAGGCCCTTTTGAACACTGACCTCCCCCAACATTTTGGGGAGTTAATTCATCGTATTTTTAACGCATCAAACACTGAGGGTCTGGTGCACTTTTTTAAGGTTGTGGGGTCTGGCCTCGTGTCCACCTTTCAAACTATTTTCGGTGTGATACCGGCATTCATACATTCTATTTTTTCTAGCGTCTTTGGTGGTTTCCCATTAATCCTCGCTTTGGCGGCTGGTGTCTTGCTGTTGGTCTGTTTTCTGCGCAATGGCTGCACACCACTGGGCCCTTCTCGATCCCGAACGCCTCCAGCTGCTCCGTGAGCGACTTCTGGTTGGCTTCGATGTTCTGCCCTTGGCAACTATCAGTGTGTCCTACACCCTTTCCTTTCGCTTTGCGTATTTCACTTGCGTGCAACCTGTGATGTCTTGCATCCGCTGTCCGTTTACATGGATCATGGATTATTGCCTCTCCAATTCGTCATTGTCGGTCCCGGATTTTGTTCGGTTGGTGGGTCCCTTAGAGGCCCATGAACGGGACTGTTCCGCTGCTGGCTTTATGATGCGTGCGGCTGCACTGGGGATTTTGGCACAATGGGATATCTGGGCGGCTGCTCAGAATCTCCTACAACAAAGTTATATTGAATATCACGCAAGCTGTCCCGCATTGCTTTTGGATGCTCCTTACTCTGAAGAACATTCCTGTAGCTTTGACCTATTGGACTGGATGGCGTCTACGTTTTTGACGATTCCAATGATGTCCTTCTGGACGGTATAGCATTTTTCTGCTCTTCCACATTTTTGGATTGATTGACTTGCCGTTAGTTGTTAGTAGACCGCCTCTATTCTGCTCAGGTATTTGGAACTCTGTCTTCATTTTCGTCGTGGCCGATGGACTGACCAGGGAGGGTGTCTTGTGGCTCATGGCCTCCTGGCAGGTCTGGCTACGTTACCACGCCTGGCTGCCATGATGACTCTTGCGCATGTTACTATTGGATGTTGTTCTGTCGCCCTCTGTTATTGCCAAGTTGTTCTACAATAGTCTGCATTTTCTGTTTCTCACCTTTTCTCCTATTCCCTTTGTGGGCTCAGTCTGAACAACAGTTACAAGGTCGAATAACAAATCCCTGGTTTCTACTGATTTGGCCCGTCCCTCGCACCTAGACATAACACTTGTACAGCTGCCATTGAGAAATTAGTGTGCTTTTAATAATGCGCTCGCTTGCTCTAAGATAGCACTTGGAGACGACCTTTCCAGAGAGAAGAGCTGTGATTGTTTGCTGATGTAGTTTTGCATCAAGAGACTGAGGTATGGGGGTTCGCTAGTCAAAGCCCAAAGGTCTTCTATTATTATAATAAACTGGCTTCTAGCACGGGGAGGGTGGTAATGTTAGTTAGACATATATCCACTGCTTTATGAGATGCTTTCCCCGTTCAGTATTCTATGGAGTAGTAACTATGCTGATTATATTATTCTTATGTATTATGCTATTAGTACTGACACGTGTACTGTATCTAAGGGCACGTAAGTTGAAATAAATATTTTGAACTATAAAGTGTCTCTTCTTACGCATGTTGTGGACAGGTACGAGAGAAACGAAAGAGTGTTCTTGCCTCTGCGAGTCCTGAGAGAGAGATACCGTGTTCTGGGTTGTCTAATCATTGGTACATTAGTGCTAATGGGACGCTAAGGCTAGTTGGGTTGGGGTTTTGGGTGCTAAGGTTTATGGTTGGCTCACCACTATATTCCGAGGTCCTATTATCCTGTGCATAGCTCTATGTGCAGAAACCCTATGACAATCTTGGCGTTGGTTAAACTCTCTGATGGCTATGTTAGAACAGTAAGTAAAAATGTTAAAAAGTCAAAAAGCATCAAATGTAAAAAACACAAGCGAGTGGCCCAACAGCACTTTGCAGTTGTTGGGATCGTGTCAATAAGAAAATAATAATAATAATAATAATTTAAATAATAGGTTGAGGAGTTGAACAAGTCGCATCAGAGAGGGGTGAGGGGCGTAAACAGAGTCGGGAGCGGCGAAGGGGATAAAGCGGGATGGCAGCACTTTGCAGCTTTTGGGCCCTCATAAAAGCACAAATAAAACATTCTAAAGATTCATTTGGGAGTGAGATGGAGAGCAGGCTGAGGCTCACTATGCATGGGTGTGAGGGAGGATAAAGATG